>CM060697.1:104987498-105587498 GCA_030686995.1 Artemisia argyi
ACTATTTACAACATGATATTAATATCATTGAAAGAGTATTTAACTTGTACCATCCATCATAATATTGATGAAGTATTCACTTTTGTATCCATCAAATTTATCATGGGTCAAAATTTAATCATGGTCATTGAATTGCTAATAAGTACATTATCTTATATAGACGAGTACATGTGTATAGAATGTGATTGTATAATGCCAGATAGTTTAGTGATAAAAAAGTTTATGTGTTATAAACTAAAAGTAATAAAAGTTTGGGGATTTGGGGATTAAACATAATGTTATGAAACTCAATTCGACCCGGGTTGTTCAACCAGTTGAACCGTTTCAGTTGAAAAACAGGTCAAATAATCGGGTCAACCCGCCGTGTTTGAAGCATCCCGAGTCAACTCGGTTTTCAATGTGTATTAATAGTTTCCTTTTAAAATATACAACATTTCTTTTTTTAGTTTCAACTTTTTACTTGCTATATTAATTGTTTCAACATTTTCTTTTTAATTTTTTTAACATTTCACTTTCTTAACTTTTTACTTTTCATCATATTTGTATTATAAATAGTATAAATTTAAAAATATTCAATACAACAAATACTTAAATTCTACACATTTTTCAGCTAAAAAATACACACTTTTAAATGTTTAAAATATCATAGCCCACGCTTATCTAGTGTCTTGACAAATATTGCGCGAATAATATCTCAGCATTTGCAAACGTGGACAAAATTTTTAAATGTTTAGATGAAAATGTATAGACAAAAAAATCTAACGTACAAATGTATAAATGTGAAAAAATAACATAAACAATTTTCATACGCCAGAAAGTGTGACCCTTTTTAGATAGAGTGATTGTTTGTTAATTACTACATTTGTTACTACACATTGATAAGTGTGTAAGTTTTTTTTCACACGCCTTATAGTGTGTAATAAGGGTGAGCATCGGGTCAAACTTGACCCGAATCGACAAAATCCACCTGACACGAAAATCGAAAAAGAAAAAAACTCAAATCGAGAATCGAACCGAGAAATAAATATCAAAGCCGAAACCGAACCGAATAACTCCGTTCGGGTCGAGTTTAGGGTTTCGAACTGACAAAAACATAAATAAATATACAAAACCGAACTGAAAAAGGTCGGTTCAGTTCAGTTCGGTCTGGTTTCGGTCGGTTTGTCAGTTCGAGTCGGTTTAAGGGTGGATTTGCTCAGCCTTAGTACACAAACGTATAAATAAAAATACACATTTCTATAAGACGTGTAAAAATAATCGTTTTGAATTTGACTTTTTTTGTAGCGATTGAATACAACTCTTCAAAATTATATATTTGTGCTCTTACATTAACATAATTATGATATCACATACAATAATTTAAAAAAATACGTATTTGAAAAGCAATAGTTTGGTTATTAAGAAGGGTGGCAGTGGGGGCGGCATCACCCACCGGCAAGGGCATGTCGGCGGTGAACACCGCCGCCTCCCCACCGGCATGGCTAGCGGCATCACTTGAACGGCATAAATTGCCTCCGAAGCATGCGAGTTTCTATGCACAATATTACCGTTTGACAATTAATGAAATAGACGTTGGGTGCTTTTTGGAGCGTGTATTGGGCTAAAAAAAAAAAAAAAAAAAAAAAAAATCCCCTATATATATTCGACAAATACATACATTTTTATCACAAATAATACAATTCACATATACAAAATTCACATATTTTTACAATGTCTTCTTCTTCGTCCGAATCATTAGTGAGTCCCCCCGGAGAATTGTCCGAACTAGTGTCATCCGGTAGCACCCTAGAAACCTTATTAGCCGCGTATGATGCAATTAACGACACAGTATGTAACTCGTTTTCGTGAACAAGCTTTACGAACCCTTATGAATGATTATTTCGTTGAACGTCCAAAGTTTAACGACAAACGTTTTGGTGAACGGTTTCGTATGAATAAAAGCTTGTTTTTAAGAGTTGTTGCTGATGTTGAAGCTAATTTTGAATGGTTTCAAGAGGGCTTAGATGCGAGGGGAAAAAAGAGTTTCACGGCATTACAAAAATGCACATCGGCCATTAGGCAACTCGCAACGGGTGAACCTCCAGATAGATTTGATGACTATTTAAACATGGCGCGCCGAACGTCAGGTGAAATATTTTTTAAACTTATTGTTATTAATTTTTTTATATTTTAGCGTTATATATATTTTAGAGTTCTTGTTATTTTTTTTTATAAAGTTAGCGTTATATATATTTTTTAAAGTTATTGTTATTAATTTTTTTATAAAGTTAGCGTTATATATATTTTTTTTAAGTTATTGTTATTAATTTTTTTATAGGAGAATGCCTTGATCATTTTTGCCAAGCGATTATTCAATTATATGGTCGAGAGTTCTTATGTAGGTCTACATCCCATGACATTGCACGCTTATACGAGTTCCATGAAGATCAACATCACATTCCTGGAATGCTTGGTAGCATTGATTGTACCCATTTCCATTGGCGTAATTGTCCTAGACATTTGAAAGGTCAATATAAGCGAGGTGATCATCAATACCCAACTATTATGCTTGAAGCCGTCGCTTCTTACGATTTGTGGATTTGGCATTCGTTTTTTGGTCCTCCCGGTGCAAACAACGATATCAATGTTTTGAATCAGTCACCATTGTATCTTACGGAGCGAAACGGAACGGCGGCAAACAGTTCATTTCATGTAAATGGACGGTTTTACAAACGTGGTTATTATCTTACCGATGGAATCTATCCTACATGGTCAACGTTTGTTAAAGCATACAAACATCCGGTTGAATTGAATGAAAAGAGATTTAAAAAGCTACAAGAGTCTGCAAGAAAAGATATCGAGCGAGCTTTTGGTCGTCTTAAAAATAAATGGATGATTCTCGCTCGTCCTCTCCGGGCAATGTCGGTTGAAAAGATTCGACAAATCGTTTATACGTGTATCATATTTCACAATATGATTTTAAAAGATGATGGGATGTCAATATCACCGGTTCATATAATGGATCCGCCAGTCGCGCCAGTTTATGACGATAGTGTATTACCGGAGTTAATCGACGAACAAATGCATTACCGACTCCTATATGATCTTACGGACCACGTAGATGCTCAAAACTTAACATATCTCGATGATTAGTTATTTCATTTTTTTTAAGAATAATGTAATTTTCTTTTAATTATGTTTTTTTTTTAAGTATTATGTAATTTTCTTTTAGTTATTAATGAAATATTTATGTTTTAATTTAAATTGTTTAATTTAATTAATTAAAAAAAAGTTGGGATGTATGAAAAAGGCATGGTTGCCACTAAAATGGGGTTGGGAGGTATGGAAAAAGTATGAATGAGGTGGAATGATATTATTGGTGGATTTCGGAGGTATGAATGTTTTCGGAATCATGACTGCCAGTGTCCTAAGAGCATCAGGTGTGGACAACTAGCTTCTCCTCTTTATTCGGGCCCCACGTGTGTCACATTACCCAACACCTCTTCACAACTAACCTCCTCCTCACTAAACAACTAACCTCAATCTCTTCATTTGAGCGCCACCACATACACATTTATTTTTTACATTAGAAATATAAACGTTATATAACGTTTATAAAAAGAAAAGCTGCAAAAAGTACATGTATTTCTCTCGTCGTGGCCACGAGCAAGTACTCAACGGCGAAGAACGGCGAATTCGATCGGTGTGGCAGCGAGGATGGCGGGCATGCCAGCTCGGATCAGCGGTGAACAACGAAGACCACACCCGATGCTCTAAGTGTTCCATACACACCTTTTAATAAAAAAGAATCACTTACTAACTTTCTCTCAAAATATGTGAATATCACATTTCTCACCCGTTGCAAATCTAATTCTTCTAATCTTTTATATCACCATAAAAAATAGTACCAAATCTCAAGAAAAAAAACATTATACTACCTCCGTCTCAAAATATAAGTCCAGTTTGACTTTTTGAATCGAACTTTGACCGTAAATATTTTTGTTTTTATTATATATCACTTGATGAAAATTATACCAAATGAAAATATATATAAAACACTATTTATTTATATATTTTGCATCAAATATTATATAATACAAACAAAAATATTTAAGGTCAAAGTTAGATTTAAAAAGTAAAACTGGACTTATTTTTTGAGACGTAATGAGTAAGTTATATGTTCCCATTGCTTTGAACAGTTACTATCTTTGTCAAAATTTAATACAGACTATATCAAGTATTTATACATGTAATTTATCATAATGCTATTAGAAATGATATGGAGTACTTCACAATTTCAATAATAGATGACTTAATCATCTTCATTCAAACATGTTCAAGCGAATTCACTTAACTGAATTTTGAAATACTTTAATTGGATTAGTTTGTATGAATTGCTTAGAAAAGGGTGATTTATGCAAACATGTAAAACTAAAAGTGTCAACTTGCAAAAAGCGTCGGCAGAGGTGGGCCATCATGATTCCACTTGGCAAAATGTAATTAGAGAGTTATAAATAGCAAAGATTGCATGGCCAGTCTGCAAAATGAACCGACCATTGCTAAACCCACTTGACATTTTTTAGTCAACAAATCAACCATCCTATCAAAATAGTAGTAAAATGGTGTTACGGGAGTATTTATTACTCCGTACCTTCTTATCCGATTGCATTGTTAGTTAAAGAAAAGTAAAAATATCTCGTTGCATTGACAAATATCTACGCGTGAAGTTTTCTATTTTATTCTAATGTATTATTGTAACTTTGTAAGTATTAATCTGATATCAACGGTAAAAATAATTTCAAAATTTCGTTTCTCATAAATAATAAAAAAAGAGATGAAATATTATTTGTCATGTAACCGCGCGTTCCGGTGCTGTGTATCTGTATGTCTAAATTTTCCCTAAAAGGTATGTTTGGTAGGGTGAAATTCAAAAAAATGAAATGAAGCGCAGAAATCAAATTCACATAAATGAATTTCACAGAAATTCAGTAAAAATTCTTGTCTTTGGTAACACTAGAGAATTGACTTAAGAAATCAGTAAAAATTATTATTATTATTATTATTATTATTATTATTATTATTACTACTATTATTATTATTATTATTATTTATTATTTTTATTTATTATTATTATTATTATTATTATTATTATTATTATTATTATTATTATTATTATCCTCTAAAAAATTATTTTCCAATGCAAAGAATTAGTTTCCACTTATAAACTAAAGGAATTCAATTCCTTGAATTTGTACATAAACTAAACACCCTAAGAATTATCAGGTTACGCCAGTTATTGCATCAAGACAAGTGTCAGGTTATGCCAGTTATTACTCCTGAAAAAGACTCCATCATTGCGCCTCCATCTACACCCCCGGGTAATGATTTAAATATTGCTGTTGAGTCTGGTTCTTCGTGGCTTGATTATGTTGGTCCTCTAACTAGTGACGAGATTGATTCTGATAAACGATGGAGCTATAGAGACCCCAATGGAAATATACACGGGTTGTTCTCTCTCGCGCAACTACGTACGTGAAAAGATTATTTTTCTAGTGATCTTCATATTTGGAGTTATTATGGCAACGTTAAAGAAGCTATTCTTCTTCATTTCCATTTCTTTGAGCTCATTTCCCCAACCAAACATGCCCTTAAGGTAGAAGCAAATGTTTTTCAGTTATATTTTTTTCGTGATAATTATCAATGATGTTGCTAAAAAATTCATGATAATGAATATATCAACTGTAGTGTGAGTTTAATTCATCCATCAGTCGGTTAGCTAAATGAAAGTGTGATGTCAGTAGCCTTCGCTGTCTTAATGGTGGCTTTCTAAGAACTTGCTAAAATTAAATACATTTAATTATTCATTATTCTATTTTATTGCCACATAAATTATTTGTTTATTAAACTTAGCACTTTAGCTGCCGTTTGATCAAGTTCCAGCTATGTTCCTAATCAACTTTCAATAATTTTATGTTTAATTCTTTAATATAAAAGTGATTACCCAATATATCATCTTTTTTACAAGATTACAAAATTAATTAGCTTTTTGGTAATCACCACAACTTGTGTACAATATTATAACCAAAACAAGAAAATTAGATAAACTTCAACTTCTATTTCAGCTCTTTATGGGACTGATCACATTATAGCACATGCGGCAGGGTTCTCGTCGCTAAAAGCAGTGGTATACCGAACCTCAGTCGAGCTTGCTCGTGCTAGGTTATTTTGTGGATCCTCAACATATCGCACGTACCCTGCCGGTGCCTTTTTGTCATAAACACCTTGGGCATATGGGTGGGCCACTATATCATATGGCACATATGGCCAAAGCTCGGCCTTCTTGCCTGTTCTAAAAGCCACACGACGCAAGACTTTGTGTGGCTCAACGTAACCAGTAACCGAGAGCTTGTGTTGCTTCCTCTCAATAGTTACGGATGTCACGCCTTTCATTCCTTCTACGGATCTCCTCACTTTCCTCTCGCACCCGTCACAATCGATCTTCACTTTAATCTCCACGGTCTATAAAATGACATTTCATAGAAACAAAAAGTTAGAAAAGTTAAAAAGAAGTTCAAATATGTTAATCATTTTTTTTTCGTATAAAAAATAGTTGATAAATGTTGGCCGTTGGGGAATTGGGATGGCTAGATACTATGAATAGACTTATTTTATAAGACACATTCATATGGAAGTGTGACACGAATCTTTAAATTAGTAAAAGAATAGTTCACGGCGAATAATAAGGGCTAACTAATATTTCTGCACATTAAATTAGTGGTATGTCGTGCCACGCCTAGACATAAATGCAATAGTGTAAACATAGAAAAAGTAGGTCAACAATAAATACTTTGTTTGAACTCAAATATGTCATGGGACGGTGGGACATAACGTATTTATTGATGCATACAAATTTTAATTATTAAAAATTCTTTAACAATAACAAACGTAACCAAGTTTTGAGTATGCAAAAAAATGTATTTAATGCTAGATATATGCACTTAGTGCCTTTTATTCACAATAAAGAGTTGTTAATGTAAGACTAGGCCTTTGTAATTACGTGTGTAAGAAATTACCAACTTTGACAAGCAACAATAATGCGATATTTGAATTGAAATTATTGATAAACTTAATCATGTTTTAACGCCACATAACATAACCACTAAACATTAAAAATAAGTCTAGTGCTGTCGTGAATAATATGAAGCAACTTTATTAGAAGGGTACAAAACTTAATGATTAGGGCTTTCAATAATGCAAACTATACAACAATAAATATCTTAAATTGGATTGTTAGCTAGAACTTTTATTTTCAGTATTGTTTACTTTGTTAGCTAGATTCTAAAACTTCATCAATCTAACTATAAAAAAAGGTTATCTGTAAAATAAAGCATACACATCTTTAACCAAATCTCAAATCTCATTTCAAGCCTAATTTTAAGATTCAGACATTTCAAATCAAACTCACTAATATTTCAACTTTCAAAAATTCAAAATTTCCCCCAGTAATACATGTCCCTTTGTCTTTTACACATGCTATCCACATCCACTTTTTTTTTTTTTTTTTTTTTTTTTTTTTTTTTTTTCCTCCTTCTTAACAAAATACTATGAATAATTAGTTAAACACAAAAGTTATTTTACGGTGGATTTGGTATGGCCTTATCGGAATGGGCATATGAATTTCATTCCAATTCAAGGTGTTTGTTTAATGGGTCTTGAAATAAAATATGTATATCATAGTCATAGATTCATTACTTACTAATTTGATGTCTATGAAATCCATTCCGTGGACCCCCTCTCTTTTTCTACTACAAAATTTAAATATTTATACACTTTTTTCATATCATATTTTGTCATCCAAACATAAACAATCGTAATAATACACTTTTTCATATACATTATCATTCTACCACATACTAGATCTGATACCCATTATGATTCCTACCAACAAACCAAATGCCCCTTACTAATTTCGAGAAATCAAGATACTTAAGTTCAACATAGTATACTAGTATTTGCATATTGAAATTCAAAAGAGTACATACGTAATTACTATTACTTCCAGGGGCGCTTGGTTTGTATTATGGAATCACTATATGTATAAGTATGAGAATGGGTTTACAAACCCATCATCAATGAAGGGTTTAGAAAATGCATACTTTTGTGGGTTTCATACCCAATCCCAAAAATAAAACCAATAATCCAAAGAACTTTAATAAAAATGAAAGTCATTCTTTCATTCTCATACGCTCAAACCAAACACGTCCGGCTTTAGCAAATGTTGCTTTAAGTAATATCCACACCACCATGTAACTCGTTTTAAGAATCTAAATAGTAAATAGACATAGTTATTGAAGAATAGCAACCTTATTCATACACAAAGAATTTAAAAAATTTATTTGAGAAATCCCGAAAATACTCACTTTTTCTTTATTCAAAAGTCTTTACAATGGCCCCCTTTTTTTTTTTTTTTTTTTTTTTTTTTTTTTTTTAGGAGAAGGTTTTTAATTTCTTCTCACTGATTTAAAGTTTCTCAAGTTACGTTAGAAATGACAAGTATCGTGGATTAGCAACTGGACGTACGGATAACAAACTTTCACAATTAAAGTTTTTTTTAGTAATGGCTTTTTAACGACAAAAACTTTCAAAACACGTAGATTCATTGTAAATGATCCTATACTACCTTTATACGACTTTGTCAAAGGGAAAAAGCTACTCGTACAATATACTTGTAGGTACAAAACTTTAGAACCAATGAGAAAAAGCCATATAGAGATGTAAACATCATTCCTTTCATTTTCTTTTAGCAATGTAGTCTATATCAAGGCAGACACAGATCAAAGCATAGCATAAATATAACATACATTATATAACCTAAGCATTAAGCAAATAGTAACAAACTGCTAATCAGAATCTAATTACTTCATATTTCTTTTTTAAACTAAATGTACGTTTTTGACTATCTAGAAAACATAATAAATAGATCTAAAAAAAAAAAGTATAAGCACAAAAACTTAGTGATGTTGAGAGATTTTATACCTGCAATTGCTTGCGTTTTTGGTACTTTCGGCTGCTACTATTTCCACAATCGAACATGTTTTGAAGATGATCCAAAGCTCCCATTGTTACTTTCTGGTTCTAGATTCAGATATTTTCACTTACAACTAGCTATGAATAAATAAGTATCTCACTTTTAAGATATTTCTTTCTTTCTTTACTTTAATAAAGTTTGGTTTGAGAGTGGATCTTAACTTGCCTCTACTACTTATATTAGATGTTTAGTTACAATTTGGTCCTTTCAGATTTGCTTATGGAAATTAAAGACATTGTAGATTTGAAAAATGCTATAATATTTTTGAGGGAAATGTTATAAGGAAGATGGTATTTATAATCGAGATTAGAGGTGTCATAAAAGCCGACAAAACCGGAACCGGAACCCGAACCCAAACCCAACTCCGAATATGGCTTTTCGGGTCGGGTTAGCCGGGTCCAAAATTATATTCGGGTCAACCCGAATTGACCCTAGTTCTAAACAAGATCGGGTTCGAGTATAATATATGTCTCTTACTCGTGTTCGGATCAACCCGAGTGACACGAGTTTCATTTTTTTCTTTCTAATTTGTATGTAAACACCAAAATTGTATAATTTTTAAACGACCTAGACCAGAACCCGAGCTGACCCGAGTTCGAAACAAGGTCTGGTTCAGATATGTTTTTTTTTAGCCTTAACCCAAATTGACATGAACCAACCAGGTCAACTCGAATAACACCCCTAATCGAGACCAGTAGGAAATATCTAACAACAACATATCATTATTGTTAATAGGTCATGTAATAGCACGTTTGTAGTTTTAAGTTACAACTTTTAAAAGTGATTGTGAGTTAAAGTCATAGAAGAAGTAAGAATAATTCGATTTCTCAAGATTAACAGGTAAATTAAAACACAAGGTTATTTTAACCATAAAGCCTCAAAACATCTATTTAGGCCTTTTGTGTTATAAGCCTCAACTTTAGCTAAGGCCCCAAACTTCATTGCAAAAATGTTGACATTTATGTGTTATTTGCTAGAAGAATTTGTATTAAGACGATAATAAAATTAGTACGTCCTAAACCCTATAATGCCCCAACTTATATAAGTTTTTGTAAGGCCGCAATTAGCACACTTGCTATAGGCCTCTTGACATATTGGTAAAACTTTCAATTTATACTCAATTATAAGAGTGGTCATTTCTCGCAATTAAATCAAACGAACTCACATAATTGAGTTTAAAAACTTTCAAGTTTTTTTATTAATTAGTTGGGTGAAAAAATCATCAAATAATAATTAAGTTTGAGATCTGTTTCAATTTGGTACCTCAAATTTTACACCAACTATAAAAACCATTGAAGTTTCAAAACGTTTCATTCTTATGTAATTTTTATGTTAAAGTAACCTAAATGAAACGCTTCTCAAACTTGGTTATTATTTTGTGGTTATTGTTTATGTTTAGTCATGCATCAACGGGTTATGCATAAACTTAGTTGAAATTAGTTAAATTCAGTGAGTGGTGTGTTTAAAATTTATGTAAAACATGTTAATACATAGATGAATACTTTAAGCACATCAAAGTTAGAAAATTACATAAGAATAAAATAGTTTTGAAACTATTATAGTCTTATGATTAGCATAAAATTTGAGATATTAAATTGAAAAACTAATAAAACTTGGTTACTAATAGGTGACATATTCTTTAATTAGTTGGATTAGTTTGTACTAATAGTTTAAGAAAGGGTTGGTCATGCGAAAGGATGAAAGTTGGAGGAGTGAAATTCAGAACGCGTCGGCACAGGTGGGGCCATGTGGTGCGACGTGGCAAGTTGTGATTAGAGCAGCTATTAATAGCGTATATTGCATGGAAGTATGCAAATTGCACCGACCATTTAACACTATCTCTGCTTCGTAGGAACATGCATTTTTGCTTAAAAATAACAAAATTAAAGGGAAAAAAATGGCAATATAATTAATTAGATTATCTAATAATTTTCTATTATATCGCCTTTTCTTAACTTTCCAGCCGTCTCCAGCTGCTTTCATGTCCAACGCGTTCCTAATCAACTTTTGTTAACTTTGTTTTACAAAATATATCTTTATGAATTGTGATTTGTGGTTTGTCAGTTCTCACACTCAATATTTTGAAAACCGGTTTGAGTGGATTGGTTGAACCGTTTTCGATATAAAACAAACCGTTCAACATGAATTGTTGTTTGAATACCTGGTTTACACCAAAACCAACCAAGTTTTTTATTTTTCGTCAATAACATTTTAGAAAATATATATGAAAACCAGTTTTTCCATAATCGACTACTCTCAATCAATACCGCCACTAAAGCCTCTACATTTGTGGTAAACCTAATTCGTTATGCTCTTGTTGATGAAGATGATAGTAATATTCATTTAATAAGTGATTGTGGACTTGATTCATATAATACTTCAATGTCTCAATAACAAGGTGTATATATAATAAATTTAAATTCATTGTGATATGCTCGGAGTGATCGTGAGTTCGTGACATTGGATAAATGTTGTTTGATATTTGAACTATTTACCATTTACGTTTGTAAGTGAAAACTTGATTCTCATTTAATTATATGTGTTTTGTATTTTGATTATATGTGCTTATAATCTTACTATGTGATTGTATTAGACTTTTTAGGTTTTATGTGTATTTTGTAAGTTTTATAGGTGTTTGGTAAACTGAACTATTACTATTTTGTTTACGGCAAACTGTGTTGGCTCGATGGTCAAACCGGTTGAACCATTGACCCGATGACTCGACCGAGTCAATTAGAAACCCAGGTTATAGGACATTGCTTACATTTAACATACATGTCATAATTTTTTGGTTCATCCCTCTATTAGTAAAGTTAGACTAGTTACATTCTTGTGGATTAACGATGTTATTTTTTCTATTATCTCTAATATCTACTAAAAGTCAAACACTCCTTTTGATAAATTAGTCTCAAACATGACAAACCAACCACCACATATTCAAATACCATATCATTTGGCGAGAGTGGAGGAGGTTGATGGCAGTGGATGTGGTGGATACTTGTGGTAGTAGAGGTGGCAGATGGTGAAGGTAGAGGTAACGGATGATAGTGGTCACAGAACTGGCCACCACGAATACGAGGGATGGTGGTGGTCACTAATCCGACCACCCCCGTATCCAAAGGATGGTGGTGGTGGAGGTGGTACAATGTTGGATTTCGTTATTTTGTGATGGCTTTGATATGTTGTGGTGTTGAAAATGATTTATGGTTTGAGGTTTAGGCTGTGGTGGTGAGAAATAGATAATGATGATGATAGGCAGTGAAGGCAGTTAGTAGAAGAATATGAAATGAATAATGATATTGTTTGGGAGTTATTTTATTTAAAGCGGTCTATGAATTTTAATACATAACGGAGAAAAAACTTTTATCATTAGCCTTCAGAGATGCAATGTGTATTACTTTTGATAACGAAAGAGTAACGATCGCCAAAAGTGAATGCGAGTGATGTTTAATGTGGAAACTAAAAACTCTAAAGATGTATTTTGCAATTACCTCTTGTATTTATATAACATAATTGTATACTATTCACGTTGACTCGATAAACATCGGTGGTCAATAGGTTTTGAATTCTTGCCTTTTTGTTTTTTGGCATTTTAGTTACAATCATCTTGCAAACTATCATGAAATAAAGGGTAAGATAAAATGAGTTTGACGATTTGAAAAAAAAATGGACGAGAGTGTATATATTAAAAAATATTCATCGAATTGCATATGCTATTGCTGGTGGCCATCCAAACCGGTTATGGAACCGAAACCGGTCTAAATCGGTTGTCCTAAGAACCGTTCTGTTCTTGAAGGAACCGCCTGTTCGTACCCGGTTCTTGATTTTGAGGCTAGTAACCGGTTTAAAACCGGTTTTTTAAAACTACTAAATATGCTGCGTTTTCTGTTGCGTTTCACCATCACAGTGGCCCAAAGGTTATACGTTGAAGCCCAAAAGAATTTTATAACCCAATCCAAATGTGACAAAATGATGTCCGGTTATAAAGATCAATCAACCCTAAACGTTTTTCATTTCCCTCCATCTTCAATAAGACATTAGATCAGCCACCCTTATTCCTCCATCTACAACCATCAAACCCTACTTCTAAGTTGCTGTTACACAACAACCCCTGAACACAAAATACGCTCTAATCTCATTAGACCACCACGACTTGACCCTGAAACGAGCCCACTGTTAACAAATAGCACCGATTTTTGTCAAACCGGTTTGACCGGTTTTTCCACACGAACCGGTTTGGAACCCGATCCGGAACCGGTGCTACCGGTCCTGCTTTTATGTACCCCGGATCCGAAAAAAACTGAACCGGTTTTAACCGGAACTGTTTCTTTGACTTTGACCGAGAACCGAAACCGGTCTTTGCTAAAACCGGGTTTTGGCTACATCTAGCTATTGCTAGTGGTACTCAAGGATATACTGTTGATACAAAAGTTGGGCGTTCCTGATTATGGGATCTTGCTCTCGTACCAATTCGCTTCTTAGTACTTGTTACATGCACACTAAGAAAATAAACGACACCGTTAGGCTTATCGAGGGATTGTCTCCCCCGATTAGACTCCGGCGTGAGAGTAAGTAATCGATTTAAGGTTCTTGTTAAGAGTTATGGTTTGTATATCGTACCTTTGAATGAGAGATGTCATTCCTTATATAGGGGCTGAAACCGCGTAGGTTTCTTGCTCCTTACTCTTCGCACTCGTGGTGCTTATCGGGGTAAGGATATCTATTCCATGAATAGATGATCCTTATCGCATACCCGGTTAGTTTAGTTTGGGCTTTGGACTTCGTGAGCCCAAGCCGTTATTATTATTATGGCCCTTTATTCGTTATGATAGCCCACTCGTGGTGGGTTTGGGCCGAGTAATATTTATCATTTGGGCTCGTGGCCCATATATAAACTATACGTCATCATGTCCCCCCAGTCTAGTGTGCGTGGCTTGTAGCCGCGGACGCTAGACTAACATTAACAGCGGTAAGCGTGGCGGGAGTTTTATTGAAATATTACCGCCCATTTTGAAAGTACAATGAACCTAGTCAATAATATCTCAAAAAGGATACCTTGGAAAATGGGAGTGGTGTCCACGTAGCCCTCGCAAATCGGGAAAATGTGCATGTGTCGATTCGTTTCTAGCCACTCGTTTTTGTGAGTGGGATCCACGTGGGGGTAATCTAGGGTTTTCTTCCTCCCTATATAATAGTTACCGCCCCACTTTTTTAATTACACACAGTAAAACACACACTTCACCATTTTTTTCTCTCAAAAGCTATCTTTTCGCAAATAAACATTTCTGTAGGTGCGTTATACTAGTAAATAGATGAAAATGGTTGCTCAATTAGGGGACTTTCGCTCTGCGATGACGGTTGACGATGTCACCGAGTTTTCGTCCGATTATTTTATTCCTCTGGACGTGCGTCCAGAGGCTCCAGACGTAGACGCGTGTATAGCTGATTTCCCCGAAGGGAAAATAGGTTTATACACAAAATTTTTTAAGTACGTGATGAGGCGAAAAATGATCCGTTTTTAGGGGGTCATTTAAGCCCGAATCCGACTTTATTTGATCAAATATTGCCCTAAATCGTTCCTTTTGTGATTTTAGGTACTTGGAGAGTGAATTCTGGAAAAGAAGCCATTTCGGACGTTTTTTGAGCATAAAAGTGAAGAAAACGGCAAAGTCTCAAATTTCTACGATGGGAACAGTGCATGAAGGCGTCAAGAGTTGCTCTTGACGGCGTCAGAGTCCCAAGAATAAAATACCGTGGTTGATGACGGCGTCACATAGGCCGTCATAAGTAGATCAAGGCCGTCCGAGGAAGTAATTGGCGGCGAGATGACGGCGTCACACCCTTGCTCTTGACGCCGTCACCCCAGTTTTCCTATATATAGTTTTCTAGTTTTTCATTAAAAAGAGAGAGAAGTTTTGGTGAAACCCTAAAGACGAATTTGGTGCAACTTTTACAGGTTTTTCAAGGGTTCCAAACCCTTGATACCTTGCATTGTAATTGAGATAAGTGTTCTTCTAATTCAATCAATATGTCTATGTATTGGTTGTCTATATCTTGTTCTTGTCTCAATTCCATTATGCTAGGCTAGATCTTCTTTGTGTTTGCTTAGATCTAATGAAACCTAGATATTGATTATGTGTTGATTACTTGTCTATTCTTGTTTTGGATGAATGATTTTATATGTTAGGCTTAAGAAAACTGGCAGATCTCCAAATGGTAACATGCTTGAACGTCTTAAGAAACATGAACCGAGGCGTACTAGGTCTTTATTGGTTGTATTTAAGGCATGAGCCACTGTTTACAATCCCTATAGTTGTGCTGGGTCATGGTGTAGGAGGAGATAAGAGCTCATAGAATTGGGGAGTTATGTATGCCACCCCATGAATGGTATTAAGGAATACAATCCGTCATCCATACAATTATAACAAGTAATTAACGTGTAAAAGATATCTAGGGAGTAGTGAAGTCTAAGTAAACACAATTTCTCCAATTACTGCTCACAACATTAGTATAAATTAGTTTAATTTCATTTTTAGTATTTTATTTTGATTGCATCTTAGTTTTGGGTTAGTTGAATAGCAACTAATTCCGCCCACTCTTCCAAAACCCGAGATTTTACTTGCTTTCTAAAAAACATAAAAAATACAAAAATAATCATCCCTCATCTTTAGAACTAGTAATTAGGCTTTCTAATCCTAGCGACACTATTCCTAAGCTGAACGATCAATCCCCCGGTACTTGTCACTATACTATACTACAACGATCAGGTACACTGCCTGGTGGGGGTTGTAAGCTTCTCGAGATCCCTCGAGAGGTAAAGCCTGTTGCGATTCCCACGCATCAAGTTTTTGGCGCCGCAGCCCGGGGAATAGTTATTGTCTAGGTTAGGATTTCTTTTTATTAGGTCTACTTGCTAGATTCCTTTCTAGTAAGATTTTATTTTTTATTTTTAGGTTTTCTTTAGTCTATCTTTTTCTTTGTGTGTTTGTTCGTAATTTCCATTGACTCTTCCGTTCACCATTATGGAGTACGCGAATCCACCATACCACCAACCACAAAGGCCATTCTACCCTATTGACATCTCGAATTTCAAACAATATCGAGATGAACCCATATATGATGCATGGACTCGTTTTAAAATCTTACTTCGAAAATTCCCTCATCATAGTTTCTCTTTAGCATCCCTAACCCAAACCTTTTACTATCGTGTCAGCCGATGTGACCAAATGTGCATTGATGATTTTGCCAATGGGGGCCCTAGGGAATTAAGTGCTGAAGAAGCATGGGATACCATAGAAGACTGTGCCCAATATTATTATAGAGTAGACAACCCAACAAACAACATCACAAATCAATCAAAAACAAGTTTGAAGGAGCAAACAGAAAGTTTGTCTGGGGATGATTACTCAAGGATACCTGTGTGGATGTCACCTAAAGCCATAGTACAAAACAAACACATAGGTAATCTAGGTACAATGGAGGATGAGGTGGATAATCCAAGCCCACAAAGTACCCCACAAGTCCTACCATCATTTGAGGCACACGCACCGCCCGTGACTTACCCGGAAGAAGTAGAAGAGACTTTAGGAATCCCAATAGAGGTAGAGCCCTTAGACCAAACACCACTAGAGGATATAGGTTTGAATACTTGTAGTGATAACCTTACTCTTAGTTCTAGGGAAGTTCCTAGTTTTGATGAACCGGAGCCTCAACCAAAACTGTCACCTAATCTTCCATCCTTGGATGAAAATTTAGGAATTGAAATAGGTTCCGATCCAACCATCAAACCATATAGTTCGGGTAGTCTTAGGACAAAGGTAGTAGACTCTAAGCCTTGTAGAGAGGAAGCTGACATAGGAGTGGAACATGACCTTACATGCTTACATCACCCATTTATGATTGATCACAAGAAACATTATGGGTTTAAACCGGGTTTATTAGGTCAAGATGGATCCCCAACTAGGAGTCTTTCGAAGTTGATAGAAAATGATCCCTTTCTAGGAGAAAATCTTAATCCACCCATTAACCCGATTGAATTAGGTAAGGTTATGATGATAGGAGCACAGCCCTTTGAGCATATAATTCATCCACCACACTTTCCTCACGAGGCATATTTCTACCCTGAGGGTGTGTATCGCTACTTCCACCCGCACTTAATTCAAAGTGTAGGGAAAACCTCCCCTATTTCCATTAAATAAGGGTAGAGTCAGGCTCGTGACTCGAACAAAAACAAGCGCTTCTTGGGAGGCAACCCATGTTTTGTGTGATTTTATTTTTGTTTGTTTGTTATTTGTTTCCGTATGCATGCTTAGTTTTTATTGTTGGTAGATCATGTTTCTAAATTAAAATGTGGAAATACTTTACTATGTTGTTTGGCCTAGTCTTAACTCCAACCTAAAAGTATTTTTTGCAAAAGATAAGTGTAAGGGGAAACCCCAAATATGTTTTTAAGAAACAAACCGATCATGATTTTCCACAATATTAAATGAACATGTATATTCGTATTCGTTAGAGTCAAATGCTTGTATTGAGTCATAATGAAGTTTTGCAGGATTTTCCAGGAAGTAGGACCGAGTTTTTCCAGAAATTTTACGGAAACTTAACATAAGAATTTCTGCAGGTCCATTCTGACGGCGTCAGGGGTTTACTCTTGACGGCGTCAGGAGTTAAAATCTGGAAATTTTACCAGTTTTGTTTTTCTAACGGAGTCTTATGGTTTTTGTGAATTATTAAGTTTTATAATCTCCAGGAAATCTGCAAACTTCATTCCACAAGCATTATATCTTACATTATTTTTTAGGATTTAGTAACTTATATAGGATGCCGCCGATTTTACGCGAGGTTGTCTTGTCTACTTTTTGTCAGGATTTACAGGTTATGTTCGACAAGGAGATGATTTATATTCTGGAAGGGAAGCTTTGATTGTTCATTTTCTTGGAGGAAGATCTAACCTAGCCAACCTATAATCCATACCGAGCGAATCAGGGGAGTATTTGATTTCATTCTCTTTACTTTTTCACTTTTACATTCTTTATTTGAACATTGGGGACAATGTTCATCTTAAGTGTAAGGGGAGGGTAAAAAGATGATACCTTACATATGCACTTTCGCTTGAGTTTGTTTTGTTTGATAGTAGATGTGTAATAAAACTATGAGAAATACTTGTTAGTGCAATTTTAGCGCCAAATTTAAATTTTTTTACAACATTTAGGAGTGAAAGTTTAGCCATAGCAAGCGTCTCATGGATAGGAGGTTGTATGACTAGCACATAACCGTATATTCAGAAAAATTTTCCACCCAAAAATGTGAGGTTCGCCTTTAGATTTGATAGGAAAAGCATTCATTATTAGTGCTTATGAGTGTACCGGTAGCAATTTTAGTAGATGTGTAATAAAACTATGAGAAATACTTGTTAGTGCAATTTTAGCGCCAAATTTAAATTTTTTTACAACATTTAGGAGTGAAACTTTAGCCATAGCAAGCGTCTCATGGATAGGAGGTTGTATGACTAGCACATAACCGTATATTCAGAAAAAATTTCCACCCAAAAATGTGAGGTTCGCCTTTAGATTTGATAGGAAAAGCATTCATTATTAGTGCTTATGAGTGTACCGGTAGCATTTAGATTCTAGAATTTGCGTTAGTGATGCATCCCGAGACCGCTAGTGAGACTACATTCGTGTGGTAGGATTTACTACATGATAAGAGGCATTAGGATCACCCTTGTGTTAAACTCGTATTATAATTACTTGACCATTTATGTCATATTACTTGGCTAGTTAAGTCAACTAATTTTTCCCACACCTTTAGCGTTGTACTCATTTTTAGTACACGATACCCCTAGTACACCCCTCCGAGCCTATCTTTTCGTTTCTAACTTTAAGCATTTTACTTAAAGGAAGAATTTGTTACACCCCACTTAAATGTACACCCAAATCGCCTTAGCCTTCCGTGTATGCGCTCATCTTTAGTGCATTATTGTTATTTGTTAAACCCTAAGTTAACTTTCTAATTGATTACATGGTTGCTAAGTCGAGTCATATCCTTGTACATATTGTTTTGGGACGATTGGGACTCATGGGCAAGTACTTATTTTATGGAGTAATGGGGAAGAACATAATATTATTACCCCCATATGTACGTTAATCTTAAAAGTGCTCCAAGTATTTTGATTTTCTTAATTCGAGTCATTAGAATAGTTAAATGTAAAGTATGTAAAGATTCAAGTGTAAGGGGAATGTTCATACCCCTATGATATATTATTTTGGATGGTAGGGTAAGAGTGTATGTCTAAAAAAAAAAAAAAAAAAAAAAAAAAAAAAAAAAAAAAAAAAAAACATGCGGACTACCATCCCGTTTCATTCTATGTTCATTTTATGTTTTTAGTTATTTTTCATTTGTTAGCTTAAGTCGAGTCTAGTCTTGGCTTAGCAGCGCCATCTTGTACATGTAATTAACCAAGATTGTTAACTCGCCACCAGTAAAACTTCCTTTATCCAACAAAACCGTGTAATTCATATCCCTATACCTAACGTTACAACCCTTTAAAAGACCTCTTTGATAGTTTATCCTAGGTGCTTACGCCATGTGGTGGAGGTTTGATCCTTTCCCAAGCCTATGGTAATCTATTTTGCTATGACAGGTAGTGAGAGATATCTTCCATTTCCATAATGTTATATTACTTTATTACACCCGAGAGATGTGAGTATCTAAACACTATTTGTGAGGTGCTTGTGTATGACCTCCGTGCTTGTCTATTGGTCTTTAGTGGAACGATTATTTGTTGTAATTACTTTTATATTAGTGTTAAATGGCCCCTAACTTGTCTTTTGAGTAGAATAAAAGCGCATTTGCTTGAGGACAAGCAAATCTCAAGTGTAAGGGTATATGATGAGGCGAAAAATGATCCGTTTTTAGGGGGTCATTTAAGCCCGAATCCGACTTTATTTGATCAAATATTGCCCTAAATCGTTCATTTTGTGATTTTAGGTACTTGGAGAGTGAATTCTGGAAAAGAAGCCATTTCGGACGTTTTTGGAGCATAAAAGTAGAAAACGGCAAAGTCTCAAATTTCTATGATGGGAACAGTGCATGAAGGCGTCAAGAGTTGCTCTTGACGGCGTCAGAGTCCCAAGAATAAAATACCGTGGTTGATGACGGCTTCACATAGGCCGTCATAAGTAGATCAAGGCCGTCCGAGGAAGTAATTGGCGGCGAGATGACGGCGTCACACCCTTGCTCTTGACGCCGTCACCCCAGTTTTCCTATATATAGTTTTCTAGTTTTTTCATTAAAAAGAGAGAGAAGTTTTGGTGAAACCCTAAAGACGAATTTGGTGCAACTTTTACAGGTTTTTCAAGGGTTCCAAACCCTTGATACCTTGCATTGTAATTGAGATAAGTGTTCTTCTAATTCAATCAATATGTCTATGTATTGGTTGTCTATATCTTGTTCTTGTCTCAATTCCATTATGCTAGGCTAGATCTTCTTTGTGTTTGCTTAGATCTAATGAAACCTAGATATTGATTATGTGTTGATTACTTGTCTATTCTTGTTTTGGATTAATGATTTTATATGTTAGGCTAGAGAAAACTGGCAGATCTCCAAATGGTAACATGCTTGAACGTCTTAAGAAACATGAACCGAGGCGTACTAGGTCTTTATTGGTTGTATTTAATGCATGAGCCACTGTTTACAATCCCTATAGTTGTGCTGGGTCATGGTGTAGGAGGAGATAAGAGCTCATAGAATTGGGGAGTTATGTATGCCACCCCATGAATGGTATTAAGGAATACAATCCGTCATCCATACAATTATAACAAGTAATTAACGTGTAAAAGATATCTAGGGAGTAGTGAAGTCTAAGTAAACACAATTTCTCCAATTACTGCTCACAACCTTAGTATAAATTAGTTTAATTTCATTTTTAGTATTTTATTTTGATTGCATCTTAGTTTTGGGTTAGTTGAATAGCAACTAATTCCGCCCACTCTTCCAAAACCCGAGATTTTACTTGCTTTCTAAAAAACATAAAAAATACAAAAATAATCATCCCTCATCTTTAGAACTAGTAATTAGGCTTTCTAATCCTAGCGACACTATTCCTAAGCTGAACGATCAATCCCCCGGTACTTGTTACTATACTATACTACAACGATCAAGTACACTGCCTGGTGGGGGTTGTAAGCTTCTCGAGATCCCTAGAGAGGTAAAACCTGTTGCGATTCCCACGCATCAGTACGCGAATTATCGCGTGCCAATTTCTATCTTTCTGAGCGATTTGCTCAACCATTATCGCCTTCACATCTCGCAGCTGCACTGTATAGGTGCGGCTAAGGTGTCGAATTTTGAAGTAAACTGCCGTTTACTTGCGATAGAACCCACCATATCCCTCTTCCGCTCATTTTACCATACGACGTGGTCAAACGGGTGGGTATCTTTTGCGAAGCGCCTAGTGTTACACTGAAAAAGTAGACTCCCTCAGACATTGGAGGGAGCATTTTTTCTGGGTTGATGATGTAGTCTTCCCATCGCCCTACGAGTTTTATACTCAGGATACATTGCCAAGGGATGGGCGCCCCGCACCCGGTTCCTATAGGCTAGCTGATGCGCAGACTCTTGATGCCAACCGCCTAGCCATTAACCCTTATCCGGAGGAGTTTTTGGTGTATATGGGGTTGAGTCGCAATTATTTCGGCGCTGCTGACGAGGTGCCCACTTTCATAAGTGAGGATGGCCGGGGTGGGTGTTCGTCCCTTCTTCTTCAAGTTTAGTAAGTTTTTTCATATGCGCACTTTTAATATCTAACCATTTTGTCTGTTGTTTTTGTTTATGTGCGCAGAGATGGATCTATTCGCCGTCGTCAAGCTGGATAAGCCGAAGCAAGTGACGATAGGAGTGCGACCTCTGAGGGAGGGTGAGCAGCCCCTGCTGGAGGCAACTGAGGGTCACGTGGCTGTGTTACCCGAGCTTGTACCTGAGAACACGCCGCCGCTCCAGGTGGCGCCCGTTCAGAGCGTGCCGCCCGCTGTGGAGGTGGCGCAAGAGGAGGCGCGTGCTGAGTCCTCCGACAGCATTGAGATCCTTAAGCCCGAGGAGGCGCTGAAAGAGGAGGTGGCGAGCAATGTCAAGCGCAAGGGAGAAGCTGGAACCAGTGGCCCCAAGAAGAGGCGTCGCTACCTCATTGAGGATGCAGAGGAGGCATCCGCTTCTGGCGCGGATAAGAAGGTTGCGGAGGCTTCTCCCTTTCTGTAAGTGTGTGCGTCCATATCTAATTGATTGTATATCACTTGTCGCGATACTAACTGCATTCTTTTATGTCTTGTAGGGATGATGCCGCGAAGAATGATGGAGTCTCCGTGGATGTGGTTTCCTCTCCGCAGAATAAAAACAAGGAGGGGAAAGCCAAGGTGGATGAGAGTGGAGAGGCGCTGCCGTTGATAGATGAGCTGGCTGCGACTGCTGCGCGGCAGGCTGAGCTGGTGGCTCAGTTGAGGGAGAAGTATGCTGGGGAGAGCAGCACTCTCGCCCAGAAGGATGAGGAGCTGGCGAAGCTTCGTGCGCAGTTGGCTGATGCGCAGGTAGAGTTGGAGGCCTCGCGGGTACATGCTGAGAAGCTTACCCATGAGAAGCTATCTGCGTTGGCTGAGGTGAAGGAGGCGCGTGGGGAGCTTCATCATTATAAGTCTGACTTGACTTGGGCTGTGCGTTTCTTAGATGAGAAGAAGGTGGAGCACTTCGCCAATATCACCAAGTTTAAGGAGGATATGATGAAGATTATCCAAGTGCAGGAGGACAAGCTGCGCGCCCTCAGCATCGAGTATGATGAGGAGTTATATCCTCACTTGATGTCGACCATTGCTGAGCGCAGGTATTTCTTTTGTGCTTTTCTCTTTCGTAATACTTGTCGTTGTTATGCTTGTTACTAACACAACGTATCTTTGTTGATGTAGGTGGTTGATTAGCCACGGGCTGCGCCTGGCAGCGATGGGTACTCTTGAGTCCCAAGAGGTATTAGAGGCCTTTGGGAAGGTTGTTCAATGCGCGGTAGCTCGTGGGAGATCGCAGGCTATGGAGGATCTCCATGAGGCCAAGCTGCTGAAGAAGGACTTGGCGGAAGTCCCTGGGTATAGTGCTACTGCGTATGATGAGTTGATGTAGGCTATGGCGGGGTTGAAGGTCCTCGAGTTGCCGCACATTGGGAGGTTGGAGCGCGACCAAGACGACCCCATAGATGTGCTTATGGCGGGGTTGACATTGCAGCGCCACCTTGGAGAGAATGGGGAAGGGCAATCAGATTATTATCTGAAGCCTGATGTGTCGCAGCTGCAGATTCCTATGTTCGCACAGCCTCGCGACATCCTCGAACCCTTTGCTCTTGAAAGGGAAATTCCCTTGAAAGAGGTTCTGGAGCGTCACGAGCAGAGGGCTGCTCAGAAGAAGGGCATCAAGGGTAAGGCAGTGATGTGTGGCATTGGCACTGCACACATCCCCAGGTAGAATGGTGTGCCTGTAAGTGTTCCTACCGTATCTGTGAAGGATGCTTTAACTTTGAGGAAGCTGCAGGAAGCGGGGAGTTCTTCTGCTCCGCAAGATAGTCCTGAGCATCGCCATAGTGTGTAGGCTTTTTGTATATTTATGTATCTTTCCTTGCAACTTTTGTGAATAAATTATGAATAAGATACCCTTTCGTTGTTTAAGTTCGTGACTTAAAATATACTTGCATTGTTTGCCAAATTATTTAACCAAGTGTTTTAAGTGCGTGACTTTAAGAGTTATACTTGCATTGTTTGCGAAGTTTTAGTATTTGACCAAGTGTCTTGGCTCGTTATTTGCTAAGCATGTACGGTGTACTTAGTATATGCGCACCCGTCGTGGGATGTGCATGTGAAACTTACCTCGACGTCTCAAAAGTAAGGCGCTTTAGCAAGGATGCGTGATCCAATGTTGATGGGTTTGCAACCCTCTTACTCAACGAGTGAATTAGTAGGTTAACTCATCCTTTATGCCTTCGTGGGTCTTTAATTGGTGCATGCACGCCATGTAGGCAGTAAAAATATAAGATAACAATATTGACATATATTAGTATGTATGCAATAAAGTAAAATGCGCTATGGAGTTAGCTAGAAACCATAACATTTTATTGATACTTGCAAGTTTTTTGAAAAAATAAAAATACAATTCCTAGGAAAGAAAAGAAAAACAAACACTTATTGGGCACCTCGTAGGGTGCAAATGTGTCTGTGTAATGGTCGTGGCCTAGAAGTAGCATCTTTTTAGATTGCCGATGTTCCAAGTGCGCGCTAGGTCGTGACCTTCCATGTCGCGCAGTCTGTATGCGCCGTTGCCATGCGCATCTGTGACCTCGTAAGGTCCTTCCTATTTTGGTCCGAGCTTGCCTGTGTCTTCTGCGTGGCTCGCATCATTGGCGCGGTAAACAAAGTCTCCCGGTCTGAATGAAGTGTGTTTGACCTTTGCATCATAATACTTCTTCATTTTTTGCCTTAACCTTTGCTTCGCGTATAGCTGCGCGTTCACGCCTTTCTTCCAGTAAATCTAAATCTATGCGTCATTCCTCGTCGTTTGTCGTGACGTTGACCTCTGTTGTGCGTATAGTTGGCATTCCTATCTCAGCTGGTATGACGGCTTCTGTTCCATAGACTAGGGAGAATGGCGTGTCGCCAGTACTGGTTTTTATTGTTGTGCGATGCGCCCATAAGACATGCGAGAGCTCATCCACCCACCTTCCTTTATGTCTGTCGAGGCGTGCTTTTATTCCTTCGCCTAGGCTGCGGTTTGCGCGCTCAACTAGGCCATTGGTTTGTGGGTGTTTTACTGAAGCGAAGTGTTGCGTGATGTTCAATTGCTCACACCAATCTTTGAATGGGTTATCACAGAATTGTTTTCCGTTGTCTGATATGATCTCTCCTGGTAGTCCGAAGCGACAGGCAATGTTGTCCCAGACAAAGCGTTTGACTTGGTTTCCCGTGATGCTCACCACCGCTTTCGCTTCAATCCACTTCGTAAAGTAGTCTATGGCTACGATGAAGAACTTTACTCCTCCTGCTGCTACAGGAAAGGGTCCTGCGATGTCAATGCCCCATTTATAAAATGGCCATGGTGAGGTAATAGGTGTTAGCTCTTGTAGTGGTCGGCGCGGAATTGGCCTATGTACTTGACAATTGCTGCATTTCTTTAGCAGATTGCGTGCGTCGCGATGCATAGTTGGCCAATAATACCCTGACCTTAGAGCGCTTGCCACCACAGATCGTGGCCCTGAGTGCATACTACATGATCCCGCGTGGATTTCTCTGAGTACGTAGTCTGCTTGAAGAGGTCCAACACATCTGAGCCAGGGTTGTAAGAAAGAGCGTCGATAGAGTATGTTGTCTCGTAGTTCAAACCGTTGTGCTGTGCGCCGCACTCTTCGAGCGTCCTTATGATCTTGTGGTAAGATTCCCTTGCTGATGAATTCAATGATAGGCGTCATCCATGTAGGATCTTGTTCTTCTATCACTGTGGATATCTCCATTTCCAAGATTGACTTGTTTTTTAGGGTTTCTACCAATACCTGTTTTGATAGGTGCGCAAAGCTTGTGGATGCGATCTTGCTGAGTGCGTCCGCCTTCCGGTTATCTCCTCTAGGCACCTGTTTTATTGTGAACCTGTCAAAGTTTTTGATTAAGGATTTTGTCTTTTCCAGGTATTGGACCATGTGTTCATCCTTGGCTTCATATTCGCCTAGCACGTGGTTAGCGACTAGCCGCGAATCTACGTTAGCTTCCAGGTTGCGTACACCCATTTGAATTGCGATGCGTAGTCCGGCTAGCAAGGCTTCGTATTCTGTCTCATTGTTTGTGGCTGTGAATTCAAAGCGTAGCGCATAGGTGAATTCCATACCTTCTGGATTTGTAAGAATGAGGCCTGCGCCTGATCCATCTACACATGAGGACCCATCTGTGAACAGAATCCAGATTTCCTGTAGATCTGTTTTAGTGGCAGATGTCGGGCTGTCGCTATCTGGCTTCTCCACGATGAAATCGGCTAGTACTTGCCTTTGATTGCAGTGCGCGGTCTGTATGAGATGTTATACTCACTTAACAGTACACTCCACTTCTGTAAGCGTCCTGATGCGTCAGGCTTAGAGATAACTTGTTTGATTGGCTGATCAGTGATTACAGCTATTGGGTGCGCTTGAAAGTATCTGCGCAGCCTTTTGGCTGCGAATACTAAAGCTAAGACCAGCTTTTCCATAGCACTGTAGTTAGTCTCCGTTTTCTTCAGGGCTTTGCTTACAAAGTATATGGGTGTCTGGACGGTGTTCCTATCTGTCAATAGCACTGCGCTAACTGCTCCGTGAGTTGCCGATAAGTACATGATTAGTTCTTCCCCTGGTCGCGGTGCGACAAGTTTGGGAAGAGATGCCAGATGGTGTTTAAGGTTTTGGAAAGCTTCCTCCGCTTCTTTAGTCCAGCGAAAGTCTCCCTTTTTGGTACACTTCGTGAGTGTTTTAAAGAGAGGAAGGGATTTGTCTGCTGACTTAGATAAGAAACGGTTTAGCCCTGCTAACTTTCCATTCAATGACTGGACCTCTTTGAGTGTGCGCGGTGAGGGGAGATCAATAACAGCCTTTGTTTTTTCTGGGCAAGGCTTGATTCCATCGGGTTCTATCAAGTATCCAAGGAATATGCCCTCGGTTGCGCCAAAGGTGCACTTCTTGGGATTTAACTTCATGTTTATTCGCCCCAATGTTCTGAATGTCTCCTCGATGTCGCGCACCAATTCATCCTCTGTGTGGCTTTTGATGACAAGGTCGTCAACTTAGACCTCCAAGTTGCGGCCTACTTGTTTTTCAAAAGCTGTGTCCACCAGTCGTTGGTATGTCGCGCCTGCGTTCTTCAGGCCAAAAGGCATTTTTGTGTAGCAGTACATTCCTTGACTGGTGTGGAAAGCTATTTTTTCTTCATCTTCAGCTGCCATCTGGATTTGATGATACCCTTTATATGCATCTAGGAAGCATTTGAAAGGGTATCCGCACAGGGATTCTGCCTTCCAGTCTATCTCTGGCAGTGGATAGCAGTCCTGTGGACATGCTTTGTTGAGATCCGTGAAGTCCACGCACATTCTCCAACTGCCATCGCTCTTCTTTACCATAACTGGGTTAGAAAGCCAGTCATGGTAGTATACTTCGCGCATGATGCCTGCGTCTACGAGCTTATATACTTCTTCCAGAATAGCTTTTGCGCGATCTGGGGCATGGTCGCGCTTCTTTTGTCGTATCGGAGGATATCCTTGTCGGATTTGTAGTTTATGCTCTGTGATAGAGCGCGGTACACCAGTCATATGTTTTGGTTCCCATGCAAAGATGTCTAGGTTTTTTTGCAAGAGTGCACATACGGCTGCTTTACCTTTGTCAGATAAAGATCCCCAATCGAAACTTGTTGTTCCGGGTAATCGGGATGAATAGAGACTTTTAGATTTGGCGTTATCTCTGTGCGCTGTTCTGGAATAGTCTCTGCTTCTGTTGTTACCGCATTGTATTCTCTTGGTGGTACTGTTGTGTTATAGAGAGTGACAACTCCTCCTTCCACCGGAAACTTAAGCATTCCGTGCGTTGTGGATGGTACAGCGCGCATGGATGATATTCCTGGTCTCCCAATGATACCATTGTATGGTGAAGGGGATTTTATTACCATAAAGTTTATCCATGTTGCGGTTGAGTGTTGTTCATCTCCTACGACCACCAACAAGCGTAACTGCCCCATGGGCCAAATCTTATCTCCTGTGAATCCTGTTAATGACGTTGTTGCCGGTATCAATTGACTTTGGATTTCAGGTCGCAGTTTTTTGAAACAATGCTCGTACAGGATATCTGCGGATGCTCCTCCGTCAATGTACATGCGGTGGATATCATGTCCTCTCGTATGTATTTCAATAGTTAGAGGCTCCACGACTGCGTTGTCCACAGCTAGAGTAGGGAAAGATATCTCTTTTTCTGGAGAGAATTTTTGGCTGACTTTTTGCTTTATCTTGCGCTGCCATGATTGTATCATGTATATGGTATCAGCTTTTTCTTTGGGGGGCTCTTTCTTACCTCCGCCCCTTTGTTTGTCTTTCCCCTCTTTTATGTTTTTTACAAGGTGGTCCATTCTGCCTTCTCTTACTAATTTTTCAATTAGTTGTTTTACTTGGACGCACTCATTAGTTGTATGGCCTTTATGACCATGGTACTCGCAGTATCCGTTTCCTATGCGCTTTTCCTCTGCAGTGCGCATTGGTGGCGGTTTTGGGAAGTTTTCGCCCTCTGTTACAAATATTTCCCTTGGGGTTTTTGTAAGAGGGGTATATTTGTCATTGTCCCTTCCATTGCGGTAATTCCTGCTGCGGTTGTTATTCTGATCATTGGATTGTCTCCGAGGCTGCTCTTGCTGCCTATAGTTCGAATAACCCTTTTTACTGTCCGCAGCGGCTGCCTCTCCTTGTATAAAGGATCTAGTGCGCTTTGTTAGCTCATCAAAAGTTTGTGGAACTTTTTCGTTTAGCTTTCGGATGAGTTCTGGGTTATTAATCCCATTCATGAACCCTGAAATTTTTAGGATTTCAGGACACGCTTTAACTTGTATGCACTCATCCTTGAAGCATTCCATGAAAGCGCTGGTTGATTCTCCTTGGCGCTGTTTCACTCTTGCTAGCTCAACAGGGTTTTTAGCGCACTTCTTTCGCTGGTGAAGTTGAGACGGAATGCTTTCCGTAATTCCTCGAACCCACCGATGCTCCTACGTGGGAGTTTGCTAAACCATGTGCGCGTGTTCCCTACTAACGTAGAATTGAACATATGGCACCACACTGGCTGTGGCCAGTTTTCGATGGTGGCGGCTGACTCGAAAATTTTTAGGTGATCATCCGGATCACCTGTTCCATCATATGTTTTTACGTTAGCAGGCATGCGCCTACGTTTGCGATCTGAGTAATCGCTGATGCGCCGTGTAAACGCGTCAACTTTCTGGCGACGCCATGGGAGAGACATATCTTCGTTCTCTTCCTCGCGACGCCTCCCTCTTGACTTCCAGTGTCCTATCTCTCTATCCTCGTTGTCGGAGGAGTCACTGGAAGAAGGGTAGTCTCTTCTTCGGCGCTTGCGTCGACTTCTTTCAGAGGAAGAGCTGGAGGGATCTCTGCTTGGGGATCTTCTTCTTCCCAATCTGTCTTGGATCCTCTTACTTCCAGGTTTGGAGGATCCTTGGCTTGGCGAATGTTGAAGTCCCAATCGGTCTTGTACCCCGCGACTGCCAAGTCTGGAGTGAACATTAGTGCGCCTTTCACTATCTTCTGAGTATTGTGACTCAGATGTCGTACCTAGCCTATCATGGATAGTGGTACGTTCTGCGCGTCTTCTTCGTGGGTGGCGCAGTGGTGATGGTTCGCGTTCAGGACCAAAATTCAATCGAGCCTGTAGGCTCGTACTTGCCCTTCTCCTAGCTTCTTCCTGCATGAGGGCAGTCAAGGTTTCATAATTTTGGGATACAAAGTTTCCCAGAGTGAGATTGGGTGCGTCCTCGGTTGTTGCAAGAGTGCCTGTCTCAATATTCGGCACCCTATCTCAGTTAGGCGCATCTGGTGGCACAGTGTTGTTCACTGCGGGAATGGTTTAGTGAGGAGTGGTGAAAAGAGTGCGCTGAAGTTCCTCAGCACTTGGGACCACTGGGATGATTTGGGTAGTTCTTACTGGTAGTTCTACCTCTGGAAGAGGTTGGGTTGTTCCCGCCTCTTGGTGGCCAGGTGCGCTGGTTGTCCCAGCAACCTGTCTAGAGGTCGGATCTTGTTGATTCCTCCTCTGATGGTCACGTTTTTCCGATTGCGGAGTCCGCTGGCTTGAATTCTTATTCTTTGTCATCCTAGTCTTTAGTTATTAGTAGGGTCCCACGGATGGCGCCACTTGTTGATACAAAAGTTGGGCGTTCCTGATTATGGGATCTTGCTCTCGTACCAATTCGTTTCTTAGTACTTGTTACCTGCGCACTAAGAAAATAAACGACATCGTTAGGCTTATCGAGGGATTGTCTCCCCCGATTAGACTCCGGCGTGAGAGTAAGTAATTGATTTAAGGTTCTCGTTAAGAGTTAGGGTTTGTATATCATACCTTTGAATGAGAGATGTCATTCCTTATATTGGGGCTGAAACCGCGTAGGTTTCTTGCTCCTTACTCTTCGCACTCGTGGTGCTTATCGGGGTAAGGATATCTATTCCATGAATAGATGATCCTTATCGCATACCCGGTTAGTTTAGTTTGGGCTTTGGGCTTCGTGAGCCCAAGCCGTTATTATTATTATGGCCCTTTATTCGTTATGATAGCCCACTCGTGGTGGGTTTGGGCCGAGTAATATTTATCATTTGGGCTCGTGGGCCATATATAAACTATACGTCGTCATATACAAACACAAATTTATACTCGATCCGGGTCTATTGAAGAGACTTAGTGAGAAGGTTTTGTTAAACCGTTGATTCATATTTCGTAATGTAATTCGTTAGCATTTAATTATCAGAAACATAAATTATAAATTTGATCCACAACTTTTTATATGAAAAAGTAAAGTTATTATAACGATTCATTAAAATTGTACGTTTGATTCACAATTGAACTTATATGGCAAAAGTGAAATTTTTTACTCAAAAAACAATATTTACTAGCTACTAGTACTATGAACCAATCTTTAAATTGAAGAGTTACACACAACTACACAAGACGGGATAACGGGACTTATATGACATGGCATATTCACATTAAATTGACCCATAACAAACCCATAAACAAGAACTGGATAGGGCATTTATATGTCAACACATTAAAGTCCATACTACCTCTTACCTAGATACTCATTTGAGTTTTTTTTTTTTTTTTTTTTTTTTCTTCTTCTTCTTCTTCTTTTATTTAATTAATCAAAATTAATTACTTAAAAATTAGTTGAATAAACACACAACCTCAAACTAATCATGTCCACAAAAATATAAAGGTTAGTGGGTTTAAATAAGTATAGTTTATCATATATCATATGTTCATAAAGTGGATTGAATTTTAACGTGCGCATGACATGACAATTTTGCGATGGATTGAAGGGTGAAGAGGCTCCATTACACGTATGACATCTGCCCCATAGCGGATGACCTAATCAATAGATTGTGAGTTCAAGTCTCGACTAAAACATATACGTAGTATGAGGTACCATACTACCATTACCATCTATTGACTGATGACATCTTATAGAGTTATACTTAACTGAGTGTCATTATTGATTAATGACATGACTAATGCTGAAAGAACTAAAATATTTTTTGGGTTAGTTAAGAATAGCATCACTTGTTATATTTGGCCAATCTTAACTAAAGGGATAAAGCAATTGTATACTTTAATTGTTGTTTCTTTAATATCTTTTTGATACCGCATAAACATAAAATTAACCAAACACAAAGTCCCAACCATCCGTTTGTAATATGTAAAACCCCAAAAAATTTTAACACCTGAAAAGGGCAGCTTATCGAAAAGTAAATGTTGGACTAGAATTCTTGATGTATGATTTTATCTGCGACAGTGCGACACATGGTCTTGGCCCATGTACTTAGATTTTAATGCGGATTTATGCTTAGACATGTAATTTCGACAAACATCGGATGAATAATTTGCTAAGAAGAGTGAGTGCACCAGTCTCAACCTCACCGACTAGTCCCATGAACAACATCATACTTTACTATACGATGAGTTTTGTATTGAGTGCAATTTAGAATATCCTCATATAGGATCAAAATGGCAGAAGTGTTCACATTTTAGAATCGTTGTCGCACAAAGTTTCCAATCTATTTTTTTCTTCCCAAAGTATAAGTAGCTGCAAGCGTGACAAGCTCACTTCTTTACAAGCTTATGTAACATGCTCTTTAGCCTTTAGGTAATTAGGCATAGGACATGAACACCTAAGTGGCAATGCCCTGAAGAGATAATAAGCTGGATTAGTTGATTGATTGGACTTGTTCCAACAAAAATGTAAATCAAGGAGTACAACAAATCATCGAGTGTGACAAGTCTTAGAATCATAAAATGAATGAAAAAATTGATTGTTAGGCCTAGAAAATGAATAAAGGTGTCAAATAATGAATGATGTAGATCTATCTCTTAAAAATACGAGTTGGGCCTATATACCATGACTTTTTTTTTTTTTTTTTTTTGAAGAATTATTTCATGACTAAACATGTTCACATAATCACATTCACGGATTTACCCATTAAATCAAAAAAAAAATTCCTTGGCTGCTTGAATACCAATTTGTTTATTGTAGGGATGAGCACGGTACCGGTACCGTACCGAATTAGTGGTACCGAATTTTTCCCGAGCATAAATTAGGGTACCGGTACCGTACCGAACGGGATTCGGGTATCGGTACCGGTACCGGTACCGGGAAATCGGGATTTTCCCCTTTTTTTGGGGAATTTCCCGATTTGGTATAATATGAATTTTTACTTCAAGTTTTTCTTTATCAATTTTTACTTTAAATATTTTTGTTTTTATTATATAATACTTGATAGTTGATACAATATGATTAAATTGAGTTTTAAATATATTTTTAATGATATAATTTTCATCAACTATTATATAACACAAATAAAAATATTTAAAATTATTAAAAAAAAAAAGACTTAAAAAACAAATTGAAAAATTAACATGGGACGAAAGTAATACTACGTTAATATATGTGCACGCATGCATGCGTACAATCTTATAGTCATGCATGCATACGTGTATATATGAAAATTTATCCTTTTCAAGAAAAACATCGTTAACGACTAAGTTAAAGTAATATGGAGTAGTTTTTAACATCAAATATTACTTCATCCAGAGCTGGGGTCGAGCATCGGTCTAAAGCTAACTCGACCTGACAAAACCGAAAATCGTGAAAAACCGAAACCAAACCGAAAACGGTCAGTTCGGTTCGGTTTTGTGTCAGGTCCGTCGGTTCGATTCGGTTTTGGTGTGTTTATGTGTTTTTTTGTCTGTTTTGGGTCGAACCGACACGAAAATGAAAATCGTGAAAAACTTAAGCCGAAACCGAACCGAAAAGCTGTCGGGTCGAGTCAGGTTGGTTTTTGTCAGTCCGGTCTGGTTTTGAACCTTCCATGCTCAGCCCTGTACAGAGCTCACGTCGAGGGGCTTTATAGCCCGCGTTATCAACGTATGGTGTGAGGGAACCACACCATTCCTTACGTTATAGGTGCTCGAGTAGTGGTCGCCAACCACGTTCTACGCATTTTTTATTTCATTCATTTTTAACGGTTGGTTTCTGTTTTTGGCTTTAGTTTTTGGGTTTTTTTATTTTTTATTTTTATTTTTTATGTCGCAGTTCCTATATAAAATCGAGACTGTACCTTATTCTCTAAAATAGTTAATCGTACTACTTTAAAGAAGTAAGGTTTAAGAAGACGCAATAACCAAACTATCCGGCAATCATTATCATATATTTAACCTTATTATTTTGTATTAATCGGAACTAAAGAATATATATATGACTTGGGGCTCAAGTCGTTAGCTATCTATACTACTATATAATGTATTTGAGACTATTCTATAATTAGAAAGGCTTAAAAATTCAGATTTTTACTTACAAGTTATAATCACTTCAACAATTTATAACCCCAACAATTTATAACCACTTCAACAACCACCCCCAACAATTTATAACCACCTCAACAACCACTTTCCACCACCCCACCTCCCTCCTCTTCATCTCAATAATCCGCCCCGCATCACGCGGGCACCTTTCTAGTATTATAAAAAAGTTATCCAATGCCAATCAATCGCAATTGTTGAAATTTCTGACAATAAAAAAGAATGAAAATCGTTCTCAATAGCAACTTTTGACTTCATGTCAACCACGTCGTCCAATTTGACGTTCATATATATAAAGATATGAGAATTATCCTCATCTATATACGTCGACGTTACATATTATTCTAAAAACGTAAGTAATACTCGTGCACACAGGTAATATGTATATGGCTGTTGATTATTAAAATGCCATTTCATTTCAAATCAATATGATAAGTGTTTCAAACCAACTGGGCTTAGCTCAGTTGGCCAACTGAGATTTCATAAAGAGCTTTAGAGGAGGTTGTTTTCAAGAGATTTCAAGTTCAAGCTTCACTGGATTTTCCTTCTAGGTAAGAATATGTGTTGGGCTCTGCACACTCAGATGGTCAAGTCTCTGACTCGCTAACCGTGTATTGTACTAACTTGCCGCTCAAAAAAAAATAATAAAATATATGATATGTGTTTCATCTTGTCAAATCAATATATATAGAAAAACCGATTTTAAAAATATTCTAAAACGCAACTATTGTGAGTGTCTATATTGAACAAACATGAGTTGCTCATCTTTTGCTGGCGTAAGTTGAAAATACACATTTGGCTTTGAATTAAGAAGTCATTGAGAATTATATATATATATATATATATATATATATATATATATATATATATATATATATATATATATATATATATATATATATATATATATATATATATATATATATATATACACAAAATGACTTATAATCACTAAATGCTTTTTTGTCAAATGTCGACCATATACGCATTTTGTTCATGTTCACATTTAAAGTTGTTTCAAGTGTATGCCGTTAAGAATTTTGAACTTATTTCTAATCTTTAATGTTCTTAATTCAACACGAACCAAGCAAAAGTGGGTTTTTCGGTTACCTTTTGTTTGTTTATATTTGTCTAGCTAAGATTTTAATTATTATTGCCTTAATAAAGTTTAAACAAATTAAGCAACAGTACACATTGCTTAATTACTACTTTCCATTATATGCTTCACTTTATACATTTTTTTGCTTCACGTTCTAGCTAAAATGTCTAGATTAGACATTTCAACAATTATTTATTTTGCAAGAATGACCCAAATTTGATTTTTCAATCAGGTTAAGATTCAAAGAATTTATCATTTACTAACAAGTCGTCCCCGAATTTTAAAATAGCAATTAGCAAACATGCGCACATTTCATGCATGGATTATTATTATTATTATTATTATTATTATTATTATTATTATTATTATTATTATTATTATTATTATTATTATTATTATTATTATTATTATTATTATTATTATTTCTTTTTTTACGGCTGCATAGTATTAAAAACTAGCAAGAATTACTAAGGATAATTTAGCCCATTTGACCAATTGCAAAACATACGGTCTCATGCATGGATCCACATTCCACAATATAAACTGTGCTATTCAAACATAGCCTTGTCCCATTGTATACATAATCTTCACTCGTCGTTAATTATCATCAATATTATCCAAATAAACATATAAACCATAGCTGTTAAGATCTCAATCTAGCTCTTATAATTTTCCGATCTTACGATCCCGTTAAGAAAAAACGAGTCGATCCTTCGTAGGATCTTAAAAAGCATAGGATCTTAAATATGATATCGATTTTACCATAAGATCATAAGATCTCGATCTGATTCGATTCTACTTCCTTTAATTTAACAAACTAATAAACTATAAATGAATGAATTTTGTTAAATTAAAATAATATAACAAGCGTTGATTACTGTAAATGTTTAATAAGAGCAAGATATATAGATTTTTTGATTAAAAGATTCAGCGTCCTTAAATACCGATTAGATATTTTTGTAGTTTAGAGCATTAAGCGTCGCATTCTCATATTACTATAACTTTCAGAACTCTTTTTTATTCTCTAATTTGTTATTGAATCATTTTTGAATATGAATTACTAGAAAAATAAGATATTTAAGACATTTAAGTTCGATCTTTCAATCTCGATTCGATCTTACGATTCCGATCTTGCAAAGAAAAAAATGATCAATAGTAAAATCTCGATCTTAATTAGCAGCCTTAATATAAACGATCGATTAAACTCGAAGTTGAATGACAGATTTATCACGGCGTAAAGACACGTATGTATCATTTAGCTAAACTATAGGAAATAGCAAAGAGAACTAAATGGCATTAAAACATAAATAGAGGACTTTAGGGTATTTAAAGAGGGCTGCCATGCATGGTGTCCTCCTCTAAGAATATACTCGTATAAGATCAAGATAGATTAGCAACAAGGAGAGGTGAGACTGGTGAGTAAACTCAAGAAAACATTTAGCAATGTGTATGGGCTTAGATGCAACAAAAATACGGCTACAAAATTCAATGTTCAAACATTGTGTGTGATATGTGTATGGGCTTGAGAGTCTTAGTCAAAAGTGTGGCATTGAACGAACACTGACATGTCGACAATTTGTTTAATTCATATAAAGAAAATGTTTTTAATTTGATGTAAATGTTAGGTTTGGTAATATAGCTAGCATTAACATTTTTTGAACTTTGTTTTTTAACGATCATTTTAAGGAGTTTGATATCAATGAATACCACATATGAAAGCAGGCGAGTATTGTCAAAACTCGTTTCAAAAGCTAGAGAAATAACCTGCATTTAGTTGTAGATAGAACTCGACCCACCTATCTCAGGTTTCGGTTTTTGTCATTAGTGTCACATTTTTACATTAAGGAAAACCGACCAATTGATAACCATCATCAATCGCCCTGCTCCAAGGCAATTATGAGAAAACTAAACCGTGTAAATAACACTGTGATTAAAATAAACCAGGACGAGATTTCAACACGAGTTTTTTATTTATAGATGATGCTAGTCCTCATCTAGTAGAGTATCATTAAATTACTACAACGAGTGGCAGTTTCGTTTTCTTTGCTATATAGTGGGTGTCCATGGTACTGGAATCGGACCCTAAACCGAAACCGGAACCTGAAAAACCACGAAACGAAAATAAGAAAAATGTAGAATCGAGAATCGTCTCAAGCTCTTCGGTACGGAAATTTTCGGTAATTCCCGACGAGTACCAAAGTGCTTATAAAATTCATTTTTTTCGTTGTCGATCTGTATAAAGGACATGCTGTAACAATATAAATACACAAATGTCTCGAACAATGCAAGGTATCTAATCAAGTATCATTACTCAAAATATCAGTATAAACACACAAATGTCATTATTCAAAATATCTTTAATTCCATCCACGTTATTGTAACATGGTATCTAATCAAGTATCATCATAATAAAAAGGAAAAAATATATAGAAAAACTTACTTTCATGCAAGGTTATAAATAAAGTGAGGCGTGGCGTGGCGGCAAGGCCAAGCCTCAAGCCTTAGCGTGAGGCGTGGCGGTATGACATTTTTAAAGCGTGAATTAAGGCGGCAAAAAGTATTTATAGATTTATAAATTTATATTATATTTCATTAATATATCATATTTCATATACATCGAGTTTACAAAAAATATTATACATAAGTAATAAAGTCAAGAAACTCTTTTTATATTTGTAATCTTCTTCAAATACTAGTAAACTTCTAAACACCAAATACTAATAAACCTCAAATACGATGCCCAAATTCCAGTTACTAGTAAATCCTCTAAACGTCTCAAATACTAGTACACCTTATCGCGCCTTATCGCACCTCATCTCATGTCAAGCCTTAAGACGATGCCTTGGTCTATTGTGTGGCGTGGAGGTGACGCCTCGCGCCTCTGCGAGGCCTTTGCGGCGCCGCACCTTTTAGAACACTGCTTTCATGTTGACAAATGATATTTGAATTTTTGAATGATATCATTAATTGTAAAATTGATAGTTTTGAGTTATTTGGAATGAATTAAAAGTTAGGGTTTTAATTCATTTTGGATTTTTAGGTTTTAGATTTTTTTTAATTAGTTTTTTTACAACGCTGCACGTACACAAAGTCGCAAACAAACCCTATAAAATTTTATATTTTCAAAATAGTCGTTTTTTCTTTTCCAAAAAGAACCGGAACGGGGCGGTTCCGTCCCTAACCGTGCCGAGACTCAAAATTTGAAATTTCAAGAACCATACCATGGTTCTAATATACGGTTCGGTTTCCTAGTCTGTACCAGTATGGTTCCTCATTTCTTTTGGTTCCTCGGTTATCTTGGACACCTGTACTATATATACTACCTGCTACTTCAGATAAATTCTATTAATTGTCTTTAAAAAAAATGGAATGCCAAAATATATGACGCGTTTTAATTTCTTGTCATCTAGAGAAACTTGCTTTTGTTTGTGACATTTCAAAGTATTGAAATGTGACGACACTTATTATCGTTTACTATGAAAAAGACGTATGTTTGGGATTCAATCTAGATAAAATGGAATTTTATCATTAGCCTGTTATGTTAGTTCCAAACATGTTCGCAATTTCTTTGTAATAATACAGTTGGAAAATGCTCTGTTTCAAAACCAGTTGCTACGAAATTTCTTTCGCTAGAAAACTGTTGCACAAGTAATTTTCAGTTAGAAATCGTTGCCATAGTTTTTGAGAGGAATGATTTTGCTACTCCAGGCATCTATTAATTTGCCACGGATTTCTATCGTAAAATTAGCCAAATTGTGTGAGCATAAACTAAATCTCTAGAATTTCATTTGCATGCAGTTAAGTCACGTATTTTTTTTTTTTTTTTTTTTTTTTTTTTTTTTTTTTTTTATGAAATTATTGTTATACCACTTATACAAAATTAAATAAAAAGACACAAAACATACTTTCTTGACCACATTTAATAAGTAACCATTAAACTTTACAGCATAAAAAAATATATGAACATCTCTCGATATGTATATATAATGTCTTGTTGTATTACGTAGTAATATTTTATAGTCGTTATTAAAACTTGAGCCACAAGACAACAATTAACATGATGACAACCCACGTTTGTTAACAACTTTGAGTGAATCAAAGTGTTCGATCATTCTCATAGAGGATAGACCATCGACATATAGTCGCACCAAAGTTAGTTAAGCCTTAGTTAATTATAGTAGATAACTACATTAATCGAGAAATGTATTTTACGATACACACGTACCTTAGATACTCGAAGCAGAGGTTCATAAAATAGTATTTATCGTTTAATAAATAATACAAGAAACGATGCTAGCACTGTTAATTATTTAGTTTATTAGACTAGAAGGGTACCCGCGCAATGCGGCAGCGGGTACCCGGTGACTATTTTTGTAGCGAGCAAATATTTTTCATTTTAAATTTCCTTATCTAGCATGTCCCAAATAGTATAAAGTATTAGAAATATGTTTTTCAAAAGTAGAATGTCTAAATTATTAATAGTGTAAATGGTTAACACTTTTATTTTTCAAATATTAGCATTAAATTGATGGTTAATAGTGAGTTTTTCTTATAAACACTTTCATTAAAATGTATCATTATTGGAGGAGGGTTACATATTGTTTAAATTAGACTTAAATTTTCATATTTTACATTAATTTTTTACTTTTCCTTTAATAGTAATGTTTTTGATCTTAAAATTTTAAAACTTACTTTTGTAGTAAGTGTCAAATGCTTTATAATGTAGTATAGATTATGGGTAAATTTTGTTTTATGTCTGTACCATGTTAACATTGTCGGTTGTTAACATTTTGTACCACAAAAATGGCTTGGTATGTAAGTGGATATTTTAGCAAAGTGGTGATACGACACTACTTGTCACACCACGACCAAAATGACTCCAGTTACAATTGAAGCCCTCTATCGCTGTCGTTCAACACTTATACGCCAGATGTTCCAATATTTCTTCGGCAGAGAGTCATCCTAGGGAGCAGTCGACAGTCAAAATTTTAAACGAGGAACAAATGCTACACTGTTCAAGGTTGGTGTCAATTATGTTGAAATTTTGTATGTTGTTCAATGCAAAAAAATTAATGTCGGAGGTTTCCATATCTTGGAATCAACACGTCTTTATTATCCATTTTTCCTAATAATTACTACTCCGTATTATATAATTCTCCAACGTTTTTACATACGTGAATTTTAGGTCATGGTAATTTTGTAAAAAGATTTGATTAGTTCTGACCTTACAATACAAACCTTACGAGTTACGAACTTACGATCTATAATTAATCCTTTCTTTAAGTGAAACATAAGTATTATATTCACCACGAACTGAAACTAAGAAATAAAAGTCGACCTTAAGTTGTTCCTGAGGCAGATATTTTTATGCATTTTTATCCATCTGCACTTCACGTACGACAACATTTATCTACTAGTACTAGTAATTCATTTAAAACATACAGTTCGTGGTTGTTAGAGTACAAGCAACCACAACATGTGATTTCGGATAGTACATTTAAATCTTATGATACATCTGAAACTAGTTCGTCCTTGAACACTAAAGTTGCTATATATGCATCATTTCACTTCCAAAGATGTTGAATACTTTTTTCAATAATTTAGAACGCTTTTTTCAATAATGTTGATTACGGAGTACTTTTTTCTGTTAAGTTTTCATTGTAACTATTGACTATTTCCTTAACCCAAATATGCCAGTCACACATGTAACTATTTAAAAACTAGAACTTAATAGACAGAAATTTTGGCCGTGTAGAAATTACAAACTTCTCCATGAATGACAACGACCCGCAGAATATAGCGTATGCTCTTAGGCCACGGGGTACCTATATATGTTCAAATGACAAATGATCACCACTGTGCCACATCATAAGTGTGTGGTTTCACCAACGTGAGGTTTGACAGATGATGATACATGCCAGTATGCTGGCAAATGATAACGATTGGCGACGAATGGAACACACTGCACCCTATGCTCTTAACGTATTAATGAGTAATTTTCTCTTGAGATTCGATAGCTGGCAAAGCTTATATAGACAATGTTAAGTTAGTCCAACTTTAAGGCTCAAAATTTTCATTTTTCTCAATGACAATAACTAGAACAAAGCTTCTTTAAGATGAGTTTGGATACCATGCATGTAATGCAACTTTGAGCTACCAACTGTACCCTTATTCACACTGTTAACATGTTATGCATGTCATTGATGCATTGAATAAAACAGTGGCCTTTTTTAAGACTTGATGACACACACTAAATGGACACTATTAGGGTCCGTTATTTGGCTACAAATTGTGCATGAATGTAGGGCTGAGCAAAACCGACCGAAACCGACAAGGCCCGACAAACCGACCGAACCGAGTAGCCCGATTAATCCCGACAAACAATTCGGGTCGGGAGTCGCCGAGTCGGTTGTGAAAATTGCAAATTCTCGGTATCGGGCCGGGTCGGGCCGAAAACCGACTCCAACCCGTCAAGCCCGCCAAGCCCGATTATATGTTAGGTTTTGCCATTTAGGGAAAAAAAGAACGCACCTTTCTTATCTTTTGTATTCTTGATATCTCCTTTTGTCACTAGCAAACAGAAAGTCAAAAACCCAAGTCAGTAACACAAGTCAATTGAATGGATCAATTTCATCTCAGGGGTGAATCAATCTCTTCTTCTGTACCAACATATGAATCTTTCTCATCTCAGCAAAACAAAAGGGAGAAAAGGAGAAGAACTTGTGATTGATTTGTGATTTGTATTTGAATCAAGAATGTTCTGCTACTGTAAGAGTGTAAGATACTAAGATTTGTCATTTGTATTTCTATTTTGTCATGGTACTGTAAGTCACTTGGATTTGCTAATTGCTACTGTTAGTTTTGGTCATTTGGAGGACTGATTTATGTTTGGAATTGCTACTGGATTTGCTCAGATTTGGTCATGGCCCCAAAATCGGGACAAATTGTAAATACCGACAATACCGGCCCGAGAATACCGAATGTAACCGAACCGACCCGACTGATAATCGGTTCGGGATCGGGATGGGTTTTTGACATGTTTCGGTTTCGGGATTTGTCGGTTCGGGTCGGGCGGGTCGGGATCCGGCCCGATGCTCACCCCTACATGAATGTATGACATATCGGTGTACCGAGCTATAGCAAAGATGGTACACCATAAATGATGGTCCACATCTTTCATACGAAACCAGCATGACCCATTTTGGACCCAAGTGAATATTTTATAGTTGTAATGGTGATGTTTGTTTCCATAAAGAGAGACAAAACAAGAAACAAAACACACATACAACACAAACTTAATTACTGTGGCATTAATCCATGGGAGTTGTGTTAATTTAATAGGCCCACGTTCCAAAATACAATTGTGGTCCAAATATTGGGAGGGTGGCATCTCAATGATATTCTTTAGTTTTCATGATAATTGAACTTTTAAAAGCAATTTAGAAAATCAAACAAGTTATTATCTCATTTTTCTTTTGATATATAGTCAACTAACAACTTTGCAATATATTAATAAAAAATCTATCTCAAACGTCCTAAGCATAATTTAAAGGGATTTAGCCGTACAATAGCAACATACTTTTCCAAATGTTCCATTCTAGTACGCGTACTTTTTTTTGTCCCACTTAATGTAACGTACTTTCATTTTTTGTTTCATTCTACCAAAAAGTTACCGGTTACCGGGAAAAAAGTTTGAAAACCGGGAAAATGCCTACGTGACATATTTAATACTAGAGTAAATAGCAACGTACTTTTTCAAATGTACCGATCTAGTACGCGTACTATTTTCGTCCGTTTTTATAAGTTTTTATACGTTTTCATCCATTTTTATACACCTTTTCATCTATTTTTAAACGTTTTCATCCGTTTTTGCATATTTTTGTCCGTTTTTACACGTTGTCATTCGTTTTTACACGCTTTTGTCCGTTTTTACATGTTGTTCGTTTTTGCCCGTTTTTACACGTTGTCATTCGTTTTTACACGTTTTTGTCCGTTTTTACACGTTGTCATTCGTTATTTACACGTTTTCATCCGTTCTTACGTTCTAGTCCGTTTTTACATGTTTTCGTTCGTTTTTACACGTTTTTGTCCGTTTTAACACGTTGTCATTCGTTTTTGCACGTTTTATCCGTTTTTGCCCGTTGTCGTTTGGTTTTGCACGTTTTCGTCCATATTTACATGCTTTCCTCCGTTTTTTTCACGTTTTCATCTGTTTTTACATGCTTTCATCCGTTTTCTTACACGTTTTTGTCCGTTTTACACGTTATCGTTCGTTTTTGCATGTTTTTGTCCGTTTTTACACGTTGCCGTTCATTTTGTTCACATTTTCATCTATTTTTACAAGTTGTCGTTCATTTGTACACGCTTTTGTCCGTTTTTAATTCGTATAAAAATGTATGAAAACGAATGAAGAGGAATAAAAATGAACGAAAACGTGTAAAAACTAGTGAAAACGTGTAACAACAGATGAAAACGTATAAAAATAGAGAAAAACGTGCAAAACGTGAAAAAAAAAAAACGAAAACATGTAAAACCGAACAAAAACGTGTACAAAAGTATGAAAACATGCAAAAACAGATGAAAACGTGTAAAAACAGAGAAAACGTGCAATAACGGATGAAAACGTGTAAAAACGAGTGAAAACGTGCAAAAACAGAAGAAAACGTGTAAAAACGGGAGAAAACGTGGAAAAACGGATGAAAACGTGTAAACAGACGCAAAAGTGTAAAAATGGACAAAAACATTTGAAAACGAACGAAAATGTCCAAACCGGATGAAAACGTACAAAAACGAATGAAAACGTTAAAAAAAACCAAATTTTTAGTTATTTTCGACACACGTACCATATGAGTAAATTTTAGAAAGTATATGGCTATTTGATGGCTTTTACAAATATATAATATATAGTGGAAATCCAACGTGGCAGCTTTTGTGGGAAAAAAAACTTGTTAGTCGGTTAAACAAGTTTCGTGGGGTAGATTGGTACAAAAATTGAAAGTACGTTACATTGAGTGGGACAAAAAAAAGTACGCGTACTAGAATGGAACATTTGGAAAAGTATGTTGCTATTGTACGGCTAAATCCCTAATTTAAACACCGTCGTTCTTTTTTACCTAATACTTTAATAGATTTTCTTTAAATTGTTAATCTTGTCATGGTTAGACCGCCTTAAGGGATGTTTGGTTTAAGTGTATAGCAACAGAAAAACATTCCCATTCTAATGCTCATTTTAGTGATTCGTTTACAAACCAAACATCATAAGAAATATTGAATTGTAGATACGTGCATATATATGTTCCACTGATTGTTTGATAATTTTACTACATATCAAGACTTCATCCGTTCTTGAGAAATATGTCACTATACATGTGTAACTTGTTGAGCGTAAAACCAATTTGGCGTCGACGTGTGAACTTGTTGGCCGATTTTAAGCCATTCGAGTTTCATGGTCTTTAAATACTTGGATTATTGCCCGTATTTTGTAATCATTTGGTTGTCAAAATCAAGTGAGATGGAACACGTAAGACATCAAACTTTACAGAATATTGCATCTCAACTCGTCAATTCGAGCCTTAAATGGAAGGAGTTGATTTCATTCATATGAATGTGGCCCTTTTGTCTATATATCTCCATTGAATGGATATATACGACGTAACAGTATATATAGCATGACCAATTTTGCTATTCGATTATGATATTAGTTGGGACCGATAGCGACTATCGATTTTGGATTTGGATTTTAACAAAGACGTGCTTTTCAGAATTGGAAATCTGATAACAATCATAAAATGTTAAAAACTTAGACAAAATGTAAAAATCATATTATTTGAAAATATATGAGAGAAAAGTTAAACAAAAAATTTAAAGAAAATTGAACTCACTAACTATTTCTTTAAAGAAAGGATCGATCATATATATCATATATGATTCGAACAATTTTTTAACATCATTTGAAAGATGGTCATATTTAAATTCTTTGCATGCAGTTACTCGTGAGTATAGCGCTCAACACATCATGCGTTTTTATGAAAACTCTAGACTATGGATTTGTTTGTTTAAAACTTTTATCAATACCTGGTTATGGGTTCTGTGTAAAATAATCAATTATTGGTTGTTTTCTGTGCCGAACAACTGCCATAGTTTCAATAATTATAGGAATTATAATGACTTAATTGAAAATGAAAATGTTAAACATAGTTTTTAAGAGCTATGTTTAATTAATTTAGACATGCATAATTTGCTTGTATCTTTATAAATTTTAACTGCTCATGACCAACTAAATATATCATTTATTGCATGTTTTCAAACTTTTTTTGGTAATCATAGCTTCCGACCTTTTGGCCGACTAATTCACAAAATTTGAACCAACCATTACACAAACTCAAAGGTACTTAAAACCCTCTCTTTCCAGGAGGTTGGCATGGCTAATGCCCCCTAGTTTTTTCATAATAAGTCATTCTTATGCATTAAGTTACAAATACTTACGGAATTATCAAGTTAAGCTAGTAAACTTTCTAATTATAACCTTTTCTTTTTCTTGATATATACGTAGTAGTAAGTTTTGCCGCCACTATATCATATCTTTTTGCATAGATATATTGAACATTGTTATTAACTACAGTAAATCTCTACCAAAAATCCAAGTCATTACTCTCTTATCTACTCACAAATCAGGACCAATCTAAACAAGGCAACAAATGAAGATTTTTGAAATTTGCCCAAATATTGTTAACATATGAATATGCGTATTTAAATGCATGTATATTCTCGACATTAGAAGTCGGTTTATTCTTTCATAAAAGATACCGTAGTAAATAGATTACAAAAGTTAACAACATTGTTAAAAACAAATAGTCTTATGCTGTCACTCCAAGAAAAGATAAGTAGTCTTAGACTACTCACCACGGGCATGAGTCTTCACCTTTGAAGGTGGGGGCGTCACCCTTATGGAGGAGGCCGCACCTCACGCGTGAGGTAGAGGAGAAAGGAGAGGGAAGGGTGAGGTTGGTGGCCTCTCGTGCATTATGCAATTCTTAACGACTGAAAAAAAAAAAAAAAAAAAAAAAAAAAAAAAAAAAAAAAAAAAACCTACTATACGCTATATACCATTTATTTTACCTATAAGTACCTAATAACTTCACAATTTTTAAACAACACTTTTCATTATCTCATTCTCTTATATATCAGTTTTCTCTCATTTTAGTACAAAATGTCTCAACAAAACACTCCCAAAACTAAAACCCCAAGACGTCAACAACAAACCGTCAAAACACCCAATTCAAATTTCCGTCTCGGTCCTACTTCACGGATAAACTTTCGAGCCCCATCATTTTCTTACGGAAACCAACAATACCAAAACCCACCATTCATATCTCCACAATAATACCCACAATACGACCCAAATATTGGCAGTTCTTCACATGCATACCCACAATTCAGATCTTCATCACAACCTTAACATACACCTATGTCTCCAATTAATGCATTTAATTTAGATGATATGTACTAATCACAATTTGATTCGTCTATGCCAAATATCGTTGATGTAGATGAGCAAGTTAGAAATGAGGAGGAAGTCGAAGAATTCACGGCCCCAAATAAGAAGCAGTCAAAAAGACGACAAAAGAGACCGGTTAGAAATGAGGAGACTCGGTGTATTCCATGGTCCCGTGAAGAATTAGTGACATTGTGCAAAGGTTGGGTTCGTATATCCGAAGATAGCGTCCAAGGTAATACCCAAAGAGAGCCTGGGTTTTGGGTTGAGGTTTTGGACTACGTTGAGAAAAAATTGAAGGCATTTGATGGTCGAAAGTACGATTCGTTAAACGGGAAATGGTGACGTTGCGTCCTAAAGTGGCAAAATTTAGTGGCGTGTACGGTAACGTCATGCGAAGGGCGGCGCAGAGTGGAGTTGGAGACGGGGATTACATTTCATAAGCACTTTTGGAATATCAAGCTCAATATGGAGTACCATTTACACTTCTTCATGCATGAGAGGTGTTAAAAAATTGTCCGAAATGGATGGATTTGAAAGTTCCAAATTTTGAAGAAAAGCAACGAGAGAAATACAAGTCATCGTGGTATAGTTCGCTTCATGTGGAGTAAGGGGTAGTTTTAATCTGAATGTGAATGCTAGAAGGGATGAGGAATAGAAGGTTCAAGAAATTCGTCGACCAATGAGCAAGGACAAAGCGAAAGAAAAGAAGAAAGTTGCAACATCATTAGGATCATCTGCAGCGTTTGACGCTGACGAAGCGTTGGCTAAGTTGATGGTCAACGAATATTCAAAAGAAATCGAGACATTTGAGGCAACGAGGAAAGAAAACCGCGCTGTATTTTTAGAGCTCAAAAAGAGGGAGGCGGAAATGCAGCAAAAGAAGATCGAAATAAAAGAATGAATGTTGGCCAACCAAGAATATGAATAACGCCAAAAAAAATGAGCCCTATTGACCACTTGACTAGACGAGCTCTTCTAAGGGCGCATCAGATGAAGGTGGATATCAAGTAGAAGTATGATTTAGATTATTAATTTACGTTTTTAATTCCGTACATTTAAGTTTTTAATTATCTATATAATGTTTTTAATTTATGAATAAAGTTTAGTTTAGTTTATAATTAAATTTGTTAAAACTTTTGTTGAAAGGTGATTGAGTGGTGACCATTGCACTTGTATCTAAAGGTGAGAGGAAGGTGATGGAGAGAAAAAGCTGAGGTGAAAGGTGAGAAGGTAGGAGTGAAGGGTGACCATAAGAGTATAAGGTATGATAACTTAAGTTATCAAAAAAAAATTCCGCTTAATATTTAAACATTAACACCAAAAAATCATCCATTATCATAACACCAGATTAACACCACCTTTTGAGGTCCACTTTTATTTAAAATAATACAAATTACAAATTAAGTCCTTAAAGTAATATATTTCATTCATTAAATCACCTCTTAAATAATATTTCATTCACCAAATAAAAACACAAATTACAAATACTTTAAAAAAAAGAAACATAAATTTATACAATGCGTGAAAATAATTTAAATTAGTTATAAATAATTATAAAAATGATTTGACCAGATGTGAATATGGTAGTAGATAGTATTTTTTTGATCTTGAGTTTATCAAATGGTTGTGATTCATTGATTTATGATGCAGGGTACGTTGAAAAGACTTCACAGAACAGAGTAAAGGACAACAACTTTACTGAGTTTAACTAACACATTATTAACTCAAAACTCATACCCTCTATAAATAATTATAACTCATACCCATCCTCACTTTAACCTCACAAACTAAGAAGAAACGAAATAATCCTTTCTTGTGTTCTTGTGGAAAAGGATACATAGTGGAAAGAAAATCTTGTCAGGCCTGTTCTTATGGTAAACCGTATTATTCGTGTCCTCTTTTTGAAGGTAAACAATCATGCGGTTCTTATTTACGTAAATATATAAATACTTTGTTTGTTAGGAATACATTTCTTATGATTTCCTTACTATGTAACGCCAAGAACAAAGGATTATGGGTGTCGATATTTTATGTGGAAGGATGTTTTTGAACAAGAGTTTGGTCAAGGCTCTTCTTCAACATAGTGCTCAAACTACAATGTTAAAGATATTACGATTAACATGCTGGAAGCAAGAAACAAGATGTTATTGTCTCAAAAAAAGATGTTGGAGACAAAAAAGTAAGATGCTTGAGGCATTGCTGGAATTAGAAAGGAATCCCGAGGATCACGCATATCAGTCGGATGCAATACACTATGACCTTTTAGATGACATGAATAATCTTCGTAAAGAGTATGTGTTGTTGTTGTTTAATATGTTAATATTGTTGTAATAATAGTTGTAGTTGTTGTAGCAGTTGTTTAATAAAATATAAAATAGTTTTTCAAACAAAATTAATTCATTTCATTTTTATAAACATACAAGATGAATCTAAAATACCATACCAAAAAAACACCTGAACAATTACGGTACGAAACTTAAAACACATAGGATACGATACGAGAACAAAAATCATCCATTAGTTGATGAGATCTTGCTTCTGATTAAAGGCTTTCAAGACTTCTTCCCTAACGTCCCTCAAAGAGTTTAAGAGACGCATATCTTATTCCTCAGTCATTAGCAGAGCTTGTAGACCGAAGTTGTTAGAGCTTTTAGACCGAAGTCGTTAATTGGTTGGTCTTGAGGCAGCTCACGCAACCTTTCAACCTCTTCACCACGGTCAATCATCTGGCACATAATACGAGTTATCTTAGCCAACAAATTGTTAACCATTTGTAGCTCATTTTCTTTTTCGGTCTGTAATCGCCTAAGGATAGCATTTCACACCTTCTTTGGTTCGTTAGCCATAGTGTTTCTATTAAAATGAATGATAGTGTTTCGGATAAGTGTGAAATTTTTTGGCAATATAAGATGTTATAATTTATAGGGTGGGAGTTTAATTTTATTAAAAAATAAAAATAAACAAAAGTTACCGTTAAAACTGAATGGGGTGTTTTGAAATTTTTTTACAACCTAGCTATTAAACGGGTTGTTTTGAATTTTTTTTTTCTTTTTTTTTTTGTTCACATATACGTTTCAACGTGCGTCACCACAATAACTGAAATGGAAATGCGAGGATCAACGCAGCAAGGTCAGTATGGTAATGCTTGGTAACGCAAAGCCAGCTATGCATAACGCCGGCGTTGCATTACCATACCTAACCATCTAATAACTAGTCTTATGAAAATTCGAAACTGTGGGGTCAAGTGATGACAAAGTATGAAAGAAAAGCAGAAAACCATTAAAATTTAAGAAAACAAGGAGAGGTTGTTGGGAAGTTATATAATCTCATCATGTATCATGTCATCTCTGTGTTTTGACATAGCTCCAACTCTAAAAAAGATTCCTGTTACTATTGTTTTTCTTTCTCACCTATTCTTTGAATAACAAATTTAATGGTGAAGAAATAAATTAACCTTTACGGTAAACGAAGCAAACGTTTAATGTACAAATCATTAACTGTTTGGGGTTAGGTCCTTCGAGAATGGCCGGTTGTCACTCCAAAACGCTGCATGGGGTCAGTGTTTCCGGTCGATTTAAACCTTTTGGATAGTTTATTAGTTGAATAAAAATTTGTGTTCATTAATGAACAAACATGAACACAAGCTTCGTTTAGTTAAATATCTCTAAACTTGTCACTTTTATGTAGCATATAGCTACATAACATGATATCCAAATAGCAATTCTCGTTGGAGATTGAAAGTACATAGAGGCATAGAGCATACTTATCTAATTATCTTTTAAAATAGGAAGAAAAGTGATGATTCCAAAAGAGAAGACTTAATAAGCAAATGTGGCAAGTGATGAGTGAGTTAAGCATGTCTTCAACTATTTCTGTCCAAGTCTATATGATATTGCTCATTAAAATAGCTTGTAAACTATTACACGGAAGAGTATACGTTGTGTAGGGTAGATTTTCAAGCGATGAGAATAATATATATATATATATATATATATATATATATATATATATATATATATATATATATATATATTACAACAATCATGTTTCGTATATGTAAAAGTTACATGCGTTTACACCATCATAGATATATATTATATGCATAAACTCTATGATTAACAAACACAAAGTCATGATCAATGGGCCTATACTTGTTAATGACGGAAAAAAAAGTGTCATAAATGTTGGTTGGTATTTGTAAACAGTTCCCAGATTAGGATTAAGATAATCAATAAAGATACCGGATATTCACTTGAAATCGTGGTATCACTTTCCAATAGAAACTATTCGACCCTATGCCTGGGTTACACGAATATCTCTATGGGATAAGACCAAGTGAAGTTCTTGTTTTAGGCACAAATCAAGAACCAGGTGCGTATTTAGTGTTTAGGGTTTGTATCCTTATTATCCATGCAAATCAGTTATGACCTCTATTTATAATAGAGTTTACTCAAACCCTAGCCCATGGAATTATGTATAATTAACGGCCCATTAATTATATCATAATATTTTCCATAATAGTAGGAATCGGTGGTTAACAGTGGAAACAATAACACTAGCAGTGGTAATGTTAACACTAGCAGTGGTAAAATATCACTTGCAGTGAAAACCGTCAGTGGTAAAATAACACTAGCAGTGGAAACTGACAGCAGTATCCACAGTCAATAGAATCATACTATCAACAGAAACAATACATAACCACTCTTGAGTCAGGGGATTCAGTGACCAAATAGGTGTACACTCCGTACCTCCAAACCCATTACCAGGTGTGAATTAATCCCTCAAGTGCACTAAATTTTCCAACAATCCTCCCCAAATTTAGTTCACTTCCTTTGCATGAAATAATAAACATAAAACAAAACAAATGCATAAATGAAAATATCTTGAAGATTGAATTTCCATCTTAGTACATATACGTTCAAATATTCGAGAATTAGGGTATTCTAAGAATTGAACCCTTCAACCCATTTGAATACCTGAAGATAAATACACACAAGTTTTCAAACACTTAAATACTCCTGACACTATACAAGCCATGTGTCCATATCCAATTCATAAATGTTGTAAAAGCTAAAAGTCCAAAGCTTCCTGAAGCGGCAAAACTTCAACATTTACATAGGTGGTTCATCTTTAATTCATGCTCCTGATTAGCACTTTTTCAAAGAAAATTAACCATTAAGAAGTGAAGACTTCATCCTCCTTTCAGCAGGTAACAAGCATAACCTTGGGATGTTTGTGATACATGTGCTTTAGTCCACTAAATGATTAGCTTTCCACATTGAACTCAGCTTCCAAGTTTCCTTAGAAGGGAGTTGGGTATCCTTGCATTCAGTGACTAAGTTGGACTTAAACCCATCCCTTTAGTAGACTTCAAAACCAAGTCTCTAGCCAAACCCTTCGTCAAGTGATCAGCTAAGTTTTGTTGAGATTTAACAAACACTATAGATACCACCCCATTCATGATAAGCTCACGAATCATGCTATGCCTGACACCTAAGTGTCTAGACTTCTCATTGTACATCTGGCTATAAGCCTTTGCCAATGTAGCAGCACTATCACAACGGATAGAAATAGGTGCTATAGGTTTAGACCACAATGGAATCTCAAGAAGCAAGTTTTTCAACCATTCAGCTTCTTTGCCAGCAGCAGCTAAAGCCACAAATTCAGATTCCATGGTTGAACTGGTAATGCAAGTTTGTTTCTTTGATGCCCAAGAAATTGCATCTCCACCAAGTAGGAATACCTAGCCACTTGTAGACGAATTATCTTCAGTGTTACTGATCCAACTTGCATCATTGTATCCTTCTAATACTGAAGGATAATCAGTATATGAGAGACTATAATCCATAGTTCTCTTCAAATACTTAAAGACCCTCTGAATTGCTTGCCAATGATGAGCACTAGGATTACTAGTATACCTGCTCAGTTTACCCACAGCAAAAGCAATATCAGGTCTTGTACAAGTCATGGCATACATCAAGCAGTCAATCACCCTAGAATACTCAAGTTGAGATACAGCTTTGCCAGTATTAGGCATTAGCTTCTCACTTGTATCCATAGGAGTACTCACTGGAGTACAATCAAAGTAATTAAATTTCCTTAACACCTTCTCAATGTAATGAGACTGAGAGATAGAAATTTTGTTACTTTCATGTTTAATCCTTATGCCAAGGATAACATCTGCCTCCCCCATATCCTTCATGGAGAACTTTGATGACAAAAATTCTTTTGTAAGATCAACTTGATTTTGGTCAGTGCCAAAGATCAACATGTCATCAACATATAAACAAATGATGACTCCTTTACCAGATTCATCAAATTTGCTATATACACATTTGTCAGCTTGATTAAGTAAATAACCACTAGACAAAACCACTTCATCAAACTTTTGATGCCATTGCTTAGGTGCCTGTTTTAGTCCATAAAGAGACTTAATCAGTTTACACACCTTGTTTTCATTGCCAGGCATGATGAAGCCCTGAGGTTGGTTCATGTAAACCTCCTCATCTAAATCACCATTCAAGAAAGTTGTCTTCACATCCATCTGATGAATAATCAGATTGTGAATTGATGCCAAAGCAATTAGCAATCTTATGGTACTGATACGTGCCACTGGAGCATAAGTATCAAAGTAGTCTATTCCTGACTTTTGTTTAAAGCCTTGAATAACTAATCTTGCCTTGAACTTTTCAACAGTTCCATCTACCTTCATTTTCTTTTTGAAAATCCATTTGCTACCTAAAGGTTTGCAACCAGGTGGTAGATCAGTCAACACATAAGTGTTATTGCCCATGATGGAGTCCATCTCATCATTAATTGCTTCTTTCCAGAAAGCAACATCCTGGGACTTCATTGCTTCTTCAAATATTTTGGGATCATTCTCCACAATGAAGCAATAGGAGCATTGGTCAGAGACCTCACTCCTTGTACCTTCAATTAAGTATAATTGAAACTCAGGTCCAAACGACTTTGGAGTCCTCACCCTATTGCTCCTTCTGAGCTCAGGTTCAGGTTGTTGTTCCACAACCTCAGCAGGAACCTCATCAGCAGGAACCTCATCATTAGGAACCTCTGAAACACCATTGTCATTGGTTCCATTTGGAATCCTTTGACCTGGTCTAGGGATAGATGAGAATCTGTTCTCATCAAAGAGTGCATCCCTTGATTCAGTTATTGAGTTAATTGAAACAGACTCATTAGGTTCTATAACATAAAACCTATATGCCTTGGAATGCTCAGCATATCCAACAAAGATGCATTCAATGCCTCTTTCATCCAAAGTTTTCTGCTTTGGATCAGGGAGTCTTACAACAGCCCTACAACCCCATATCCTAAGACAATTAAGGTTAGGTTTCTTTTTAGTCCAAAGTTCATAAGGGGTAACTTTGTTCCTTTTGTTGGGAACCCTATTTAATAAATAGCAAGCTGTTAACATAGCTTCACCCCAGAACCTTTGACTCAGCCCTGAATAGGACAACATGGAATTAACCATCTCCTTCAGCACCCTATTTTTCCTTTCAGAAATACCATTTTGCTGAGGAGTATAAGGGGCAGTCGTTTCATGGATTATACCAACAGACTGAAAATACAGAGTATCCATGTACTCACCTCCCCTATCAGTCCTTAATCTTTTGATCAAAGAACTTTGTTGCAATTCAACTTCAGTTTTAAATACTTTAAATTTATCCAATGCTTCATCTTTAGAATGTAATAAATAAACATGACAAAACCTAGAAGCATCATCAATAAAAGTCACAAAGTATTTCTTATTCCCCAAAGAGGGAGTAGCATGTAAATCACAAAGGTCACTGTGAATTAACTCCAAAACTTTAGTTTCACGTTTTACTCCTTGAAAAGGTTTCTTAGTTATCTTGTTCAACATACAAGTTTTACACTTTTCAGTGTTCATATCAAAAGCTGGTATTAACCCATCCTTGGACATATCTTGCATTCTTTTAAAATGTACATGGCCAAGTCTTGCATGCCATAGGTTTGAATCATTAAGTTTAGATGTAGATATAAAAGCAGAATCAATATTATCATGAACAATATTAAGTCTGAACATTTGATTACATAAATAACCAAAACCAATAAACACACCATTTTTAGATAAAACAAACTTATCAGATTCAATAACCTGTTTGTAACCACAATTATTTAAAACACTACTAGAAACCAAATTCTTTCTAATATCAGGAACATGTAAAACATTAAATAAAGAAATAATCTTTCGAGAACTAAACTTCAAATCAACACATCCTTTTCCATGCACCAGGGCAGTTGACTCATTTCCCATGTGAAGAATAGAACCATCATTCATTGACTTGTAGGTCTTGAACCAGCTTCTATCTTTACACACATGAATTGTTGCTCCAGAGTCAACCCACCACGCAACATCATCATCCTGCACAAAGTAAATATCAGATATATATGTAACATAATAATTCTTAAAAGACTTATTAAACACATTCTGACCTTTCAGAGAATTGGTGTTACCATTCCCTCCACTTGTGCCTGATCCATTGGATTTGTTTCCAATTTTACCACCCTTGCAATCTTTCCTGAAGTGTCCAGGTTTCCCACACTTCCAACAAGTCACCTTAGGTTTCTTGTTAAGATCAGATTTGGTGTTATCTTGATGCTTACGCTTGCCCTTGTTGTCATTGTACTTGGTGGAGTTGTTATGCTCCACCATATTGACAACTGATGGACCAGTAGCAGTGCTACTCTTTGGCTTGTCAATGTCTTGAGCTTTGAGTGAATCCTCAATGCGCAAGTGACTGCCCAACTCAACAAGAGTTAACTCCTCCTTCTTATGCTTAAGCATATGCTTGAAATCTTTCCAAGAGGGAGGTAGTTTATCGATGATACAAGATACAAGAGACTGAAATAGCCTCATCCATGTTCATCTTGTGTTGTGTGAATCGACCAAGTATACTAAGAAGTTCATTGTATTGTTCCATGACAGGTCTAGAATCAACCATTTTGTAATTGTTAAAATTACTTACAAGGAACTTCTTACTTGATGCATCCTCAGCCATATACTTGGCTTCCAAGGAATCCCATAGTTCTTGAGAAGTTTCAACATTCTGATAAATATCAAATAGAGAATCAGACATACCATTGAGAATTAAACCTCTGTATATGTAGTCATCATTCTCCCTCTTGCTCCTTGCCCTCATCTGATCCATAGTAGCATCATCTCCATGATCTTCTGGAATCTCAGTCGTGAGAACATACACCACATTCATACTTGACAATAAGAAGTGCATCTTCTTTAGCCACCTTCTGAAATCAACACCTTCAAACTTTTCCAACTTGGAAAAGTTAGCAGCCATTTGTCTCATAGCAGCAGCCATTGATTATCACTAATAGTTGCTATTGATTGTTGGTTGTTATTTGTAAACAGTTCCCAGATTAGGGTTAAGATAATCAATAAAGGTACCGGATATTCACTTGAAATCGTGGTATCACTTTCCAATAAAAACTATTCGACCCTATGCCTGGGTTACACAAATATCTCTATGGGATAAGACCAAGTGAAGTTCTTGTTTTAGGCACAAATCAAGAACCAGATGCGTATTTAGTGTTTAGGGTTTGTATCCTTATTATCCATGCAAATCAGTTATGACCTCTATTTATAATAGAGTTTACTCAAACCCTAGCCCATAGAATTATGTATAATTAACGGCCCATTAATTATATCATAATATTTTCCATAATAGTAGGAATCGGTGGTTAACAGTGGAAACAATAACACTAGCAGTGGTAATGTTAACACTAGCAGTGGTAAAATATCACTTGCAGTGGAAACTGTCAGTGGTAAAATAACACTAGCAGTGGAAACTGACATCAGTATCCACAGTCAATAGAATCATACTATCAACAGAAACAATACATAACCACTCTTGAGTCAGGGGATTCAGTGACCAAATAGGTGTACACTCCGTACCTCCAAACCCATTACCAGGTGTGAATTAATCCCTCAAGTGCACTGAATCTTCCAACAATAAATGGTAATATTAAACAGCCTTTATGAAAGTTGTGGTTGTGACAATGGACAAAATATGGTTCAATTTTGGTTCAGTGGTTATCTTTTGCTGAAATTGAGTTTTTAAGTGTTAAATACTATATGTATGTTATCGTACTTGTGGTAATTTCCTATGTATATGTATCAAGTCAAGGCTCAGTATATGGTCTATATATATAACTCATCTATTTGTAATCTATCACCTTGATTTGAAGCTTTGGCTACACGTTAACATGGGACAACTTAGGATCGATCTCCAGGTTGTGGCATGCTTAAGAGGAGGTTGGAGTTTGTTTCTAGAGATTGCATCTCGGTCGATTCTTATGCTTGATTATACTCGTTCAGCATTTGTTTTAGTTTTCTACTTAGTCGTGGTCTGAGTTTAGTTGCTTAATTTCTCTTCTTTGTGAGCTTAGTTGGTGCTTTTTAAGTTGTCCACTTTGTTTAGTAGTTTTGCTTAAAATCAATTTGTGTTCTTAGATCACATGGAATCTTTTATTTATATAATAAAGTAATTCCATTATTTCGCAGTGATTTTGCAAAATCAATTTTAGTGGAAAAAAATTTGGACCAATAGGAAAGCTCGATTTTAACATATAGACGAAATCGAGCAATATGATTTGCCAATAAAAAGCCAAAATTGAATTGATTTTGGTCAAACTTTAATAAATTTGGTGGAGAATTTGATTGAGTAAAAAAACACTTAAAAATATAGGTGTCAAATTTATAAAAATAAAAATTTTTAAAAAGATGAGGTAATTAATAAAACATTAGTGGTAGAATTTTAATTATATTATATAGAGTTAAGTGTAAAATTATAAATCTTCATATTTTTTGATAACTTTAGATAATAAACAAATAACTCTTTACAATTTATACCTCCTATACTTTATAATATGAACTTTGTTTGCAATTACATGAGTATTATTATTAGCTTGAGACTTCCATGCATTAAACTTACAAAATTTTATAAATATACGAATTATTTTTAATATACGTTAAATATTTTAAAAATAAATATTAGTTTTAAACTATCATCTATTAAAATATTCTTTTTACTATGTAAGTTAAATAAGGACTCATGTTATCCTATTTAAAAGTTTAATCTATGCGTACACGGATTTGAATATTAAATACGGCTAAATTATTATTAACGGTAATATAAATATCAAATTTTAATCACGAGTTACCGTGATATGAAAATAAATATACGCGATTATACTTATAACAATGACTCATGTAATTATTATTTAAAATTTATATATAGATATCCTGAAAATATTTTTGAAAAACTTTACGGAGTATATTTTAACTTCGTCAGCTCATTATGTGCTGCTAAACTCTCACATTTCATACAACATGATACAAATTGTTAAAAGTTGCACAACAACATCAACCTCAACATCTATGTCAGCTAAATAAAGTTTATATACGGATATATTTTAACTTATAACAATGACAACGCTCGTGCTACTAAACTCGCACATTTTGTACAATATGATATAAAATATACGCGATTGTACTTACAACAACGACTCATGTAATTATAATTTAAAGTTTATAGATGGATATCCGGAAAAACATTTTTAAAAAACTTTACGGAGTATATTTTAACTTTATCAACGCTCATTAGGTGCTATTAAATCGCACATTTTGTAAAACATGAATCAATAGTTAAAGTTAAACAACAACAACAACAACAACATTAACCTCAACCTCAACATCTATGTTAGCTAAACAAAGTTAAATCTTTCATCCAATAAAATTTTATACAAAATATTAATAGATATTAATATATAATGACAAACTCATGTATATTTATTAGTTGTACTTATATCACAATTTTCACGGGTAAATTCTTATATGTTTATATAGTAAACCAAGATTTTAAAATAAATTTGATTTATGCGTAAACCTCGTGCATGCACAGGACTTATAACTAGTTACATATGTTTGTATTACTGATCCCATTTTAGGTTTAATAATATATGATCGTTTAAATAAAACTCTGTTTTAAGGATGTCGTAATAATCTCAGACTATTAGCATTGTTAATGATATTATGTACTCATAATTTTCTTGAAAGTAACCCTTTTAAACTAAAAAAATATACAACTCTAAAACATGGGATCTTGAACTACAAAACTCTTTTGTTTACCAATGACGCAGGACGCGCGAAAACGTATTTAAATAAAGTTAAACCATAATCCGACGGTGATAAACAAGGCACACCTTACGGGAATAAAACCCAAACAAGAAAATAACTCTTAAAACACGTTTATTAATAATCAATGATCAAAATATAAATTACAATGAAGCCTAAACCCTATATTCATAGGGGCAAATACCATAAAAAAACATCATACTTGTTCTAAAATAAACTTTTGGGTATCGAACAAATTTTTTTCTTATTTGGGTACTGAACTTTCATTTTTTTGGCCTCTTTGTCTTTGAGCCACTTTGTGACATTTTTGCCTCTCAAATTATTAAAAGAGTTAACTACATTTTTGGTCCTCGTGGTTTACCGGGTATAACGGTTTTGGTCCAATAGTTTAAAACGTAACGGATCCAGTCCAAGATCCGACGACCCGTAACACTTTTGGTCCAAATTTTGGTTCACTGTTTGTTTGACCAATTTTGACCTTTAAATCTGAGGGCATTTTTGTCTTTTCATTCATATTGTTAAATAAAAGAGTTAACTACATTAGTTTTGGTGCTTGTGGTTTGCTAAATGTAACACTTTTAGTCCAATAGTTTTTATACACATGTTTATATACATTTTTACTTATGTTTTTATCTACGTTTTAATCTATGTTTTTATCTAGGCTTTTATATACATTTTATACATGTTTTTATCTACACTTTTATCTACGTTTTTATATAAGTTTTTATGCACAATTTTATACACGTTTTATACACATATTTTTTTCTATGTTTTTATTTACGCTATTACATACGTTTTATTATACGTTTTTGTATGCATTTTTTTATTTTATATATCTATGTTTTTATCAACGTTGTTATATACATTTTTATATACAATTTTATATACTCTTTTATATATGTTTTATATACGTTTTTATATACATTTTAATCTACGTTTTTAAAAACGTAGAGAAAAACGTATATAAAACATAGATAAAAACGTATATAAAAGCTTAGATCAAAATGTAGATTAAACCGTAGATAAAATTGTAGATAAATTTATGAGTTAATTACATTTTTGGTCCTTATGGTTTGCTAAATATAACACTTTTAGTCCATTAAGATGAGGGTATTTTAGTCATTTCACGTGTTTTAATTGGTCAAACTAACAGTCAACAAAAATTTGGACTAAAAGTGTTACGGGTCGTCAGATCTTGGACTGGATCCGTTACGTTTTAAACTATTGGATTAAAACCGTTATACCCGGTAAACCACGAGAACCAAAAATGTAGTTAACTCTTATTAAAAATCCAGAGGCAAAAATGCCACAAAGTGCCTCAAAGAGGCTAAAAAATGAAAGTTCAGTACCCATATGAAGAAAAAAATTTGTTCGATACCCAAAAGGGACTTTCTTGGCAAGTATAGTGCTTTAATATGGTATTTACCCTATTTATAGGGTAGTAAAACTTGTATAACAAGATAACCTAATTATTCTAGAACCAACAAAATAAAGAAATTAAAATAAAAATTAACGAAACAAATAAAACCTAGTAGGGTTACTTCAAAGTCTCGACACGAACAACCAGTAACCTCAGTATTTTTAAAAGTAGGATTACTTATGTTTAGTAGTAGGATTACTTGGAAGTAATGACACAAATACAAGTAACCTCATTATGATTAGCAGTACCCTTACTCCTCCTCATCATTCTCCCTCACTTTAGAAGAACTCGTCCTGAGTTCGTACGTGTACTTTTGCTCATGGAAAGACCTTGAACACTTGTTTGATGACTTTAATCTTTACTCGTTTTCCACACTCCCACAAGTCAACATATGAACCTGATCTTCGATTAGTTAATCCCAAATAATCTTCCTTCTTCAGAAAAGAAATCATCTTCGAGCTCTTGGGGTAAATAGACTTGCTTGATAAATAATTATAAACTTTGAGATGCTTCAAGTAACTAACTTTATCCGTCTTCTTTTCATTAAGATTCATACCAAAGTCTTGATTGACTTCACCAATCTTTAAACCCTCAACACGTTCTTCATCATTAAAACCCAAAACCTTGTCTTCACAATTCTTCAAACACTTCTTTTGTTTCTACTAAAGTTGCAATATTGTCTTCATGTTGCTTACAAACTTGAAGTTCTTTGATGTCCTCAACATGTTCTTCAACAACCTCGGTCTTCAATAACTTTATCTCATTCTTAACCTTGGTTATTGGTACATGTTCTTGTTCTTCGGATGGAATCATCGCAATTCTCTTTCCTTCCCATAAGAAAAAGTAGAGATCACACTTCAAATCATAAAAACCTTGAACTTCTTGTCGCCATAATTTTCCCAACCGAATATGACAATCTTCCATATCATCTAATTCACAAAACACTTCATGTTTATAAGATTTACCAATAATATTGGAATCCAACAAACTTGTGTTTTTCTAATCGGACAAAACTCAATTGGAAATTACTATGATTCTATGTAATTGATATAAAAATGGTATCTAGTTTGAAAGCACGTGTTACTGTAATACTATATGACCATCATAAGAAGATACAAAAATGTCACTCGAAATTGATACAAAATAGTTAATTTTTGTAAAGCGGTATCGAGTTTGCTATCTATAATCCAACATGATCATTTCTTACGACATTAATAAACTATGGACAATTTCATATATACCCAGTCTAAATATGAAATGTCATATATACGCAAAATACATGTTATTCCTCATCACCAAATGATTTGATCACCCTCTAAATTATCATTTTCATATCCTTGAGAGAATGTAACAAACATTTTGATTATCAATAAATTTTGTAAATTGTAACCAAATTTCATTTTTGATTGCAAGACATCAATTTTTTTTATTAAATATTATTAAATAATAGGGAAAATGTCGTATAACAGTAATAATGTTTGATTATTGTTCTAATTAAGTCACTCAGACTTTAAATTAATCACATAAACCATCTAAGTTTCAATAATGTTCCATTATTGTGTAATTGTTCAAAAAAAAAAAAAAACTATCTTTAAGATATTAATATGTGCATTGTTTGGTTGTACCGTAACAATAAATACTTACCCCTAAATTTAACAACCCCCAACCAACTTAATGTATAACCAACTTATGCACATGTGAAATGAGATATATGGCACTCTCTCCCTCCCAAAATTATTGTCCCCTATTGACTTTTTCGGTCTTTCTTTCTCAACTTTGACTATAAATATTTTTGTTTGTGTTATATAACTTTTGATAAAAATTATACCAAATGAAAATACATTTAAAACTCAATCCGTTCATATATTTTGTATCAATATTATGTAATATAAATAAAAATATTTAAGGTCAAAGTTGAAAAGTAAAGACCGAAAAAGTCAATAGGGGACAATAATTTTGGGACGGATGTAGTATTAAATAATAGAGTTAGCATCAAATGAGAAGAATAATTAAAATGAGAAGGATAAGAAGTAATCACAATCACATATTCTAAATGCACCAACAAAAATGGATGAATCTTCATCCATTTTTCCTCCCAAATAAAAATGTGTAGCAAAAATTACTTCTTACCATTCTTATTTTAATTATTATTCTCATTGGATCCCTAGATTAATAACTAAGTTTGAAAAATGTTTCGTTTTAGTTACTTAAACATAAATATTACATGATAATAGAACACTATTGAAATTTTGAGTAACTAAAATGAAACACTTTTCAAACTTAATTATTATTTTATACTCCTTTCATCTCAAAATAATTATCCTCTTTTGATTTTTTGAAAATTTTTTTTTTCAACTTTTATCTTAATTTTTTTTTTTTTTTTGTATTATATAATAACTAATGCAAAATATATGTGAATTGGTTTTTAAATGTTATTTTCATTAGTATAAAGTATTTTATAACACATACAAAAATATTAAAGATCAATGTTGAGAAATTAAAACTCTAATGAGGATAATTATTTTAAAATGGGAGAGTAATAAAAAAAAATTAAAGTGACTAAATTGAAACAAAACTGCAAGTTGATTACTATTTCATGATTTTCACCCATAATAATATTAATACTGTAGATATTATTCACTGTAAACTTGATCATTTTGAATCAAAGTAACTTCAATTTTCATTATTACCATTATACATATATTTATTGTTGTTGTAACATTCATATGTTGGCATAAATTATTTGTACTATTAACATTAAAAATTATACTCTCTAAAATGTCAAGACAAAAATAAGTGAATTTATGATGCAATAAATAATTAACATAAAGATTGTAAATTGATAAAGTTGATCTTTGTTTGATTTAACTCTACGTAACTAGTAATAGATTTGAATGAAACGGTTGCCAACTAATTACTAATGTACCTTTATTTTAGCTTTTTGTGACTTTTCTTTAGAAAAGAAAAACTCACAATATTCAGTTAGAAAGAACTTTGACCCATTATTTTAGGTCAAACGACTCTAATATTAGCTGTTTCTACTTTTTAGTGAACAAGATAAATCTTCTACTTTTAACCCAAAAGTTAAGGATTTGAAGACTGCAACTGAAAAACAAATTTGCCTGAAATAAATGAAAATATTACATTTAATTAATTTTGGTTTGATAAAATCAAAGATTCAATACTTATACAAATGCATGTATATTACCTAAATATACTGAAAATATTACGTATTAAGTATTTGACTTTAATTCATGTACTCACTACAACAAAATAGTAACATGCTCACACTTATTAGAGCATGGCGCGACACTTTAAAGTGTGAAGAATTAAAAAGTTCACACTGGCATGTGTGTGAACCAATTTGGTGTAGCAAATATTGTCACACTTTTATGTGTGAAGGTTTATAAATATTTTCACACTTTTAAGTGTGGGGGTTTTAAAATAATTCTTCACACTTTTTAGTGTGATGATTTTGATTTTGAAATAATTCTTCACACTTTTAAGTGTGATGCTTTTGATTTTAAAATAATTTTTCACACTTTTAAGTGTGAGATTGAAATTCTTCACACTTTTTAAGTGTGAAGATTTTGAAACAATTATTCACACTCTTAAGTGTGAATACTTTTAAGAAAAAGTTCACACTTTGTAAAGTGTGAAGAAAAAAGCGTGTAAAAATGACAAATTTGTTGTAGTGACTGCTATCTTTGTGTGCCAAACTTTTTAATTAGGATAATATATTCTTTGAAAGAAAAACAATAGGGAGTATATCATTCAATATTATGTTACCAAACACATAGTAATATATTAAACAAAAATAATGCTAACTATATTTATTTAAACAGAAATATATATAGTACTGTATTAAATTAAACAGCCCACCTCCTAAATTTCACCATCTCTGAAAGAAAACAAAAGAAATGATTTTGTCCTTTTCCCATTCTTAACCTATTTCATTAAAAAAGAAATTTTGAATAAAAAGATGCCAATTACATCACACATTTGAACTTATTAATTCATTCAAAACCACCTCTGAAAATTAAAGACGCCCATCACGAAATATGCATGTGTACGTCCACTTCATATGCTTAAAATCTCACACGTCCCTACACACACATATCTTTATATTGCATTTATTAAATGTCCATAAGATACTCTTTTAGAATATAAAAAATAATAAATATTATAATATTCTAAGTTTATTATTGAACAATATTTATCCTTTTCTTAATCAATCCAAATTTAACTAAACATTAACAAATACCTTCAATTTTCCCTTTCTTTCTCCCTACTTTTCGATTATGTACCTCAAATAAAATAAAATATAGATATAGTATAACATTTATTTTAGGACTTTATATTTGTAGATAAAAACTAAAAACTTAGCATAAATGCTATCTTTAATAGAAAAAAGGATTGAAAATCGGAAAGTTGGAATGGTTTTATTACTTTGTTATTAAGGGAATTCCAATTTTGGTATGAAGAAAAATAAGTCATTTAATATCAACTTACGTTTTGAAAAAGAATATAATAAATACAAAATACTATTTATATCTATAAATATGTCACAACCCTACCACCCCTCTTCCCCTTTGTATTTTTGTTGATAACTAGAGGTCATCTTATACCAAACCAAAAACACATCACATTACAAAAGAAATTTTTCTCTCTTTATAAAAAACATATCAAGAAGCTCTTTCTTTGTGTTTTCGAATGGCGATTCAAGCTCGATTGTATTCGGATAATCTTGCGTTTGGTGACGATGTTGGTGGTGGTGGAAATTTTTCACAAGATTTGCTAGATCATAATGCTTGTGCTGGTCTTAATGATTTTTATCTTTTTAATGCTCAACAACAACAATATCAGCAGATGCAACAACCATCTTTCAAGAATCAAGATTATTCGTGTTTCGATAACTTGTTTAACAAACAAATATCGTCACCTTCTCGATCTCTAGCAGCTCATATTCAAAAAGAAAATCAAGAAATTGAAGGGCTCATTAATTTACAGGTAACTCATCTCAGATTCGTAACTTGTTATTTTTTTTACTTTTCAGAATACGTACTATAAACGTTCTTCATGTTATGCATGCTACTTTAAAATTTCAACATGGTTATTAGAAAATATATATAATTCTTTTTTGTTATAGCTAGTGCATTTATTTAGCAAAATCAGTGATATAATCTTGGATCATTGTTGTGTTACTAATTAATCCTTTGTGTGTTTTGATTAATGCAGAATGAAAGATTGAGATTGGCTTTACAAGCACATAAAAAGCAACAATTTTTTACAATCTTGAAGAACTACGAATCAAAATCTCAACTATTATTGAGACAAAAAGACGAGGAGATCAAACGTGCAACAAACAGAAGAATCGAACTCGAAGAGTACTTAAGAAGAACCGACATGGAACGCCAAAAATGGCAAATGGCTGCAAACGAAACCGAAGCAATGGTGATAAATTTAAATAAAGCGATTGATCAAGTGAGCGAAAATTCAAAGAAAGCGGCTGGAGCTGGAGCTGAAGCTGAAGACGAAGGTTCTTGTTGTTATGAAAATAACCATGAGAACATGAACAAAAAGATGATATGCAAAAGCTGTTTTAATGAAGATTCATGTGTAGTGATGCTTCCTTGCAGACATTTATGTTCATGTAAATCGTGTGATGTTTTTCTTACTTCCTGTCCAGTATGCAATATGGTAAAGAAAGCTACCATACAACTTTCTGAATTGTAAAAAATTAATTTTCTTTTATTTTTTGATATATGAAAACAAATATTAGTTTTATTTCATTTATGGTAAATTTTGTTTTTTTATTCTGTTATGCATGGTACAGTAATTGATTATTTTTTTGTATATTTGTGAATCTGTTTTTGTACGGATTAGTTTTATAGAAATCATAATCTCTTTTAAAAAATAGAAAAGATAAAGAGAGTTTGCATGGGTATTTGGTTGCTTTTATTGCTGCCTTTTTTCGTGTTTGACCAGAAATTTAACCTTTTACTTGGTATTACTTGTGGGAAAGAAATTATTATTATTTGTGTTTTTTAGTATCTTGATTTGTTTTGAAAACAATATGTTTCCAAGTTCCAACAACATTGTACTTTTTAATGGGAGAAGTTATAGGAAACTCGTGCTATTGATTTATGTGCTCAGTTTCCTAACTTTGTTCAGATCATAAATTATGGGAAAATATATATATCGTCTACTAGGGTGAGCATAACCGACAGAAAACTGGCCCGAACCGGTCGAATCAAACTGCCTTCTATTCGGTTCGGTTTTCAATTTTATATATTTACAGTTTTTTTGTTCCGGTTCTGTTCGGCCAAAACGGAAAAAAACCACTCTTAAACCGTCAAATCGAATCAACTGATACAAACCAAACTGACTCAGTTCGGTTCTCGGTTCATGTCCTTCACAAAATGGATCTCGGTTACGATTTTGGCTGGCTTGGATCGGTTTTGACCCGATACTCAGCCCTAATTGTTTACAATACAAGTATGTGTCATATCTTAGGTGCAATAAAATCAAATATGTATCTTACATAAACACTATTATCTTGTCATTTTAAATCTTTATGATTATTACCACTGTTAACACTTGCCACAAACTTGGGGTGACCAGAAAAAAAGCTAGAAACGGTCACGGTGATGTTTCAGTTAGGCTGCGTACATCTAAGTTAAAGGCTCACATTTCCCAAATAACTTAACAAAGAAAACCTTATCTGTTTACCTATTTGATTACGCTTGCCACCATTTGTTGAGATCGATTCAACCCCACAATTTTTTATATTTTTATTTTATTTTATTTTATTATTTATTTTTTATTTTTTGGTTCTTATTAAGACAATAACACATGTAACGGGTGATCAAATATTCTGTAATACCTTGTACATGTATTGACTCAGAAAAAAATTACCACTACAGGATTTCAAAAAACAAAAAAGCCTCTACATAAACAGGAAGCGAATCGCAAATAAATTGAACAAAATAAATCAACTTGAACCATTTCCTTCGCTATTTCATTTGGCCAGTGTTGAATAGGTAAACGTCGAGAAGTATGTGAGAGAAATGAAAGGCATGGAGCCATAGTCTCATTAAGAGCACGACGTAAAGCTTTGTGGTTAGTCAAGTGGAAGGATTTTCCCATAGCCATATGAACCATTCGCCTAAAGCCTCTTAGAAGTACTTTATATCAATGACAACCGATTAACGAGGAATTGGGTCTAAAGAACCTATGGCACCTTGAAGCTTACAGACGATGGCTCTATGACATAGACTATGTTTGAGCCGCAAACGCAACTTGAAAATCAATTGGTAGCTCCCGGCATCCAACGACCATAGCATCTGTTTGTAACCATTACGACTTACGAGTATGCCAACATTGGTCAAAACCTTGTGAATCCCAGACAGCTTATGCCATAACTTATTTGCCACAAATAAGCTATATTTAATAAGCAGCTTTGAAGGTACTTATCTGGAAAAGATTATTGAGGTCAGATGCTAGTAACCTGCAACATAAACATTTGTTTTGATGAAATTATGATGAAACTGAAGTATTATCATGTAGCATAAAACCTCGGTATTTTTTCTGTTACAGTTCAGTTCATTGATAAACATAAATCATACATACGTTAAACACTATTCATACAAGCAGTACTATTGTTACTGCGCGACACGTAGAGTCGCAAAAGAACAAAGTGCAAACATAAAATTCAAGTGGTACTATTGCAATATATCAAATAATACACTCCCAATAATAACTCTCTGCTGCTGATAATTAAACAGGCATATAATCCCCCCTAAGCTCAAAAAATTATCCAAATTAATACAAACTAAACCCAAAAAACTGACTAATGATAATCCCGAGCCCTAGCGCAATTGCCACCATTGATGAAATCCAAGTCAACTTCTCAGTGATTCTTGGTATCCGCTCTTTCAATGCCTCACTACATGACCCAATAAAAACTGTATAGCTCCCCATCGCAATAACAGTCCCCACCAAAAACATACCCAAAAACGCTGCACCCGCCAAACGAGATGGGAGTGCAAGTGCAGGCAAAACCATCATAAGTGCATCGGGTTGTAACCCGTGGATTATACCAGTTGCAAAAGTTGCAAACCCGATTTTCTTCTTTTTCCCTACAGTGGGGTCCGCTAACGAAGCTTCATAAACACTAACATCACACTCACCATTTTCTAATGCAACACAAGGTGCCGGGACTTCTGAAGCTTCACGAATTCCCATTGCACCGATTACCAGAAGAGTAATACCAACAACTCGTGTCCCCCATGTTCTTATGATCTCGATATGGAGTCGGTCTTTTAGGAGTAAGAAAAGTAGACCAAAAATTACCTGCCCAGCGTCATGTCCACACCCCCAGAGGGCACCCACAAGAGCACTTTCGACGCGGGGACCGACCAATTGAGAGTGGGGCCAAGGCGGCGAGATGGTCAGGTCCTGATAATGTGTGCAAGCAACCAGCAAAGAAACCAGTCCATGCACTACTTAGCAACTCGCTTCGGGCAAATGGGCCCGTGCCTGTCTTGGTAGCAGCTTGAAATGAGGCTAATGCTGGCGAGACGAAAACTGGTTGGATTACAAACACAAGGAGAGCCGAAAGTAGAATTACTGTTCCAGCAGCAGCTGCCTGAAAGAAAACAACAAAATAATGTCAACATAAGGTATCGTTTAGACAAGCAGTGAAATTGGCTTGTTTAATAGGCAGAAAATGGGACCTATTACTTATGAATGGTTACATTACTTGTCTATCTCAAACATGTCACATGGGTTACAAGTCCCTAAAGTATATTTGTTAAATGCTTATATACACTAAATCATTTTTTTTTTTCCCAAGATTTTAGATAGCTAAAGTAGTGTAATCATAACTTTTTTTTCCCAAGATTTTTAACACATTAACTTTTTACTTAAACTACTGAATGTCTGAATGGGTCGAAAGAAGCTTGTAGGTTGTTCCATCAGACCCGTTATGATTCGTACTAAAAGGTTACAAGTTTCAACCTCAGACCTCCTGCCCGCCGCCTCATTTTATGGTATCTATTTTTGGCCCAATTATACACCAGCTACTTCTATAATGCAGGCTCAATGGAAAAAGAAGAAAAAATATAGGGTAAAAGCCACAAAAACATAAACATTGTAGAGAGCGAAGAAAGGTTCTGTAAATGAAAAGTACATCAAAGAACTAACAAAGTCAAAAAACGAGTGGGTATATAGGGCAAGGGGAAAAAAAAAAAAAAAAAAAAAAAAAAAAAAAAAAAAAAAAACCCCAAAGAATAAGGTAAATAGCCAAAACTGAAATGAGCTGCATATCATAGGGCGAACGATCAAAACTAAAAAATCGAAGCTGACAACTAAGTTAAGGGGAAAAACACCTGTTACATCTTTCATTTATACTTAAGTCTTACTTTGACATTAAATCTTGTAAAACTTCTTTCGGAAAAAATTGACATGAACAGATTCAATTTCTGAGCGAAAATCAAGAATTAAGACGAAAGACAACAGTAAGTGGTATAAATACAAAACCTATTGGTGAACAACAAATATATAATTCTGTAAGCACAAGTTTGACATCTAAAGTCAAAGGATGGCAACCAAGAGAAACTCGAGGTACGAAAAACCACCGGGACAACCTATTGTGGTCCAGTGCCAAAAAATTCAACTCAAGAATGCAAAGGTTGATTTAGTAGATAAAATCATAGAATATCAAACATTCAAACTACCTTCTTACATCACAGATCATGGTCAACAATATAGCATATTGGGAAGGCTACACATAGAGCATGACTCAAAGATCTACACCCTCAAGAACCCAGTATGGAAGCTAGTTTAAACGGCAGATTGATAAGACTAGTCACTAGTATATTTTTGAGCGAAAATCAAGAACTGAGACAAAAGGCAACAGCAAGTGGTATGAATACAAAATTGATTGGTCAACTACATACATATAGAAAGCAACCATAACTTTTTAGTACAAATTTGACATTTAAACTCAGAGGATGGCAACTAAGAGAAAAACCAGAGGTGCCATACGGGTACCCTATTGTGGTCGAGTAACAAAAACGCAATATAGCCTACTCTTAAAAATGTATAACAGGTGAATACCATGATATCTGTTTGATTTTAAACATCACTAAAATACCAATTTACCCATGATAGAAAAGAAGGACGACAAGGAAGAAAAACTGATGATGTACTACCATAATAGAAAAGAAGGAAGACGAACAAGAAAACAAAAAAAATATCATGGTCTGTTACTTATTTGAGGATTATAGCATAAGACCGTAACATTAAATATCCTCCACCTTAATTTTTAAAGTAATCAACACTGAGCTTATAAGATATGAGATATCAGTCTCCAAAGTAAACATGAGTTTAAGGTAAACACAATAACCAGAACAAGCAAACGTGAAAACCAATCAAAATTTAGTCCGGTAAATTGAAATAGTTACAGATTTTTAGTTCAGGCTGATGACTTTCCATGTGTCACAACCAGTGTTCTGAAAGGCTCAAGGCGCACTAAGGCGCAAAGGGGGGGGGGGGGGGGGGGGGGGGGGGGGGCAAAGAGCCTCGAGTCGAGACGCATTCCAAGGCGCAGGATTCATGAACGCGAGGCGCACTAAAAACATTAAGTTTTTTTATAACATATATAACCATTTATGTAGCTTAAATAACACAAAATAACATTAAAATACTAAATGCATGACACATATTTCCATTAAAAATATTAAAATAGATAAGTTGTCACTTCTAAAATAGATCAACTTTTTGGCTCGATGACCTATATAGAGATTAAAATCCATATTAGACTAAATATGCTTGTGTCCTACACTTGTAGCTTACATCTAACAAAGCTCACAATTTAACCCAAAATATCAAGCAAACAACATATTAATATTCAAGGCACAATGCCATATTTTCATGATAATACGTCGTAAGAAAATACGTAATGAAATAAAGTAACTTCTTAAAGAAAATTTCAATCAATAAAATAAACATAAAATTAATTCAAATTTTCAAATCATACAAATACTCACCCTATGACTTAAAAGAATCATGTATCTTATCTTAATATTATAAAAAAAAAAAAAAAAAAAAAAAAAAAAAAAAAAAAAAAAAAAAAAAAAAAACGTTACATCTCCTAGGCCCAAAGGCTAGAACGTTGCGCCTAGGCGCGCCTTAGGCGCGATTTTGACAACTATGGTCACAACTCACAAGTTCAAAGGATTGGTCACAAGTTTAGGCATTGAATTAATCATGCCAATTTTTTCCATCTACAAATTTATGCAATTTGAAAACTATAGCACCCAAACCAAAGTATGGTTCTTTCTGTCTTTCATGTATTTGCAGGGTTGTTATATGTGCACATCAACTTCACAACCAATTTTTATTGCACTTTTTACACTAAACTAAATACAAAAGAGAATAAACAACATAAATACAGAGAACAGCCCATGAAACCTTTGTACAACGCTCAATTAGCAACGATCAACGAATCTCCATGAGATAAAACAGGATAGTTTCAGCTTTCGACAATTATATTGCTTTCTATATTGTTCATCTTTTATATGCACCTTATTTGCTAGTAATACTCTTAAACACTCCCATATTCGTATTTAGCACAAACGCATACATCGCCTTCTCTCCCTTTCCAAAAAAAAAGTACAGAAACTAGTTACATGCCTCCCCTGTACCAAAATTGCCGGCCACTTTAGATTTTGAAAATTTTAAGATCTACTTCGCGAACCAACTGATAGAATGTACGTATTTTATTTTTCGCTATTGTTAGGGTTTAACGTGATACATAGTTGTTAATCTACAACCAACATGACTTACTGCACTTAGAGGTAAAGATATGGCATTCATTTGATAATCAAAAAGGTAAAACTGTGACACCTCTGTTATAAAATCAGTAAAGCACTATAGAATACCGGTTTAACTCGCTCAAAATAAATCCAATTCCATCGTTAGGGTCTCATGTAAAATCCATTTGTTCTAGACAAGATAAATATATATATATATTTTTTAAAGAATTGTGGGTTAAAAAAGCAACATTCATTTGACACTCAATAGATGACTTCGTTAACCCTGAAATCAATGTAAATACTCTACTAAACTAAGATAATTAAAGCTCCCAATACTATAAACAAACTAAATTAGCACAATCTCAATTCTCAACTTCCACTACTAATAACAAGCACCATTTTAAAATATATTTACAATTCCCAACACTAATTACACTTTTAATAATAGTTTAATGTATATAATAAAGCAAACTTTTCATGATTACGGAGTATAATTCTCTCATTAATAGTAACCATGTAAGGAGTTGTCACTTGTCACAAGAAAAACATTTATGCTTACAAACGTAACATCACAAAATTATTTTCCGTTTTCCGCAACCTAATATACATTTTTTGTATCCTTCAACTCCCAAGAATCCCTTAGATCGCCCAAAATGGGCTCTTGGTAGTACGTGCCGTAGCTTGCGGTCACCAAGCTTGACTTCCTAACACAAAGCAAAACACAAAAAAGCTCTCTTTTTCTATTATAAAAAGTAGTTAGTGGTGCGTGGTGGAGAGTGACCATTGCTGGGGGAAAGCGGTGGGAGTGTATGGTAACATGGCACTAAGGATTGACGGATGGTATTAGAGACACAACCACCCAAACATCCCCTTATTATTATAAAAATCTTAACATACTAACTTTTAGCCGTTATCATAACACTTTCTAAACCTTCCCTTAAATCTACACCCAATAGATATTCCTATCCCCCCTTTTTTTTTTGGTTTACCTGGGTTTCCGACTCGACATTGCGAGCCGACTAACACCATTCTAAATAGTAAATACCTACATACATACTATAATTCAAGATAACATTTTAGATCAATATTAAAAAGCAAAATTACAAAGAAAAAAAAATCAAGATTCTATTCCAATTGACAAGAATCAAATCCCTACCACCAAGATTCAAAATACCCTGAATATAAATATAATTTAACTCAACAAGCATCAAATAAAAATCAAATTTTTAATATAAAATTTATAAAAAAAAAAATACTACCTTTTGTTGAAAAGAAAATGCCTTGAAAACCCCATCAAGAAAATTCAGCTTTTTTTCAGGTACACCAACAAAAGCATCTTCAATTTGACCCAAATTCTTCAAATCAATTCCAGAACTTTTTTTAACTAATGGGTTTTGTTCATTGTTATTAAGTTTGCAACTGACTCGGGCTGAGTTGACTCGGTTGGTGAAAGTGGTGAGTTTAATGGTGGGTTGGAATCGGGCGAGTTGGGGGAGAAATGGGCGGAGGAGGGGTTTTAGGTGGAGGTTTGTGGGGTGGTTGTGGATGAGTTTTTCCATGGTGGTGGTGGTGGCGCCGCCGTGGTTAAGTCCGGCGACTGTGTGTTTGTGTGTGTGTGTTTTGGTGGATTTGTTTTAGGATAAAATCTGTGACCGTGGTACCCAATTATTATGTAGACGTGGAAGTGTGTTACCAACTATATTATACTTTTTCAAATCCTTACAGCTAAAGCCTAGAAGACTAGAAGTATGTTTTGTGTTAAAGTTCGAGATTTTATAATAAAGGAGTGATAAAAAAATTTATGTTTATAAACGAAAAATAATAAAAATTTAAGAATTTGAGAATTAAACACGATTTAAGATAGAATAAAAATAATATGGGTTTTCTGTTATAAACACAAATAATAATAATAAAAATTTATGTTTCATATATGATTAAGGATTAAATGAGAAGAATTCTTAAAATAAGAATGATGAGAAATAATTATAACTACATATTAGAGATGTATCAATTTGAATTAGATGCATCACTAATCTTTTAGATGCATCATAATATATATTTTAGCTAAAAATTATATGCATATACATATATTAAATACATTTCGTCAAGTTAGACAAAGATTATGTATTTTTCATCCTCTGTGGGTGAAATTTGTTGCGAGTACTACTTTGCATCGTTTTCACTTCAAAATCACTTTCGAAACTAATTGTGATGCATCTAATTCAAGTCAATGAATCTCAAATATGCAGTTATAGTTATTTCTCATTTTTCTCATTTTAAAGTTTCTTCTCACTAGATCCTTACCCTTTCATATATAGTTTTCTTAACTTTTCACTCTCAAGAATATAGTTTTCTTAACTTTTCACTTTCAATAATATAAGTTTTTCCCTTATATACAGTATAGATAGCTGGTGTTATCAGACGGTGTTAGGCTACTCTTAATCGTCACCACTTTACTTTTCTATCTCGACGTCACAATAACTCTCTCTTTCTAATTACTTCTCTAGTTCTCTTCATTTTCTTTAACTTTTCACCCTAATAGTCACATCACTTCACCTTTCAACATATTTGTTTTTGTTTATCAAAAACTAAAATTTTATTCATTAAATTAAAAATGTTACATAAATAATTAAAAATTTAAGTGTACAAAATAAAAAAGGCAAACATTACATAGGTAATTGAAAATGTAAACTAATATGGTAAATTTCACCTCACCTTAATCACTTGCCTTGCCGCCTCGACCCGTTCGTGTTGTTCTTCAGTCAAGTATCAGTAGGCTTCAGATAGAACATTTCGTCTTTTTTACGTTGCTTCATTTCTAGACTTCTCAACTCTTGTCCCTTTAGTTCCTTCCATCTCCTTTTTTCTGATCTCCAAAATGTTTCAATGTTATGTGACTTTTTGGCGTTGTACAACTCATTGAGACTTGCATATTCGTTGACCATCAACCTAGCCAACATTTCCTCATTGCCAAATCCTCAATATGCCGATGACACTGCCCCATTCTTCTTCGCTTTTGTTTTATCCATGCCCAATTCGACGCGAACTTCATGCACATCCTCTTCCTCGTCTCCATCCTGCATATTGAAATTAAAACTACCATTCGCTGCTTGCGTCGTGTTTAACAAACTAGATCCCGAAGACTTGTATCTCTTGTTTTTTTTTCCTGAACATTTGCTCAAAAGTCTGGAATTTTCATCCACTTCCATTTCAGACAATCTTTTAATTAAACCAAACAATGCATAAGTGTAACTGCATATTCCAAAATTGCTTGTTCGGTGTAATCCCCGTCTCCTACTCACTGCCATCCGAAAGACGTTATGGTACACACAACAAAATTGAGCAACTTTTGGACCTACAGTCTTTCGTTTCCCGTTTATCATATCGTAGGTCCAACGACGGGTTATAGGACAATATGTGTGCATGTTTTCTGAAATCTCAATCCAAAACCAAACATCCTTTTCCGTATTAACAGTAATGCTATCTTCGGATACACGAACCCAAGGTTTGTACAATGATCTTCTTCAGTTTCCCTAGAGTACATCGTTGTTCCTCGTCATTTTGAACCATATTCTTGTCGTCTTCTTCGTTGGACGTAGAGGCTTCTTCGACGGGAGGGTCCTCACAAACGGGAGGCATGGCCTCTAAAAATTGAGCTGAGTACATTTCTTCAACATTAAATTGATAAATGAGAGACATAGGTTGGTTCTTATTTGGTTGTGATGACCAACCGCCCATATATGGTTGTAAGCCGTAGTCGGTGGTGTCGAATGAACATGTTTTATTGTGGGTATTGGGTAAACATGTTTTGTTGTGACTATGGGTTTCGGTATAGTTGGTTTTGGGAAGTTTGGTTTCCGTAAAAAAATGATTATGGCAGGAAGTTGATTTGTTGGTTTGATGGTGGAGTATTTCTGCGACGGAATGTTTGACGTTTTGTATTTCGGGGAGTGTTTTGTTGAGACATTTTATAAATAAAATGGTATTACGAGAGTATATAATGTGAAGTTATATTTTAAAAAGTTAAAGTCTATGGGGTAGTTATAGGTAATAAATGATATTGGGTAAAAAAATTATAGTATCTGTTGGGGGGAAGGGGGCACAAACCTATTTGGTGAGATGGTCATTGTTTGTCTTTGTTTTTGCCATGGCTCACACGTGAGTTGTTACCCTCACCAGTGGTCATGCTTGACCATTGGGAGGAACATTATAACAAAAAGTAGCTCACGTTAGGGGTTTTTTTTTTTTTTTTTTTTTTTTTTTTTTTTTTTTTTTTTTCATAATTCACAACTTAGAATTTAACCCAATAATATCCACCTTTCATTAATTAAGTTATAAGACATCGAAGGACCCATAATAATAATAATAATAATAATAATAATAATAATAATAATAATAATAATAATAATAAGAGCCTTATAACTTGGCAAGTGAATTTGATGCCGAGCCTTACAACTTGGGGATGGTATGGGCTTGTGCCACAGGGTCACGTTATATGGCAATAACGCGCTCTTTGGATTCGCTTTTATTTTATTTTTATTTTTTTAACCCTATTTTACAGGCTTGGAGGGATGCAAACGAGCCGAGTACTACTAAGTTTGAACTCGTGACTCGATAAGCTTGACTAATTTATAAATTTCAAGCTCGACGCGTCATCTAAAACTCGAGCTCGAGCTTGATTACTTTCACATTCAAGCTTGAACTTGATGTAAAATCGGCAGCTCGAATCACCTCGATTTTATAAGAGAGTAAAAGTGTAATTTAATTGAAGCTCGATAAGGCTCGCGAGACTCACGAGCCGAGTATTTTGGAGCTCAAACTCGACTCAAAAATGTACTCGAGTTGCTCGAGCTGACCTTGTTTATATCGAGTTTCATTTTGAATAAATTGTGAATTGTCTCGTCTCGTTTACACCCTAAGCTTAAAGCTTATGACCTTATCAATTTCATAAGCTCAAGTAAATAAGCCTATAAGAAGAAAAGAAAAGAATACTCTTACGAACTTATCTAATTTTCTGTAAGCTCGTAAATTCATCAAATAAGTTCACTAACACCTAGTAAATGTGCATATGATAACAAAATTTGGAAGTTCATAATAATAGTTAGAACATTTTTTAGTTCGATTAAAGAAGGACGTGTTGAAACATATGTTTTAAAAGGAAACTATTAATACAAATCGAAAATTAGGCTGACCTTCAAATCTGGCGGGTTGACCAGGTTTAGTTTGACCATTTTTTTTCGACTCAACCCATCGGATCAACCAGTTTTAAATTGACATGTTTTTTTAACCGAAACGGTAAAATCAGTTGAACAACCCGGATCAAACCGGGTTTCAAAACATTATGTTTAATCCTCAAATCTTCAAACTTTTATTATTTTTCGTTTATAACCCATTTTTTTTCTTTTTTTTATTACGAAAACTATCTGCCGCTATAAAATCTCGTTGCTATGTACGGATACTCGTCTAGTAAAATGAAAATAGTGATTGAATGAGTTGGACTCAATGAACCATGCATGTCATTTGATATGTTGTAGCACCCCCAACTTAAAATACGGCAGCTAACATGCTGGGGGCACTACGCAAATAGAAACCAAACACATTTATAGCTAACGACCACAACACGGGACGTTTATAAATGTTGCTGTTAATACAAATATCGCCTAAAAATGTTATTTATATTTTACGATCTTTGCTAAGTTTTGTTAATGACAAAGTATGAACTTTAGCTAAGAGTAAATCATCACTTTGAGTGTTTAAGTCTTGTTTAACTAATGTTTACATTTCTTTTTAAACTAAACATTGTTTTTATTTCTTAAATTAGAAAGTGTCTTGTCACATCACACTTATTTCTTAAAATAGAATTGTCACATCACATTTATGGCAAGTTTTGTCTATATGTATTTATGGTAAGAAATATGTTTGACTTGCTTTGGTGTGGCTTACAAGTTTTGTGTTTGACTTGATTTAAGTGATGTGACATTGTTTGGTTGATAGGAGTTATGAGACAAGACCTTGTTTGGTTTGAAGAGTTATTGCAAAAACCTACTGCAGACCCGGCGGTACCCTGAGGGTACACGGGCGGAACCCATCTGAGGGTTCCGCCTGATCCGCCAGACATGCAGAATAGTTTTCTATAAATACCAAACCATTTGTTTGTTTTGTGTAACCCTTTAGAACTTATTCTCACATATTCTCTCAACTAACTCAGTAACCCTTGACTTGTGTGATTCTCTTATGTAGCAAGGAACTCCACAAGATCATTCAAGAAGTTGTAAGCTTCAACTCTAAAGTTGCAAGTCTTGGTAGCTTGGTCATGTATAAGCTTTTGTAGTTTATACTTCATGTGTGTCATGTATGTAGAAGTTATCGGTTAGTATTTTAGGCCTCAAAATACGTAGTGTGTTGGGAGTTGTTGTACCCTAGTAAAAGAACTAACGGGAGTGGTTGTACCCTTGGTAAAGAACTCGACATCTAGCTTTGTGTCGGTAAAAGTGTAAGCGACGAATGGGAGTGGTTGTACCCTTGTAAAAGAACTCGACATCTAGCTTTGTGTCGGTAAAAGTATAAGCGACGTGTAAGGTTTTCTCCGCCGGTGAAAGGAGCTTGTTGATTAGTGTTTATAACTCTCGAGTTGGAAACTCGGGGCGTGGATGTAGGGCAAGGAAAAAGAGTCCTTGTAGCCGAACCACGATAAACTATCGTGTTGTGGTTTGATTGTTTCTTTCTCTATCTTTGCTTATTATATGTTGTTGTTTAGTTAGAATTGTTGATCACATACAAAGCTTTTCAAAGAACCAAAACAAGTAAAGTTGTTCTTATATCTTTAAACATAAGTAAAGCTTTTCAAAGAACTAAACAAGCAAAGTTATGATCATTACATGTAACAATTCGCAATTTCAGGTTAATTACCATTCCCGGAAAATTTCACTATTCACTTTTACTATTCATTTTTCCCGAAACTTTCCCGAAAGTTGATTTTTATTTGATATTCTCGAGTGATAAATCATTTCCATGGCAAATTAAATGTTTGACATTCGTCAGATCATTTTCGTGAAAGTTATTAAGGAATTACACGTTTTAGGGTAAAACGTCATTCAGAAATTCTACGTACAACGAAACTCGACCGCGTTAAGTGACCCCGCATCAGAAAAATGTTTGACACACTCATGATTTATTTGAGAATTAATCGTGACTGAGAAAAACATGACCAAAGACTTCCCGGCAGGTCACCCAAGCCAGTACGCTTAACCGTATGGGCGATTAACCGTTAGACCACAAAACGCGTTTCTAAGACGATTTGAGTTTTCAAATTATTAGAAAAAGTCAACATATTTTTTCCCTCCTCCATTGACCAAAAATCATCCCTTGATGTTATAAGTCATTTCGTGATTTTTAGGCTTACGGTTTGATGTCTAAAAGACATTTAATACCAACCGACACTAGACTGAGCCCAGTCAAGACATTATAAGTCATTTTAAATCATTTATAACCTATTAGAAAAGTAATATTTTACTTTTCTCAATTTTACGCAATATTCGTACGTTTTACGTATTACGCGTTTTAGACCCGTGTTTCCAGTTTTTAGCAGGGTTTTACCACTCAAATGGAACCTACCACCCATTTTATATTTTATTATGGGACATATGGACATGTCTAACAATACTTTAAAGTTTCATAATTTTACGACACCCGGTTTTACGTTTTGAGGCCTAATCATTTACGGTTGGCAATTCCCGGAGTCAAAACTAATCAAATATCTAGATTTTTATCATCCAAGGCACACCTCACCCCCCTTATCCATGTTGAACCGCCAATGGGGGGGGGGAGTCACCATGGTGTGGCTTGATCTTGACCATTGATCTCTAGGATCATTACAAGTGTCTTAACTAACCATGGTTAAACTCTAACCCAATATATGGTTAACTATTTTTCCTACCCTATAAATACCAAGCTAAACACATGTAATTCCTTGCACCACACCTTCTTATAACCTTCAAGTCCTAAAACCTAAGGCACTTTTCTTATATTTTGTAAGAAAGTTAACTAGTTTTTGAAAGAAAACTAGTGTTTGATCTTCAATCTTGGAAATTTTCTAAGAAAAGTTGTTATAACTTTAAAGTCTCCAAAAAGACGTCGTTATAATCTTCAAATAGCTTTGGACTTCAAGAAGGCGTCGTTATAATCTTCAAATAACCTCGGTTTATCATAGATTGCAAAGGGTGAAGCTAAAGTCTATCAATGTCCTATCCTTACATGTTAACTTCCTTTCATCTTTGAAAGCCAAAAGTTGTAAGCCAAACCCTAACATGCTTCTTGTTGAATAATCATGTTCATGTTATTTACATATTATTCATGCTATATTATGTCTTGTATTCATGTCCATGATGTATAAAAGTGAGTAAAACAAGTATTGATACATATATGTAACTTATGTTATTCAAACAAGTAAACTAGTGACTTTCTTGGAAAACCACGACCAAAATGGTAAAATTATGATATTGGATCATTACATATTACAGTAGAGGACTTAACAAGGAAACCATAGCAATTTGAACCACCTAAAACGAGTATACGAGTCAAAAGTTACGCCCATTTGAAGTTACCAAAGATTTCCGGCAAAACTGCCTAAACCTTACTGAATCGCATTCTGACTTTTTGAAAGTCCCACTTCTGGTCCGATTCATCAAAAAGTTAAAACACGAAAGTTGTCCGGAACGACGTTTTCGTTCAGGAACAAAGAAGCTCGAGCCCTAAAAACGCTTTCCGAGTGATAAAATTCTTCAAATTCTAAACAGCCCATTTTTAGGCGAAAGTCACTAGATTATGGTTATACTTTGAAAGGAACTAGAGGTCTTATGACCTATAATCAAGACCACAACCATGGCTAGAGCCAAGGTTGAGTCTCATGACCTTGGAACAAGGACCAAAGGTCATGGCTAGGCCATGACGAAATGACCATACAAGCTTACTTAGGCGAAAACATGAAACAAGGAATTGGCGAGAACTTGAACAAGCAATTTGAATCTACTTCACTTAAAAAGGAACCATGAGATATTACAAAGAGAAAATGGTCATACAAGACTTATGAAACTACCCCTAATAACAATCTTCATGTACAAATAAACTTTCCTAAGTTTATTCAAGTATCGGACATGTAACTTTTCGGATCAAAACTTATATCTATATATTTCATCAACTACTACAATAGTAGGGAGTCTCATGTGAGGAGTTCATTATGTAAGCCGTCGAGTTGAGTTGTGGATTTACGAGTTAAAGTGTCTTGGCTCCTCGAACGCTTACTAACATGACTTCTGAATTATGTCGGCCCGAACGGTAGTAAACGATATACAAAACATACATATTCATGAATCTTTTCTTTCAAAGACTTACAATATACATCATACCACATCATGGACTATAATGCAAGATATATATATAGGCACTACTTCATATTCTTTACTCCGATCCTAAGTCGCAACATTCGATTATAGGTTGCTCGTAGAAACCTTCATGATTCAACAGTTACATTCATTACTTGCTATCTTACTTAAGGTGAGTTCATAGCCCCACTTTACATTACTTCATTGTTTTACAAACCCTTGGGGGGAATACATGCTATTTTAACCGAGCACAATGTTTTTTAATTGTATGCTTGCCTGATTGTTTTATTATCACTAAGTACCAGCCTTGCTAAACCGAGATCCCTTATTATGAACCATTTAATCACTAGCAATAGTGAGCGCAAATATTGTGAATAGGCCTATTGGGATTGACGAATCCCATTTGTATTGACTAAGTTCAAACAAATGCACTAATATTTGAGATTTAGGTATGTTAGCAAAGTACCTACCGGGATAAATCTGCCGATCGATATTGGTACACGTTAACGTTTTGGTGTCATAAGCTTAGTGTATAATACATTTTATGGGCGTATAATAACGTAGCCTGCCTGTTTTGTTTTTCCAAACATTGGTGTGAGTCCATAGCTCACACTACCAACATATTGTGTTCAAACATTTAACAAACTCTATGAATATCACTCAACCTTTGTGTTGACCTCTCAAGCATGTATTTCAGGTTCATGGCGATCAAGGATGGCACGGAAGGACACGGATACTCAAGAGGGCTATAAATTTTATTACCATTCAAAACTCATTTATTATACATTGTAAACATGGAACCAATTGGGACCTCAATTTTGTAACCTCTGATATTTATACAATTTGAATGATAAATCTCTTAAAACGACTCAATTGGAGTTCGTTTTCTATTATTGTGACTATTGTGCCGTCGAGTAACACCCAGTTTGAATTCCGCTGCATCCATGAATTGGGGGTGTTACAGATTGGTACCAGAGCCATGGTTATAGAGAAACGGGTCTAATGGAGACCTAAACTATAACTACACTTACAAGCAAAAACATTTTTATAGCCTTCCGCTCTCCGTGTCTTCCATCCTCCAGACGATTATGGACTTAGTAAGCATGTTATGCTACACAAACATAATTGCATATTAATATATGTACCCTAAACATAATTGAGCATTTCCCCGTAAGCATTTTATGCTACATGAACACATATAAGTATATTGATATATACACACTAAGCATTTTATGCTACATGAACATATATAAGTATATTGATATATACACACTAGGCATTTTATGCTACATGAACACATATAAGTATATTGATATATACACACTAGGCATTTTATGCTACATGAACACATATAAGTATATTGATATATACACACTAGGCATTTTATGCTACATGAACATATTAGTATATTGATATATAAACTCGGTTTATTTTCAATCATTTATCTAAACAATGGACTAAACATATCTGTTTATGCCTATTCTAAGGCATTTCGGCACAGCCACACTCTCCCAATCATGTTCCTACTCCAACATTATATGTCCAAGACATTGTAACTGATTGCAATGGTCTTTCCTATTTTCCAAGATATTGTGAGATACAATGGTCTCGTTCATTTTCCAAGACATTGTGAGATACAATGGTCTCATTCACTTTTCAAGACATTGTGAGATACAATGGTCTCATTCATTTTCCAAGACATTGTGAGATACAATGGTCTCATTCATTTTTTAAGACATTGTGAGATACAATGGTCTCATTCACTTTTCAAGACATTGTGAGATACAATGGTCTCATTCATTTTCCAAGACATTGTGAGATACAATGGTCTCATTCATTTTTCAAGACATTGTGAGATACAATGGCCTCATTCATTTTCCAAGACATTGTGAGATACAATGGTCTCATTCATTTTCCAAGACATTGTATGATACAATGGTCTTAATCATTTCTCAAATGTTTTGAGTCACACAATGACCTAACCTACTTCCCAGACATTGTGAATTGCACAAATGGTCTAACCTACTTCCGAGACATTGTGTTTTGTGCAAATGGTCTCTAGAATTATTCCATCACATCATCAATATCATTTCTTATGATATCAAAAACCCGTCACAATCTATCGATTTCAAAACAAGAAATATGAGATTTCTAAAGGACAAACTAATCCATCATCGACAAAAGCTGAACTTTCTCTACATTCATCAAAGTTTTCTTATGAAACCTTCATTATTAAAAGTTCGTGATCCTGGCCAAGTATGTTCTATTTTAGAACTACTTAAAACTTCCTTTCCATACGTATCTACCCTTACTACCTTCTATGCAATGGAATATGAAAACATACGTTACAAGTCTTGTATGGACGGGACTTGCAACTTAAGGGTTTGACATCGCCTTTGTTTAGTGGACAGTTTCCCGAAAGCAACGGACATATCAAAAGTATACCTAGTTTAGGTATTTGAAAATTTTATCGAACCTTGGCTAAATATAGACTAGTCACCTATATTTAACCTAGGGACAGTGGAATATAGTCTGACTAACTATATTCGACTTAGAATTTTCAAATACTGAGAATAGTTGTACTAGGGTTATGTTTAGATTGATTTCCTACATGAACACGATAAACCACCAGAATACATTAAAACAATCTAGAGACACGATAGTGCCTTACCACTCAGCGAAATCTTAACACTTTATTTGTACTACCTAAACTTCATTCTTGAAAGTTTTCATTTATGAGATAATCCGAACTACTATCTGGGATAGTTATCAATTATTCTCTTCATCCTGTAGAAGTACTATCCTGTTTAGGTCCTAAGGATACCATTCCATCATAAACCTTTAAAATCTCTTAAGATTTTTAAAGCAAACTCAACATCTATACCTAAGAGTATTAATGTTAAGCATACACTACACACTTTTGTTCATCAACATATCACATCATTATCTTCACAACCGTTACAAACACAAGCTCATTAACAGATCTTGATGCACTTTTAAAGCTCAAATCATCCTTAGTTACACCACAAGCACCCTTATCAGCTTTACAAGATTGAATATTCATCTTGTACTTTTGCTACACCAGTGTCATCTCGTAATACACTACCTTGTAACTCACCGGCTAAGTATGAATGTTGGGTTGGGAATTCTTAAGTAGGATGATTTGTAATTATTTGAATGGATTGGGATGCCTTTTCATTTAAATAAAGAAATTGTAAATCACCGAACCATAAGTTTATATTCCTCTATTTACATTTTTTGGGATGCCTCTCTATGTAAATAAAGAATTATAAACAAGTGGGCTTATTTGTATCCAAAATAACATAAGTATGAAGTCAACCTACATTACATTGCTCGGGTATGGCATAATACCTACATTACATTGCTCGGGTATGGCATGATACCTACATTACATTGCTCGGGTATGGCATGATACCTACATTATATTCGCCACAAGAAATCCTATCTTTTCACCGACATCGCTTCAAACCATGACATAAACACTAGGTACAACAACCGATTACCTACTATGCTATGATTGCAACTACTATCCCAATTTCCATTGATATTCCACTACTATATCAATTTCCATTTATTGGATTCCTATGTAAATTGCTATTGTTGTTCAACTGTTATATCAATTGCTATTGATACTTCACAACTATATCAATTTCCATTTTGATATTTAACTATATCAATTTCTGTACAACTACTATATCAATTTCTATTAATAATCGACTGCTATATCAATTTTCTTTGATATTCGACTATTATATGAATCTCTACTGATATTCAACCATGTTATCAATCTCTATTGACACACCATATTCTGAGACAAATCAAACTACATCACTAGTAATTCCAGACTTTGGTCCTCATAAGTAACCACACATCTTTATCGACACCACTCCAACATATGACACACGAAGAACTTCGGGACGAAGTTCCCCGTAAGGGGTAGAGACTGTAACAATTCGCAATTTCAGGTTAATTACCATTCCCGGAAAATTTCACTATTCACTTTTACTATTCATTTTTCCCGAAACTTTCCCGAAAGTTGATTTTTATTTGATATTCTCGAGTGATAAATCATTTCCATGGCAAATTAAATGTTTGACATTCGTCAAATCATTTTCGTGAAAGTTATTAAGGAATTACACGTTTTAGGGTAAAACGTCATTCAGAAATTCTACGTACAACGAAACTCGACCGCGTTAAGTGACCCCGCATCAGAAAAATGTTTGACACACTCATGATTTAGTTGAGAATTAATCGTGACTGAGAAAAACATGACCAAAGACTTCCCGGCAGGTCACCCAAGCCAGTACTATTCTCACATGAGCACGCTTAACCGTATGGGCGATTAACCGTTAGACCACAAAACGCGTTTCTAAGACGATTTGAGTTTTCAAATTATTAGAAAAAGTCAACATATTTTTTCCCTCCTCCATTGACCAAAAATCATCCCTTGATGTGATAAGTCATTTCGTGATTTTTAGGCTTACGGTTTGATGTCTAAAAGACATTTAATACCAACCGACACTAGACTGAGCCCAGTCAAGACATTATAAGTCATTTTAAATCATTTATAACCTATTAGAAAAGTAATATTTTACTTTTCTCAATTTTACGCAATATTCGTACGTTTTACGTATTACGCGTTTTAGACCCGTGTTTCCAGTTTTTAGCAGGGTTTTACCACTCAAATGGAACCTACCACCCATTTTATATTTTATTATGGGACATATGGACATGTCTAACAATACTTTAAAGTTTCATAATTTTACGACACCCGGTTTTACGTTTTGAGGCCTAATCATTTACGGTTGGCAATTCCCGGAGTCAAAACTAATCAAATATCTAGATTTTTATCATCCAAGGCACACCTCACCCCCTTATCCATGTTGAACCGCCAATGGGGGGGGAGTCACCATGGTGTGGCTTGATCTTGACCATTGATCTCTAGGATCATTACAAGTGTCTTAACTAACCATGGTTAAACTCTAACCCAATATATGGTTAACTATTTTTCCTACCCTATAAATACCAAGCTAAACACATGTAATTCCTTGCACCACACCTTCTTATAACCTTCAAGTCCTAAAACCTAAGGCACTTTTCTTATATTTTGTAAGAAAGTTAACTAGTTTTTGAAAGAAAACTAGTGTTTGATCTTCAATCTTGGAAATTTTCTAAGAAAAGTTGTTATAACTTTAAAGTCTCCAAAAAGACGTCGTTATAATCTTCAAATAGCTTTGGACTTCAAGAAGGCGTCGTTATAATCTTCAAATAACCTCGGTTTATCATAGATTGCAAAGGGTGAAGCTAAAGTCTATCAATGTCCTATCCTTACATGTTAACTTCCTTTCATCTTTGAAAGCCAAAAGTTGTAAGCCAAACCCTAACATGCTTCTTGTTGAATAATCATGTTCATGTTATTTACATATTATTCATGCTATATTATGTCTTGTATTCATGTCCATGATGTATAAAAGTGAGTAAAACAAGTATTGATACATATATGTAACTTATGTTATTCAAACAAGTAAACTAGTGACTTTCTTGGAAAACCACGACCAAAATGGTAAAATTATGATATTGGATCATTACATATTACAGTAGAGGACTTAACAAGGAAACCATAGCAATTTGAACCACCTAAAACGAGTATACGAGTCAAAAGTTACGCCCATTTGAAGTTACCAAAGATTTCCGGCAAAACTGCCTAAACCTTACTGAATCGCATTCTGACTTTTTGAAAGTCCCACTTCTGGTCCGATTCATCAAAAAGTTAAAACACGAAAGTTGTCCGGAACGACGTTTTCGTTCAGGAACAAAGAAGCTCGAGCCCTAAAAACGCTTTCCGAGTGATAAAATTCTTCAAATTCTAAACAGCCCATTTTTAGGCGAAAGTCACTAGATTATGGTTATACTTTGAAAGGAACTAGAGGTCTTATGACCTATAATCAAGACCACAACCATGGCTAGAGCCAAGGTTGAGTCTCATGACCTTGGAACAAGGACCAAAGGTCATGGCTAGGCCATGACGAAATGACCATACAAGCTTACTTAGGCGAAAACATGAAACAAGGAATTGGCGAGAACTTGAACAAGCAATTTGAATCTACTTCACTTAAAAAGGAACCATGAGATATTACAAAGAGAAAATGGTCATACAAGACTTATGAAACTACCCCTAATAACAATCTTCATGTACAAATAAACTTTCCTAAGTTTATTCAAGTATCGGACATGTAACTTTTCGGATCAAAACTTATATCTATATATTTCATCAACTACTACAATAGTAGGGAGTCTCATGTGAGGAGTTCATTATGTAAGCCGTCGAGTTGAGTTGTGGATTTACGAGTTAAAGTGTCTTGGCTCCTCGAACGCTTACTAACATGACTTCTGAATTATGTCGGCCCGAACGGTAGTAAACGATATACAAAACATACATATTCATGAATCTTTTCTTTCAAAGACTTACAATATACATCATACCACATCATGGACTATAATGCAAGATATATATATAGGCACTACTTCATATTCTTTACTCCGATCCTAAGTCGCAACATTCGATTATAGGTTGCTCGTAGAAACCTTCATGATTCAACAGTTACATTCATTACTTGCTATCTTACTTAAGGTGAGTTCATAGCCCCACTTTACATTACTTCATTGTTTTACAAACCCTTGGGGGGAATACATGCTATTTTAACCGAGCACAATGTTTTTTAATTGTATGCTTGCCTGATTGTTTTATTATCACTAAGTACCAGCCTTGCTAAACCGAGATCCCTTATTATGAACCATTTAATCACTAGCAATAGTGAGCGCAAATATTGTGAATAGGCCTATTGGGATTGACGAATCCCATTTGTATTGACTAAGTTCAAACAAATGCACTAATATTTGAGATTTAGGTATGTTAGCAAAGTACCTACCGGGATAAATCTGTCGATCGATATTGGTACACGTTAACGTTTTGGTGTCATAAGCTTAGTGTATAATACATTTTATGGGCGTATAATAACGTAGCCTGCCTGTTTTGTTTTTCCAAACATTGGTGTGAGTCCATAGCTCACACTACCAACATATTGTGTTCAAACATTTAACAAACTCTATGAATATCACTCAACCTTTGTGTTGACCTCTCAAGCATGTATTTCAGGTTCATGACGATCAAGGATGGCACGGAAGGACACGGATACTCAAGAGGGCTATAAATTTTATTACCATTCAAAACTCATTTATTATACATTGTAAACATGGAACCAATTGGGACCTCAATTTTGTAACCTCTGATATTTATACAATTTGAATGATAAATCTCTTAAAACGACTCAATTGGAGTTCGTTTTCTATTATTGTGACTATTGTGCCGTCGAGTAACACCCAGTTTGAATTCCGCTGCATCCATGAATTGGGGGTGTTACATTACAAGTAAAGCTTTTCAAAGTATGAAACAAGTTATGTTAGAATTGTTATCCACATGAAAAGTCTTTTCAAAGAATCAAACATATTAAGTTGTGTTTATATTTTTAACCAAACGTCAAGTTCTCAAAGGTTATTTAAGCTAAAAAAGGATTTAAAAAGCGGTAAACTATTCAACCCCCCTTCTAGTTTTCCACAATTGGCATCAGGAGCTACATTACTCAAGATCTTTAAAATAGAATGTATTTTAAAACTTGGATCGATCCATGGATTTTTAAAATCTCAAAGAAGGGCAACCTATTAAAAACCAACCGCTATTTGAAAAAGAAAACTTACTTGAATGGAAAAGTAATTTTGAAAACTATGTGAAATCAATTGATCAAGATCTTTGGCATATTATTTCTTTTGGTAATTTCAAACCAAAGAAAACAAGTTTTTGAAAACCAACATAACTATCTTAAACTTGATAAAAATACTAAAGCTAAAACAATGCTTTACAAAGCTTTAGTACCAAATATGAAAGAATGTATTTTTGTCAAAAGGCTAATGATGTTTGAAAAATATGGTAAACTTTCATCAAGGAATATGTTAAGTCAAAGATGATCAATTTGATCTTACATATGAATTAGAAGTTTTAGAAAAACTAATTGATAGACACTTAGTAGAAGTTAATACATGTGCTACTAGTTTAAATGTTTTAAATGAAGGTACAAGTGAAGATGAGTACGTGTGTTTTGATGAACCTGCTTGCGTATCTTGGAATGTAATGGAAGTTGACGAAGACAATGATCCGGTAGTTTTTTTTGTCAACTTATTGATACAACAAGCAAGATGTTAGTTAAGGTGATTACTCGTGTCAAGCTCGTAGTAGTCTTGCTTGCGATTCATGGAATAACTCGGATGAAGATGAAGTCAATCATCCGGTTTGTGATTCTATACTAGATAAAACATCAAGCAAGGTACACTTTGAAACCAAACTCTTTTGTTTTGATTAATTTATCCTAGAGTTTTCTAAACTAGAAAATGAGTCTAAACATTTGTGCAACATGGACCTAAAAGCTATCTTCAAGAATGAGTCTTCAAAATCTCTTAAGAATATCTTTGAAAAGGAAATCTTATTAGAAGATAAAATGTTTAAAATTAAGAGTAATGTTGAAATTAATCTAGAATGTAAATTATGTCTAGATTACAAACATGAGATTAAAATGCAAAATGAGAAAGGAAAAATTATTAGTTAAATTTGATGAAAGCTCAAAATCTCTTGAAAGATTGTTGAGGAGTCAAAGGTTGTTTAAAAATAAAACTGGATTAGGATTTAACTCAAAAGCACCATTAACTAATAAAACAAAGCAAGTAAAATTTGTCTAACCTAGAAGAGAGATTTAGAGATAATTCTATCTCTAATAGAAACTCATGATAAAAGAATTAAGATTATCATACTCTATGCTTTTATATGATTGTCTAACCTTCTTGGATACATGAGTTATTGAGTTTCAAAGCATGTCGTCAAACCAAGTTTTTTACGCTTAATGCTTATCCGCTTGATAGCATCTCTATGCAAGTTAAAAGGTACGCATTACTTAAACTTGACTTTGGTTATATCTTGTCTCTAGCATTATGTGCTCAAATATGTGTTATTTGTAATACTCTAGAGTGTCTACCTGCTATTTGTAAATAACTAAGATTAGATCCTATGCAACAAGGAATTTAGTCTTTAGTACTAGTAGGAGATATAAGGTGTTTTGGTTATTTAACCATCAAGAGATAAACACGAAAAACTCTTGAGTATGTCTCACTCAACTCTTGCTTACAAGTGAGCTAACTAAGAATTTCCTAAGTGTTAAAATGTCTAACACTTTTGTGATGCTTGCAAAACAAACCTTTGTTAAACAATTTTCTCAAACACCATACTTTGAGTCTTTAATTGTGTCTTTCTTCAATCACTCCTTTATGATAATCTCACATAAAACACACAAGGTAAAATAAATCACATTAGCATATATTAGGATGTGTGAAAGAAAATAAGTTTTCAACATCTAGGATTTACACATCAAATGTGACACATAGTCTAATGATGTTGTACCTCTTGGACTTTTTAAAAATAAATAGAGTTCATAGTGTCTTAAGTAAGAAAACCTAAAGAGTCAAGGAGTCGTTGAATATGACATTTAACGAGTGATCTCCTCCTTCTATGATATCATCTTTGGTAGATGATAACTTAGTCGAAAGTCCAATGATGGCAAGACAAGCATGGAGTAAAAGTACAAAACAACATCTTCTCACCTTGAGTTAAACATTAAATCAAGTAAAATTGACATAAGTTATAAAACTTGATTTATAGGTCATTAGTTGTGTCTAAACAAATTCAACAAAAACAATTTTTGGAATTTAGAATAAAACAAATAGTGAAACGAAGTTGATATTTCAAAGTAATCAAGTGAGTATAGTGTCAATATTTGAAAGACCTTTTGATAATAAAAGCAAGCTACAAGAGCAAGGGATTTTAACTTAAAGACATTCCTAGTTGCTCTCTTGTTCTCAATGGTTAAGTTATTGATGACCTATCAAGAATGAGATTAGTAAATCCGTAGGTAAAACTAAACGTAGAGAAATGTTTGGAAGACTACTTGTTCTCATAACATTTAGATTCAACATTATGTTTAGCTTTTGTCTATGTGCTCGTGTTAACGAAGATCCTTAAACAACTCGTTAGTTGAGTCTAGTTGGATACATCATAAGGTACTACACAACTAGGATTATGGTCTCCCAAAAGAACGGGAATAGAAACCATAGTGTATGTCAAATGGAATTATGTCAGTAATAAGTTGATAAGAAAAGCACAAGTGGTACTTGCACTTTTATACTTACTTACCCAATGATTCTCCAAAACGCGTATGATTCTCAAATTAGTATCGGATGGAGAAGCACATCAACAAGCTCCGCTTGAACAAGCAAACTCGCATCAACAACGGAACTCATCTTATCAACATTGTTATACCTTCAACAAAGGAAGCATCGACTTCAGCGATAATTCAATCCATTATGTTCTTAATTGAAATATTGTGATCCATCATCATCGTCTTGGTAAAAATGTTCATTGAGGAACATCTTAACTAAGAAAGTCTTATACGTTAACCATTCTATCAACGTTTTTACAAAACCTCTTGAATGAGAAGCATTCATCATCCGGCTTAGTCAAGGACTCATAAGACCTAAAACCTTAGTTTTGAACATTAGGATAAAACCACAAAAATCAAGACAATTCCTTTTGATTTTCCCTGCAGATCCCACGGCACCCTCAGACCATACAGGCGGAACCCACTTTTTGGTTCCGCCTGGTCCGCCAAAGCCACAAAATGTTTTATTTAAGTTCAAAACCAAACACCTCTTTACTCACAACTCCAACTTACCATCAGCCCATAAGATTCACAAAATGAGCAAAACTTCAAGCATATTCCTCATAACCTTTCATCACTCGAACCTCAAACAATCAATGTGAAATGAGAAACCAAGTTATCCTTTGTCATATCAATATCGAGTCATCCACCACTTCCATGCCCTCAAAGAAACCAAGAGTTAATATCATCTTCACCAATAACTCCACCTAGTCATCTTCACAAGAAGATTCCACAATGTAACCAAACAAGTGTGTCATCCCCACTATAACCTAACCTATTAAGATTAAACCACCTTTCATGATACATAAACCTATGTTCACCTTTGTGTCGCTCTTTGAAACAAAGGGCAATTGTCATATCCATACTCTCATTAACATATTTGTCTGTGTCGTCAAAAGTCAAGTGAATTTCATTATGAAATGTGTCTCACTTTCTAGCAAGTGAAGAACACAAAGAAGATATCCAAGCTTTAAGTGTTGTCAAACAATCACCACCTCATTTCACATATCCACCCTCGGTCGTCACCCATACTTTACCACCGTTCACCACATTGTTAAAACAAATGAAAAACATCATTGAAACATCACTTGCATTACAAAACATTTTTAAGCATCAAAATGAGTCAAGTCAACCGCACCTCCACATTGATTTCATATAGGCACACACTAGAACATACACATTACAATAGTCATTTACTTAAATGTGAAATTTTGATTTTATAGGAATCATCATGCCTCCTCTAACTCACTACGACCACAAGGACACCATCAAGTACCTACCCAAACACCACAAAACCAAAGGTCTTACTCAAACTCAAATCATTGTCTTCAAAGCCTTAGAAAAACGATATGTCCATAAGGGTAGAACCATTGATCCATCCTTCTTAGAAGGTACAAACCTCTACACGGAATTTGCCACAATCAACTTTGAGTGTCTCTTAGAAATCGACGAGCCTATTTGTTCTAGGTTTATTTTAGAATTCTATGAATCCATCACTCTCTCCAAGGATGAGTATGGTCGCTTATCTATTAACTTTAGGACTAGTAGTCATCAATACTCCTTCAACCTCGAGGAGTTTGCTCAAAGCCTAGGTGTCCCAAACCATGGTAGTTGCATCTACTCCGACTTGCACTTCCTCTCAAGTCTTGACACACTCTTTGACCGCATCTATCCCTATGATACCCCTCTTGTGTCCAAAAATGAACTACGTGACCACCTCTTCATTAGGACCACCAACACTAGGAGAACTAGAACCGGAAATGAGGTCATCTAGGACCCATATGGTATGGAATTCAATGAACTCAAGCCCCAATTAAAGGAATGGGAAGAACTCCTTAGAACCAATGAATTTAGCACCATAGGAAACCGGGATCACATCAATGTTTGTCTTAGCTACATGCTCTATAGCATTTTCACCGGTCAACCTTTTAACTTAGCCTATTACCTCGCCAAAAGAATGGCCGACATACCTTTGGTAGGAACAACCGCTCTTCCTTATGGAATGCTTCTCACCCGCCTCTTTAAAACAATCTCACCCATTCCACCTAACAATAATGGAATATGCCTTGACTATTCTCTCATTCCTCACATCTTCGTTCCTCTAAGTGATAAACAAGTTTTCAAAGGTAAGGGCAAACATACTCGCTCACCTACACCATCATCATCATCATCTGACATGAGAAAGGATGATTAACTTCCTAACTCTAAGTTACCTCCTTTAGACTACCTTCTAGAACTCCCCGTCATTGAAAATGTATCCGAAGAGTTCAAACAAACCAAAGGAATTTTCAAGTGCTTTGGAAGGTACCTGAGCAAGCTCAATAAGAGGATAGATCGGTTATGAGATGATTAAGGAGTGTTTGGCTTAAGAATGCTTTAGAATCGTCTTTGTGTTAAAACTACGTGAATTATGTGTTTTTCACTTTCATGGTCTATTATGTTTGTTGGATTATGTTTGTATGAACTTTTATGCATAATGACAATGTTTAAGGTGTTTGTCATTTTTTCTATGCTTATGGCAATTCTTACTAAGTATAGTAAAATCCTCGACCTCAAGGTCAAAGTCCCATGATATGTATGTTTACATGTCTAATTTTTGCATTTCCTAACCAGAAATACCTTATCTCTTTGATTTTAGGAGTTTTCGAAAATTTTGAAAATCGTCTCGCGGGTCAAAAACGCGGACTGCCTAATTTTTTACCCCTGGCGGATCTGGCGGCACCCAAAATTGGGGTCCGCCAGTGTATTTTCTGGGAATTCCAGAAATGGCCCAACGGACCAGGCGGTACCCTCAAATGGGTTCCGCCAGTGTCTTCTGAGGGTTCCGCCAGACACCTGCAGAAAATTCTTCCATTTTTCTTAAGTCCAAAACTTGTAATGTGTCAAAACCATTATCCTAAGTGAGAAACATCTTCCATTAACTCCAATAACCATATTAGAACAACTCTCACTCACTAAAACAATTAGGAAGCCACTTCCCTCCAAAAATTCAAATTCAAACATAACTAACCCAAGGAACCCTTTTAAAGGATCCTTCAAACCATTGAAACATTTTCAACCAAATCACATCCCATGATCACAAAGCATTGAGTGCATATGTTGATCTTTCACTCCACCCTATTCCATTGAATTAACATCAAATGATGTGACATGGTCATGAAAATCATTTGAAACCTCATTCTTTGAATGGTAGAACATCAAATCCAAACACCCATTTCAACACCTTTTCAACCTTATAAATTTGAAAGTTTTGCAACAATTCAAATCACACCATAACCATCAAAATCCTTCTAAAAAACCACTAAGATTAGTGTCAAACCTTGTTGCTTCAACAAAACCGTCAAGTCAAGCTCATCATCTTCAAGTGATGCTTCGCTTAACATTTCTTCACCTATCCAAGATTTCCTTAACCTCACTACCTCAACACCATCCTCAACACATTTCAATACCAATGTGATCACTTTTCAAGATTTGCTTAATCTTGCTACTTCAACACTTACACCAATGGAACTTTTCCATACACCACCAACATCACCACATCCACTATTGGAAACTTTTGAAAACCTATCACCTAAACCATCAAGCCCTCCATCATTGTCACCTTTTAACACCATTGCCGAAACGGAAACCCATCAACAACCAATATTTCAACCAAACGAGTCATTGGATGATGCACCTCATCCACCGTCATTGCTTGAGAGTTTGGCCTACCTTTATGCTAAATCCTCAATTTTTCCAAATGGTCAAGGTCATACACACCTACAATCATTTGTGTTTCACCCCATTCACAAAAACCTTCATGGTAACCATTTACAAATAACCAAGCCTACACCATTTTGTTCAAACAACAACCACCACAACAACAATAACTACTACTACCACAAGAACCTTCCCAACACTTTGAATCTCTATTTTCTTCGTATAAGAAAATAAAAGTATCTCAATGATCTTCCACCAAGACCAACAACAACCACCACCTTTCACAAATGAATAACCAAGGTCATTGCTTAACCAAAATGAGTCTTTCGACCACAACCAACCACCACAACAAGAGTAGCATCACCCAAAACCATTGTTGTTTCACCCTATCCAATAAAATGAGGTTTATCCTAAACCACATTGTGGAACGTCTCAAGTTTAGAGTCTCCAAAATGAAACAAAACCGTTTCTTTTGGAAAATGTTGCTCATTAAAACCAACAAACCAAGTTTAGAGTACCAACACCACCTCAAGTTTAGAGTCTCCAAAATGAAACAAAACCGTTTCTTTTGGAAAATGTTTCCCATTTAAACCAACAAACCAAAACCCGTGTCACCCTCTCAACCTTCAAAATAAAGCCCGCTACAACCACAACCCACATTTTCTTCCTTAAACAACCTTAGCCTTGTTTTTGGAAAATGTTTCTCACAAAGGAAAATGATGATTTCCTTGTAGCTTTTTATGGTCGTAGCTTATTTGTAGTTTTTTCTTTATTTCTAGAGGTAGGATAGTGTAACCAAAATTTCTTGTCTTTGACTTTTTAAGAAGTCTAAATGTTACATGAAATGAATTTCATTACACTACAAGGTTTTCTTTGTTTGTTGACCATTTAGGTATGATGTGTGAACTATACCTTGTTATGGTACCATACATAAATCTTGTGCTTTAGAAACTAACCTCTCTTTTTGTAGGTTCATTATCCATGTTTTCCTTCCTTGATACTCCATTTAGGGGAGTAATATTCAAGGGGGAGCATGAGTGTTGTACTATTTCACTTCACAACTCTTAGTTGTGTTTTAACATGAAACACTTTCATGACTTATCTTGTACGGAAACTAACTTTTCTTTTGTAGGTTCAAAATCCATGTCTCCTCTCTTGGCACTCCATTTAGGGGGAGTATCGTCCAAGGGGGAGCATGGCCATTATTCCGCTTCTCTTCTCTACTTTTTGTTTCGACAAAAAGGGGGAGAATTTATATTAAACTTGTTCAACTTTTGATATTTCCGCTTCGCTAACTCTTTGCAAAAACAAGTTTTAATACTAACTTTATATGACTTAACACTAAATCTTATGGCTTACTTTTAAATAAAGTTTATGTTTTGTCATCAACAAAAAGGGGGAGATTGTTAATACAAATATCGCCTAAAAACGTTATTTATATTTTACGATCTTTGTTAAGTTTTGTTAATGACAAAGTATGAACTTTAGCTAAGAGTAAATCATCACTTTGAGTGTTTAAGTCTTGTTTAACTAATGTTTACATTTCCTTTTAAACTAAACATTGTTTTTATTTCTTAAATTAGAAAGTGTCTTGTCACATCACACTTATTTCTTAAAATAGAATTGTCACATCACATTTATGGCAAGTTTTGTCTATATGTATTTATGGTAAGAAATGTGTTTGACTTGCTTTTGGTGTGACTTACAAGTTTTGTGTTTGATTTGATTTAAGTGATGTGACATTGTTTGGTTGATAGGAGTTATGAGACAAGACCTTGTTTGGTTTGAAGAGTTATTGCAAAAACCTACTGCAGACCCGGCGGTACCCTGGGGGTACACTGGCGGAACCCATCTGAGGGTTCCGCCTGATCCGCCAGACATGCAGAATAGTTTTCTATAAATACCAAACCATTTGTTTGTTTTGTGTAACCCTTTAGGACTTATTCTCACATATTCTCTCAACTAACTCAATAACCCTTGACTTGCGTGATTCTCTTATGTAGCAAGGAACTGCACAAGATCATTCAAGAAGTTGCAAGCTTCAACTCTAAAGTTGCAAGTCTTGGTAGCTTGGTCATGTATAAGCTTTGGTAGTTTATACTTCATGTGTGTCATGTATGTAGAAGTTATCGGTTAGTATTTTAGGCCTCAAAATACGTAGTGTGTTGGGAGTTGTTGTACCCTAGTAAAAGAACTAACGGGAGTGGTTGTACCCTTGGTAAAGAACTCGACATCTAGCTTTGTGTCGGTAAAAGTGTAAGCGACGAATGGGAGTGGTTGTACCTTTGTAAAAGAACTCGACATCTAGCTTTGTGTCGGTAAAAGTATAAGCGACGTGTAAGGTTTTCTCCGCCGGTGAAAGGAGCTTGTTGATTAGTGTTTATAACTTTCGAGTTGGAAACTCGGGGCGTGGATGTAGGGCAAGGAAAAAGAGTCCTTGTAGCCGAACCACGATAAACTATCGTGTTGTGGTTTGATTGTTTCTTTCTCTATCTTTGCTTATTATATGTTGTTGTTTAGTTAGAATTGTTGATCACATATAAAGCTTTTCAAAGAACCAAAACAAGTAAAGTTGTTCTTATATCTTTAAACATAAGTAAAGCTTTTCAAAGAACTAAACAAGCAAAGTTAGGATCTTTACAAGTAAAACTTTTCAAAGTATGAAACAAGTTAAGTTAGAATTGTTATCCACATGAAAAGTCTTTTCAAAGAATCAAACATATTAAGTTGTGTTTATATCTTTAACCAAACTTCAAGTTCTCAAAGGTTATTTAAGCTAAAAAAGGATTTAAAAAGCGGTAAACTATTCAACCCCCATTCTAGTTTTCCACAGTTGCAAAACATATCATTCGAATTATAAACCGTTTAGAGTACAAGGACTCTTAAATCAAAGTAGCAGCGGAAATAGTAAAATAGAGTTTGCAACGGAAAGTTTACGAAGTTTAGCAGCGGAAAACATTTAACAAAGTTTAGCAGCGGAAATAAGTAAGACACACCAAGGTTTTACGAATGATATGAAAGTAAATATAGTAAAGATAATTAAGCTGCCTTGACAGAAAGACTCTGATGCGTGGGAATCGCAACAGGCGTTACCTCTCCAGGGATCTCGAGAAGCTTACAACCCCCACCAGGCAGTGTACCTGATCGTTGTAGTATAGTATAGTGACAAGTACCGGGGGATTGATCGTTCAGCTTAGGAATAATGTCGCTAGGATTAGAAAGCCTAACTACTAGTTCTAAAGGTGAGGGATGATTATTTTTGTGTTTTTATATTTTTTAGAAAGCAATTAAAATCTTTGGGTTTGAAGGATTTGGGCGGAATTAGTTGCTATTCAACTAACCCAATACTAATATGCAATCAAAATAAAATACTAAAAATGAAATTAAGCTAATTAATACTAAAGTTGTGAGCAGTAATTGGAGAAAATGTGTTTACTTAGATTTCACTACTCCCTAGATATCTTTTACACGTTAATTACTTGTTATAATTGCATGGATGACGGATCGTATTCCTTAATACCATTCATGGGGTGGCACACATAACTCCCCAATTCTATGAGCTCTTATCTCCTCCTACACCATGCCCAGCACAACTATAGGGATTGTAAACAGTGGCTCATGCATTAAATACAACCAATAAAGACCTAGTGCGCCTCGGTTCATGTTTCTTAAGACATTCAAGCATGTTACCATTTGGAGATCTGCCAGTTTTCTTAAGCCTAACATATAAATCATTCATCCAAGACAAGAATAAACAAGTAATCAACACATAATCAATATCTAGGTTTCATTAGATCTAAGCAAACACAAAAGAGATCTAGCCTAGCATGATAGAATTAAGACAAGAACAAGATATAGACAACCAACACATAGACATATTGATTGAATTAGAAGAACACTTATCTTGATTAATCATGCAAGGTATCAAGGGGTTGGAACCCTTGAAAAACCTGTAAAGTTACACCAAAATCGCACTTAGGGTTTCTCCCAAAACTTCTCTCCTTAATGTGTGAAAAATAGAAAACTATATATAGAAAAATAGGGCTGACGGCGTCAAGAGTAATCTTGTGACGCCGTAACCTCGCCGCCAAAACTCTCCTCGGACTGCCTAGATCCACTTCTGACGCCGTCAAGACTTAGGTACTTCCAGGCCGTCACGACTCTTTTACTCTTGACGCCCTTCCTACGTGACGCCGTCAAAACTCTTCTGGGTCGTCATGGAAATTCATGAAATTTGCTCTTGACGTCGTCAAGGATTTGCTCTTGACGCCGTCACCTACTGTTCCCAGCTTGGAAAATTAAGACTTTGGCGTTTTCTTCACTTTTATGCTCCAAAAACGTCCGAATTGCTTCCTTTTCCAGATTTCTCTCCCAAAGTACCTAAATTCACAAAAGGAACGATTTAGAGCAATATTTGATCAAATAAATTCGGATTCAGGCTTAAATGACCCCCTAAAAGTGGTTCATTTTTCGCCTCATCATATACCCTTACACTTGAGATTTGCTTGTCCTCAAGCAAATGCGCTTTTATTCTAGTCAAAATACAAGTTAGGGGTCATTTAACACTAATATAAAAGTAATTACAACAAATAATCGTTCCACTAAAGACCAATAGATAAGCACGGAGGTCATACACTAGCACCTCACAAATAGTGTTTAGATACTCACATCTCTCGGGTGTAATAAAGTGTAAATTACAATATGGAAACGGAAGATATCTCTCACTACCTGTCATAGCAAAATAGATTACCATAGGCTTGGGAAAGGATCAAACCTCCACCACATGGCGTAAGCACCTAGGATAAACTATCAAAGAGGTCTTTTAAAGGGTTGTAACGTTAGGTGTAGGGATATGAAATACACGGTTTTGTTGGATAAAGGAAGTTTTACTGGTGGCGAGTTAACAATTTTGGTTAATTACATGTACAATATGGCGTTGCTAAGCCAAGACTAGACTCGACTTAAGCTAATAAATGAAAAATAACAAAAACATAAAATAAACATAGAATGAAACGGGATGGTAGTCCGTATTTTTTTTTTTTTTTTTTTTTTTTTTTTTTTTTTTTTTTTTTTTGCATACACTCTTACCCTACCATCCAAAATAATACATCATAGGGGATGAAAATTCCCCTTACACTTGAATCTTTACATACTTTACATTTAACTAATCTAATGACTCGAATTAAGAAAATCAAAACACTTGGAGCACTTTTAAGATTAACGTACATAAGGGGGTAATAAATGATGTTCTTTCCCATTACTCCATAAAATAAGTACTTACCCATGAGTCTCAATCGTCCCAAAACAATATGTACAAGGATATGACTCGACTTAGCAACCATGTAATCAATTAGAAAGTTAACTTAGGGTTTAACAAATAACAATAATGCACTAAAGATGAGCGCATACAAGGAAGGCTAAGGTGATTTGGTTGCACATTTGGGGTGGATTGTAAACAAATTCTTCCTTTAAGTAAAATGCTTAAAGTTAGAAACGAAAAGATAGGCTCGAAGGGGTGTACTAGGGGTATCGTGTACTAAAAATGAGTACAACGCAAAGGTGTGGGAAAAATTAGTTGACTTAACTAGCCAAGTAATATGACTCAAATGGTCAAGTAATTATGATACGGGTTTAACACAAGGGTAATCCTAATGCCTCTTATCATGTAGTAAATCCTACCACACGAATGTAGTCTCACTAGCTGTCTCGGGATGCATCACTAACGCAAGTTCTAGAATCTAAATGCTACCGGTACACTCATAAGCACTAATAATGAATGCTTTTCCTATCAAATCTAAAGGCGAACCTCACATATTTGGGTGGAAAATTTTTCTGAATATACGGTTATGTGCTAGTCATACAATCTCCTATCCATGAGACGCTTGCTATGGCTAAAGTTTCACTCCTAAATGTTGTAAAAAAATTTAAATTTGGCGCTAAAATTGCACTAACAAGTATTTCTCATAGTTTTATTACACATCTACTATTAAACAAAACAAACTCAAGCGAAAGTGCATATGTAAGGTATCATCTTTTTACCCTCCCCTTACACTTAAGATGAACATTGTCCCCAATGTTCAAGTAAAGAATGTAAAAGTGAAAAAGTAAAGAGAATGAAATCAAATACTCCCCTGATTCGCTCGGTATGGATAATAGGGTGGCCAGGTTAAATCTTCCTCCAAGAAAACGAACAATCAAAGCTTCCATTCCAGAATATAAATCATCTTCTTGTCATACATAACCTGTAAAACCTGACAAAATAGACAAGACAACCTCGCGTAAAATCGGCGGCATTCTATATAAGTTTCTAAATCCTAGAAAACAGGATAAGATATAATGCTTGTGGAATGAAGTTTGCAGATCTCCTGGAGATTATAAAACTTAATAATTCACAAAAACCATAAGACTCCGTTAGAAAAACAAAACCGGTAAAATTTCCAGATTTTAACTCCTGACGCCGTCAAGAGTAAACCCCAGACGCCGTCAGAATGGACCTGCAGAAATCCTTATGTTAAGTTTCCGGAAAATTTCTGAAAAAACTTGGTCCTACTTCCTGGAAAATCCTGCAAAACTTCATTATGACTCAATACAAGCATTTGACTCTAACAAATACGAATACACATGTTTATTTAATATTGTGGAGAATCATGATCGGTTTGTTTCTTAAAAACATATTTGGGGTTTCCCCTTACACTTATCTTTTGCAAAAATACTTCTAGGTGGAGTTAAGACTAGGCCAAACAACAAAGTAAAGTATTTCTACTGTTTAGTTTAGAAACATGATCAACCAACAATAAAAATAAAACATGCATACGGAAGCAAATAACAAATAAACAAATAAAATCACACAAATAAGAACACACGAAATGAATAATGTCACCATGAGCACCATTAATTATTTCAAAACAAACGTAACCATGCAAGTAAATTGTTCAAGGCCAACAAAGGCCGCATCCTAAGCTATTACAGTACCACATGTTTCAAATTACACAACCATGAATAAATAGTTCAAAGACAACGGAGATCAAGAGGAGTCACTGGGGAGAAGGACCAAAGCGGTAGTCATAGCCAGGAGGGAGGTGCCCGGTGTACCCGTAGGGAGGGTAGTCAGTCTCTCGGCCTGGGAAAGGGTCAATCCGCAGGTGAGGCTCAAGCTGATCTCGGGTGGAGAGGTGCTGCATCTGGCGGATGGTATGATCGTACATCCAATCAAAGCGCTGGTCAGTGGTGGTTCGCCACACATCCATCTGACCCATCCAGGCACCCTGGTGTGCTTGCCAGTCTCCCCGACTCATGTGTCGGTAATAGTCAGCCGTCGCCTCCTCATAACCCTGGAACTGATGCTGCTGGGGATCTACCTCATCATCCGCATCCTCCTCAACATCTGGCCCCCCTTCCTCGTACCAACGATAGGTCCCATTCCTCTCAGGCATCACAATGCTCATCTGCCTGAGGGATTTAGCCCTCACTACCCTACAGTTCCCGCAGTCGCTCAAGTACCCTATGATCTGAGGAGTAAGAAGACCATAGGAACGAGCCAACCGGGTCACGAACATCCCCCCATACACCTTGTCAATATCCCTCTCACCCACACTGGTCCTCAAATAACTGGCCACCCAGAATGGGATGTTACAGTAGACATCCGCAGAAAAGATGGTGTACAAGTAGAACAGGTCTGAAGCAGTGACACGGTGAGTGGTGCCATGACGTCCTGACAGGCTGTATGTGATGCACCTGTGGACTAGCCTAGCTACGGGGTCCCTGATGGATGCTGCACCGGTAGTCGAGGTGTAAACCCCGTTCCATATGGTCGGCCAAAAGGTGATACACCTCATCTCACTCCTCTGAGTCTCCCCATGCAACAGCCTCTGCATAAAAGTCCCATCAACCTCCTCTCTAGTATACAACCCAATTCTCTAACCAAACTCGGCCACTGAACATGACCGCAACTCTCCCCCTAGCCTAAAATACACAGTGGTGCCCCCCATATCTGTCCTAGCCTCAGCTTGATCAAAATGGAAGGTCGCAAAGAACTCCCTCACTAACTCACTATATACTGTCTCCCTAATCCTAAACAACCTCTCCCACTGTGGACCCGCAAACCCATCTGTGTGGATCCTCCCTAAAAACGCAGCCTCCAATCCATTGGCTCTTAGAAAATCCCAGTCAACCACAGCCCCAGCATCAATATGGTGGTTACACAACTCCGCATACTTGGTGTTAGCACCAACATTGTCAAACTCGCTCCAACTATGGACTAATTCTCCATAATTGACCCTTTGAGATCTAGAGGAACTGCCCTTATGTTGACGAGATCTTTTGCTCATTTTCTTGGAAAAAGGTGGAGTGAACGGAAACGATTAGAACGAGAACTTTTATGAATTTTATGCAGTCAGACACATCTGACGCCGTCAAGAGTAATCCTGACGCCGTCAGATGGATCAGAATCCGAATCATGCAAATGCGAGGGAAAAATCAATTTTCAAACTCTTAACCCATTACCCAAACGCTCCTTTAATCAGAAAACATGGGTGGGGGGTCAAAGAATCCGTGGCATGAGTGCTTTCCCTAATCTAATGCATAATTCGAGTGAGATAACATAATCAACGGGTAACCCCCATGTTACAAATCACCAAATGGATGGCATTACGATTTGTTAATAATGGGTCACGAGTGGGGTTTCGGGCGAAAGGGGTTTTTCAAATTGATGGGTCCTAGGGACAATTGATCGAAAAAGGATGAAGAAAAATCACTTACCAAGTGAAGATTGGATGCGGAAGACGTCGAATTGGAGGTTGGAGAATCGGAGTAGCAGCAGCACTTTGGGTGAGATTTGTGGGGTATGGGTTGAAAGTGATTGGTTTTGGGTTAATATTGCAGATTCATCGAGCTGACGGCGTCAAGAGTTAAATCTGACGCTGTCAGATGCCCGTGTAAGGTGAGGTTTGGAGTAGTTCCATGTTCAGTCCCTGCACTTTGCATGAATAGCTAAACATTAGTAAAACCCATGAGTAGCTATTCCGTTAACGAGGTCCACCAGGGTCGAACGTTTCATTACTGTCACGGAAAGAGGTAAGGTTGTAGAAGGGGTCGGGTGACGTTTTGGCTAAGTTGATCCCTATGCACGGGTCATTGGTGTGAGAAGAAAGATGTTGTTCCATAGGGGGTTTCAAATCAGTGGTGTTTTTGAGGTGCAACCTCTTTACACCGGGTTTAAAACCAAAAGAACATTTCTTAGATAGGTTTGGGAATGTGGTTAGCAGGCATCCAACGAAAATGTTATGGAATTGCGAATTCTTTTCTTTCTGAGGATGCTCACAAGAGTGGGGGGGGGGGGGGGTGATTGACGGTGAAGCACTTGGGTAAAGCTTCACGTTATCCTCTTGGTTAAACATCAAAGGGGTTGAGACCTCGAAGACCTTTTCGATTTTTTTAGGTACGGAATTTTCCTTGATCCTTTCTTTGACCCTTGACATGAATTGGTCTGCGAAATTCATAAACACTTTATGAGTACTCTCCATGCGTGCTTCTAGGTGCTGGATTTGTTTTTCCTGATTATCCATGAAGGTTACCATTATCCCTTCGAATTCCTCTTGTCGTGAACGTTCAGGACAATTCTGGTTGATAACCGTATTCCTGCGTAGATTATGATTCCACACGGGTTCAGCAGCAAGTTTCTCAATACTTATTAATTCATTTACATGCTTCTCGATGCTTCCTAACAACTGTTCTTGGGTGGCACATGCGTAGTCAAGTTTTACCTTGCTTGGGAACATCGGGTCCTCCCATCCTTCCTCTTCGTATTGTGCCAACTCCTCAAGAACTTTCCAGCACTCGTCAACGCTAAGTCTATCTAGCCTACCCTTGGCTGCGTAATCAATGGCTTTCCTTGTTTGATAGTCAACCTTATCGTAAAAGATTTGGATCTGGAGCCATGGTTCGATGCCATGATGAGGGACTTTTCGGAGTAGGTCTTTATATCGAATCCATGCTTCATAAAAGGTTTCATTTTGACGTTGTTGGAACATCAAGATGTCATTTCTAAGCTTAGTAGTTCTCCCCGGTGGGAAAAATTGAGCAAGGAAACGAGTGGTGAGATCATCCCATGTGGTGATGGATCCCGCGGATAAACGCTCAAGCCATTGACTAGCTTGATCTCGTAGAGAGAATTGGAATAGGCGTAAACGGGTAGTCTCTCTAGTTTCAACACCTAGGTCTATGGAATCTACGATATTGAGGAAGTCCTTAAGATGTTGATTTGGATCTTCGGAACGAAGTCCATGGAATGCACATCCGCTTTGCACCAACCGGATGGTGTCGGATCGCAAGGGGGTCACATTGGCTCCGGTGAGCTCAATGGTGTTTCGGTAGCCTTGGTGGCTAGGTCGGGAATACTCTCCTAAGGTTCGGGGCCTAAGGGGTTCTAGTGGTGGGTTTTGTTGTGGTGGGATTACGGGTTCAAAGATGTTCCCGTTGTCCATGGTGTCGGGTGGTAAAGAGTTACGAACAAAAGCACAAAGAAATGAGATAGACTAAAGAAGACCTAAAAATAAAAATAAAATCTTACTAGAAAGGAATCTAGCAAGTAGACCTAATAAAAAGAAATTCTAACCTAGACAATAACTATTCCCCGGCAGCAGCGCCAAAAACTTGATGCGTGGGAATCGCAACAGGCTTTACCTCTCGAGGGATCTCGAGAAGCTTACAACCCCCACCAGGCAGTGTACTTGATCGTTGTAGTATAGTATAGTGACAAGTACCGGGGGATTGATCGTTCAGCTTAGGAATAGTGTCGCTAGGATTAGAAAGCCTAAATACTAGTTCTAAAGGTGAGGGATGATTATTTTTGTGTTTTTATATTTTTTAGAAAGCAATTAAAATCTCGGGGTTTGAAGGATTTTGGCGGAATTAGTTGCTATTCAACTAACCCAATACTAAGATGCAATCAAAATAAAATACTAAAAATGAAATTAAGCTAATTAATACTAAAGTTGTGAGCAGTAATTGGAGAAAATGTGTTTACTTAGATTTCACTACTCCCTAGATATCTTTTACACGTTAATTACTTGTTATAATTGCATGGATGACGGATCGTATTCCTTAATACCATTCATGGGGTGGCACACATAACTCCCCAATTCTATGAGCTCTTATCTCCTCCTACACCATGCCCAGCACAACTATAGGGATTGTAAACAGTGGCTCATGCATTAAATACAACCAATAAAGACCTAGTGCGCCTCGGTTCATGTTTCTTAAGACATTCAAGCATGTTACCATTTGGAGATCTGCCAGTTTTCTTAAGCCTAACATATAAATCATTCATCCAAGACAAGAATAAACAAGTAATCAACACATAATCAATATCTAGGTTTCATTAGATCTAAGCAAACACAAAAGAGATCTAGCATAGCATGATAGAATTAAGACAAGAACAAGATATAGACAACCAACACATAGACATATTGATTGAATTAGAAGAACACTTATCTTGATTAATCATGCAAGGTATCAAGGGGTTGGAACCCTTGAAAAACCTGTAAAGTTACGCCAAAATCGTACTTAGGGTTTCTCCCAAAACTTCTCTCCTTAATGTGTGAAAAATAGAAAACTATATATAGAAAAATAGGGCTGACGACGTCAAGAGTAATCTTGTGACGCCGTCACCTCGCCGCCAAAACTCTCCTCGGACTGCCTAGATCCACTTCTGACGCCGTCAAGACTTAGGTACTTCCAGGCCGTCACGACTCTTTTACTCTTGACGCCCTTCCTACGTGACGCCGTCAAAACTCTTCTGGGTCGTCATGGAAATTCATGAAATTTGCTCTTGACGCCGTCAAGGATTTGCTCTTGACGCCGTCACCTACTGTTCCCAGCTTGGAAAATTAAGACTTTGGCGTTTTCTCCACTTTTATGCTCCAAAAACGTCTGAATTGCTTCCTTTTCTAGATTTCTCTCCCAAAGTACCTAAAATCACAAAAGGAACGATTTAGGGCAATATTTGATCAAATAAATTCGGATTCAGGCTTAAATGACCCCCTAAAAGTGGTTCATTTTTCGCCTCATCAGACTCCATCGACCTTGCCACTCCACCAAGCCCATATCATAAAGCTCCAAAACTAATTTGTAGCAGTACCTGAGAAACACATGCTTAAAAGTCAACACAAAGGTTGAGTGTAATCCATAGGTTTAAATAATAAGGTTGAGCACAAGGTTTTAATCATAGGATATAAGCAACAAATGCTAATAACGTGTAAATCAAGGTAACACCCAATCATGGTACTAAGCTCATGACACACAAACGTTAACCAAATCAATCGTCAGTAACATTGTACTAACATAAACAATAACCGCGAAATTTCATAATATAAGTGCCCCCGAGGCCGGGTACTTGCCAATACCCAGCAAAATCGAAAGTAGTACACCCGCATGTCAAGCCCTTGACAACTACGAATGGGATGGTCAATCCTATATGCCTATAAACTAAGTTCGCGTTCACTCGCAAGTGATTAATGACTCATGATCTGAGGGTCTTTCCGGCAAGACAAGCTACTTAGCACATCGTCAGGAATATATATATATATCATTCAAGAAAAGCATACCAAAAATACTTGTGCTCAGAAAACATTTAAAGCATGTGTCTCACCCCATGGGTTTATAAATAATTAAAATATAAAAAGTGGGGCTATGAATCACACCTTAACAATAACAGCAGGAAACGAGATATAGTAACCAATCAAATAATGCGTCACAGCAAATGAACTTCAGCACAACCTAATCAATATAAATGGCATAACTCAGAACTATACTCGAATATCTCAATAAACAATGCTTGAGTAAAAGTTTTATAAATACAATGGCAATTGAAAGAAATAGATTTCATAAAGTCTCGTGTGGGAGACAAGAAAGTTTAGAAAAGAAATAGGTCGGCGAATCAACCAAATGCGCAAGAAAGATGAAAGAACTCCTTGAAGAAAGTCGTCGAAAATAAATGAAAAGAAAAGAAATAAAGAAATGTGGAAAACTCACTCAAATAAAATAAATAAATAATACGTAACAATAAGTCTCGGATTTTACCCGTTTTCCCCAAAATAATGTTGAAATAAAAGGTTTTGAAATAATAATAATGTTTGGTAAAATAATTTAAGTTTATAAAGAATTTTATAAAATTTCGGCATGACTTGCCCGTTTATATAACATTTCCCGAGTCAACGACTCTTTATTTTTGAACAATATTAATATATATAAGTAAATATGATTGGATATATCATTCGCGTAGTCCATTAGTTGTTTAGGTTTTATCGACCATTTTGTATTTGTTCGGGTTCCAGGTACGTTAAGATCTTTACGGGCCTAACGTACCCTACCGTCTCGTGTACCAAAGGGTCCATAACATCCAAATAACCAAGGCCGTAAATCCAATACGTCCAATTCAAACTCACAATGTCATAATACGGAATCATGTCCGATATCAAATCTACTTAACTATAACAATTTATTTTAGATTTCATATTTATTATTAACCGTTTTATTATTAGTTACCGTTTCTAAACTATATCGATATCCCGAGACCAAGTTTAATCACAAACAAATAAATAAATAAAAACAACAACAACAAACAACATAACACCCACCACCACCCAAGCCATAGTGGTAGCGGTGTACGGCTTCCAAACCAAACGAACCCAAGGGGGTCACCCAATCCAAAATCCAAATACCAACATCCAACCAAAATAATAATAACAACATCACTCCCCCCCCCCCCCCCACCACCACCCAAGTCACGGTGGTGGTGGTTCTCGGCTGTCGAGCCACACAAACCAAACGGACCCTCGAAACAAAATCCAATCCAAACACAAATAATACTCCCCTCATCACCAATATTAAACAACAACAAGAACATCACCAAGACCCTCACCGAGTCACGAGTTGACTCGGTGAGTCCATTCCGAGTCGCGGCCAACGGGTCAAACAAGAACCAAAATGAAATCCCACACAAGTTTTGGGTTTAAAACATTGTTAAAACATTTTTATAAAAGATTTTAATATTAAAATCGGATTTAAAATTAAAATAAAATTAGGGTTTTGAAATTTAAAAGTAAATAAATAAAAAGGGCGGGGGGGGGGGGGGTTACCGGCGGTAGAATGATGGTGGTGGCGATGGTGGCTCCCGGTGGTGTGCGGCGGTGATGATGGTTTGAGGTGTTAGAGGTGGTTTTGATTAAATTGGCTTGTACAACCGGAACGGGGACGTCCCGATCAATAAAATATGAAAAGTTGTTATTTTGGGGTGGCCGAAAAATTTTCCGGTGGCCGGATTTTTGGCCGGCGGTGGGTTGGGGCGGCGAACGAGAAAGAGAGAGAGTAGGTGTGGTGTGTGTGTGTTTTAATAAATAAAAATGAAGAAAATGGGGGGTGTTAGGGGTATTTATATGGTGTTAAAAGTATAGGGTAAATTTTGTAATTAATGAAAGTGTAGGGTAAGTGGAGGGTGATATTCTAGGGACCAATATTGCCAACGAAGTAAACTTCTAACGTTAGACGCTCCGGGGTTCGAACGACATAGCAAACGGACTCAAAAATTTGCGAAACTTGCGCCATTGTCCACGAAATAATTTTTCCAATAAAATCAAGCATAAACTTCAGAGTTTTTCCAAAACTCAAAATAATTCAAATAATTTGGCAAATGCAATACAATTCGAGTGTTCTAGGTTGTGCTGAGTCAATCAAGGAATAAAGTTCTCGTTTCCAATATATCTCACGTTTCTCAAGCCCAAATAATCACAAAATAAAAGTTTTAATGTGTCTCAGGTACGAAAATAGATATTTTGGCTAGCAATAGGTTTAAAAAAAGTACCGGGGGTTACATATGTGGTAATGCACGATAGAATAAATGAGATAAATGAACAATGAAACATATCAAAAGGGAGTTGATATGCACGCCACTAAAAGTGATGTGTACACTGTGGACGTATAGTTTGGAATGGGCCAGGCCCGGAAAACAGCGGCCCACTCTACGCCTAAACCCTAATTCCATGCCTTATAAATATAGGGTTATAATTATATTCTTAACATAATACAACAGGTTACTCTAAACCTAATTCTTGTATGACATATCGCATCGATACTAACTTGACCGACGGAGGTGGATCCCGGGGCTACGGCCTCGGGTCCACTCTTGACGGGTTCTCTTTGTTGACAAGTCTACTCAGGGCTTGAGAAGACGACGAACGGCCCAGGGAGAGTCGTTGGATCAGCCCGCGCCAGATTATGCATCAACAAGTGGCGCCATCCATGGGACCACGACTACGACAAGTTTCGTGCTCTCACATCACCGGAAAGCAACCACCGAGTTCAAAAGCCGGTACCTTAATCTTTTAAACTAGGTAAACACGATTTTACCTATAACCGCACTAAGTCCGCACGATCGGACCTACTTTATCTTTTAGCCGCGAACAACGCAGTCACGATAAATCTACCCGCATTAGGCCGTGTGTTCGGACATCTTCGCAGATTAGCGCCATGAGCGCACTGTCACGTACAGGCACCACGATGCTAGTCAATCGTCATGCGATCATCCACAAACGTTCGAGTCTATGCGGTCACGATACGTCCATCTGCGTTTGTGCGTGCGATTGAAACTATTAGTCGCGGTCACGGTGCGTCCATCGGGGTTTTTTTATATATATAAAAAAATAATTAATTATATATGCTATGTGCTATATATTGCTTCACGCTAATCTTTTACTTCATTAGGTTTTATATGTTGCGATTCGCGGCATATACTTTTAATATATGCATTAAGTGTTTTTCAGGATTTGAATAACTAAGTTTAATGCTCCTACACGAGTAGCACCATCAAACTTGGGGGCTACCAGAGTATATAATACCACTGTTTCCGTACGCGTCACTCAGGTATATTTGGAAGCAGATCGTACGTAAGAGGTATTGCAAGCCCGGTACAAAGACAGATTTAAATATTCGCACCATCTTGCCGCAGGGGAGACGTCCTCTGTCGGTTGTAAAGACGAATGTAATGTTCGCGCACAGCGCGCACCTCTGTCGCGAACAACGCGCATCCTTGTCGCGCACAGCGCGCACTTCAGCCACAGAAGCACGTCTTCTGTCGCACCATGCTGCATCGCTACTGGTACAAAAGGTACGCCCTTACCCAGAATGTAGCATACGCGATCCACCTTCATCATTGTGAGACTCTCACAATCGCAATGTCAGTGTTACCCCAACTATAGAACTACGTGTTCTTCTTACGGGGTCTTTACTGTCACACGGTGACGGGAAACCTAGCATATGTGCATCCCTCCCCGTCATGTAAGAACGGGTGTTACTCAGGATGGAACATGGTCACCACAGACGCGCCTACAAGGTCGCGGATTCGGATATAGTCTAATGGGCTAAACAAGATTGCGCCTCTGGGACAACCAGTGCGCACTGTCGCATTTGGGTTGCGCAGTAAAGTCCGTCCCATGTGCACACCTGAGTTGCGCACACATGGGCCATGCCGTCATGGTTGATTGGGCCTACGTGGCCATGGACAGAACTTAAGTCTAGCATAACATAGCCAGACACTATATCACACTAGACTTGAGGGGCTTGTTGACGTATAGTCTGGAATGGGCCAGGCCCGGAAGACAGCGGCCCACTCTACGCCTAAACCCTAATTCCATGCCTTATAAATATAGGGCTAGGATTCTCTTCTTAACATAATACAACAGGTTACTCTAAACCTAATTCTTGTGTGCCATATCGCATCGATACTAACTTGACCGTCGGAGGTGGATCCCGGGGCTACGGCCTCGGGTCCACTCTTGACGGGTTCTCTTTGTTGACAGGTCTACTTAGGGCTTGAGAAGACGACGAACAGCCTAGGGAGAGTCGTTGGATCACCCCGCACCATATTATGCATCAACATACACCACAAAAATACATTAATGAAGCATATAATACAACACTTCATATGCATGATTGTGATGTACACATTATTTTTGGTGATGTGCTCCCATAAAAAAAAAGAACGAGACGTGACAATAAGAAGAATGAAATTAATGGAGATAATGAGAAATCATCTTTTTTTCATTTTATGACTTTAAAGAAACAACAATCTTACGTTCAATAGTGTTTTTGTACCAACTTCGATTTTCACATATCAAATGCTACATAAATGTTTTATCCTTAATCCTTTCTTGGTGTATCATTTTTTCTTTATCATTGGCTAAACGTTGTTGCTATTTGCTAAAGTTGAGTCATCAATATTGTCTTTTTCTATTTGCTATCGTCCTTCTGTGTTTCTTTTTCAAATTTTTTGTGCAAAACGATAAATGTTGGTGCCTCATACTAGTAATTTTTTGTGTTTCACCATATATTATGTGGTGAAGTGACATGTTGTCAGATTTATAAGGTACGTGATTGATGTTTTTAGTTTTGTATTGTTTTAAGGCTAGACATAAAAGGAGGATCGACCGAGTCGGTCGAGCACCAAAGAATCGGTCGTCCCTTTTGTGTGTTGTCGGTCGCGACCGAGTACAAGGAAGAAAAACACACGATTCGGTCTCAACCTCGATCGAGTATATTTCCAACCAACTTTTTGAGATTTGTTCCAAATGGTTTACACATTGAATGTTCTAGCCGTTTGTAAAAAAAAAAAAAAAAAAATCCTTTATGAATAGACAAAGTAAACACACATTTTTGTCCGCATTTCAACGACAAAAATTGCAAGAACTCAAAGACTTGATCAAAGAACAATACAACCTAAATGATTAGTTTTTATGTTGTAATGTTTTAATAAATGTTGTAATGTTTTTATTTTATTTGAATTAGTATGCAACGTTTTAATTATAAATGAAATTTTAGTTTGTGTTAAAAATGTTTTTTAAAAAAAAATTGAACTTGGTCACCCTTACTGGGGCACTGAATCGCCTGCAGGTCGCTGAAGAGAGAAAGCTAACGTGACAGAGAAAAAGAGGGGGATTGACCCTCCTTATTGTGTCTAGCCTAAGGATTTGATTTGCACACGTGTAATTTTGATTGAGACATTTTAATTATTGCATTATACAGTTGTATTATATTTATATATTTTTTTAAATACTTATACATTAATGTGTGCAAATAATTAAGAAAAAAAAGAAAAAAAAATGCAAATTACCACCCATTTTTTTGACTTCTCTTTTGTAGTTGGGTTATGAGTATAACACTAGCAAAGTTTAGGCAACGAAACTAGGGTAGATCCCGAAATACCCATGAATTTTTATAGCGTAGTATTAGTTTTGTTAAAATACCTCAATTTTTTTAAATGCACCCGGATTTTAATTATTTTGTTTATAATATTGTTTAGTTTATTTTAAATGTACCTGATCATTTTGTGTCTTGCTTCCGTCTCAGTTGCTAAAAGTTGCTCAAGCTACTCGGCTTTAATAATCGAGTTACTTGGGGCTAACAAACTTGCTGCCTAGCACTGAGTTTCTTGAGAAAAGCTAGCAGGCGTGGTTTTTACGATTGCAAATATTTTCTTGAAGAACTTCTTTCTAATTGTACGTTGGGATTGTGAAGCAACCTAACAATGCAAACCAATCATACCAATATTGATGGTTAGCATGTTCAGACGGTGAATTTGCTATCAAGTTTGAATTTTCCTTTTCTAAAACATAGAAAAATCCACAGATTTAATAAATTAGTTATGTCAAATCAATTGGTGGGTCGGGTGGACGTCCAAGTCGATGTGCTTTTTTAATGTTTTATATAAGTGCATGAAAGCCACTAAAGAATTTATCTTTTAACAAGTCAATCATTAAAGACCAGGTTTTGTGTTTTGAGCAACCAACCCGAGTTTAATAATACGTGTCTGCTTAACAACTACGTAGTGCTACGTATAGATCATGGATGGCTGAATAAAAATTAATCATGCTTTTGTAGATGATTGATTGATTTCTTGTATTATATGAAAACATAAATATTAAAAATTGTTTGCAATTATTTCGAAATTAAATAAGATTGAAAGTTGTGGTCCTTGTGGACGAACATACTCCACATCGTTGTTGAATAAAACTTTGAACTTGTAAAACTTTTTTCAACGCCAATCTATTATTAGAAACTTTTGGTTAGGCATGTGACATAAGTTATCCTATTTTAATCTTAAATACTGTGTTCAACAAAATATTACGTATTAATTCTAGGTGGGAAAGGCAATGCCACTGATTTGTTAATGAACGGCGAACGGCGAACGGCAAAAAAAAACATTAAATTTATAGTCCGTTTTATTTTTCTTACATAAAAAAGCGCAAAATTTTTTTTTTCAGCTGATTTAAGTTTTTTAATAATTTTCGTTAACCAATTTTGTTAGTAAATTGCACGTTTGGTCATTGAATTAGTATAATCATTTCATTTTTGGTACTTAAAATTTCTTTTCTAAAATACTTTTTTTTTCGAATTTTTTTTTGAATTTTTTTTCTATAACCTTTTTTTCAAAATTATTTTTCCTATAATTTTTTTCAAAAAAAAAAAATATTAGAAAAAAAAATATTGGAAAAAAGTTTTTTTCTTTTTTTTTACACAAACATTTTTTTTCCAAATTTGTTTTCCTAAATTTTATTTTTCAGAAATACTTTTTCGAAAAAAATTAAAAAATAAATTCGAAACAAAAGAGGTGGCAGGATTCGAACCTACACTCTGACCATGCCTCACACTCGTTACCACTAAACGACGAAGCCGGGAGCGGAAGGAGGGACTTGAACCCTCAACCTCAGCCATATAGAAAAAAAATTGAAAAAAATATTTTCGGTAAAAAAAGTTTCCAAAAAATGTTTTCGAAAAAATATTTTAGAAAAAAAATTTTAAGGACCAAACATGAAATGATTATACCAATTCAAGGACCAAACATGTAATTTACTAACGAAGTGGGTTAACGAAAGTTAGTAAAAAACCTAAATCGGTTGAAAAAATTTGTTGGGCGCCTTTTTATGCGAGAAAAAAAAGAAGAGTACCCTAATTAAAAACGAACTCTAAGTTTATTTTTGTGCAATTTGCCTCTAGAATAGCGTTAGAAAAGTGGTTTCAATTAAATTTTGATGAACTAAAATAAAATAGCGGTAGAAGGTGGTTTCAATTAAGACATATCAATATCAATACCAACAGTTATAAGCAGTATCGGCTAACAACGTTTGATAAGGTGGTTTCAATTAAATTTTGATATGTAAAATAAATTAAAATAGCGTTAAAACTTTAATGCTTGTTTTAGTAGCGTTAAAAAAACTAGGGAAAGAAATATTTGTTTTCACCGCTTGTTTTTAAATAAGATTTTTTTATTTTTTATTTTTTTTTTTTAGAATGACAATTTTTTCTACACCTACACCACATATCACACAATATATCTAGTAATACCTCCAGTGAGGCTTGAACCGACAACCTTTAGGTTGGTGGACAACTCATATACCACTAGACCAAAGGCCTAACCGCTAAAAAAATGTCTAAAATGCTCTAAAATGCTTCCCCTCAAGAACATCCAAAATGGGTCGGTTTGATTGGGTTGACGTATGACTAATATGACTTGGCAACATTACATGAAGGTTACCTTAATCTTGAACATAATAATGAATAGCTTTTAAATAGGAATGTGAATCGTAACAAAAAGATAAATCGCAGCCAAAATAAAATAAATTTGAACAAATCTCATATGATTGTGAAAATTAAGCAAAAGGCATTTTGACCCCTAAAATGATCTCTAACAAGTATTATTAGCCGTCCTTCGCTGCACTTTCATATTGCACTCTGTCTTGAGTTTTGATATGAAATAAAAGAAGAGAAGAAGTTAAAATGGACATAAAAGAGAAGAAGAAGAAGAGATATTAAAAATTTAATTAGTGTTCTCGAGTTAGAGAGAAAATAAAAGAAGAGTAAGAATAAAAATGATAATTTTACAATAATGCCATATGTTGTAAATATATTTTATGTTATATGTTATGTCATTTAAGACATTTTGATTATTATTGGTTTTCATAATCACTTTCTTTCAAAATATCCAACATTTGAGAAGAAAGTTTAGTAAAGAAGATTAGTCAATTTTCCACTCCTTTTCTTTTCTCTTATTTAAAAAAAAAAAAAAAAACTCAGGAATACAATTTTTTTTAATTTACCATCTACTTCTCTTATTTTCATTCGAAAACTCGAGAGTCGAGAACACAGTGTAAAAATCTAAAATGACTATTATAGAACTTCAAAATAATACTAGCACTACTTACCACGTAAAATTATAAATTTTGAAACAATAAAAAGCTCAAATTTTATTATTGGTATTTTGTAGAACAACTGATATGAAACCATCAACTATGATTATTATATAACTTATGATAAAAATAAATACATCTAGTAAAGTCACTTGTCAACATAAGATAATTAAAACAACCATAATGCAACAAGACTAAGAATCAAATGAGAAGAATCCTTAAAATAAGAAAGATGAGAAATAACTATAACTACATATTAGAGATGCATCAATTTAAATTAGATGCATCCCTAATCTTTTAGATGCATCATAATATATTTTCTAGCTAAAAATTAGATGCATATACATATATTAGATACATTTCGTCAAGCTAGACGAATCCTTTGTATTTTTCGTCCTCTGCGTGTCAAATTTTTTGCAAGTACTACTTTGAATCGTTTTCACTTCAAAATCACTTTCGAAACTAATTGTGATGCATCTAAATGAATTGCGATGCATCTAATTCAAGTCGATGCATCTCAAATATATGGTTATAGTTATTTCTCATTCTTCTTATTTTAAGTTTTCTTCTCACTGGATCCTTACCCATTGCAACAAATGAAAGATATTTTGATGCACAAAGGATAAGAGTTGAGTTATTTTAAGGACCAAGTTTTTGTTGCATACTGAGGGACAAATCTCCATCATTAATTTAATTTGATCTAATAGTGGAGACTAACCTAAGATTAAATATGAAAACATAAGTCCATATCTTTTTTTTTTTCTTTTTTCCTTTGTCTTTTTTATTATTCATTTGTTTTTTTTTTCAATTAACGTTTTCCCCCTTTTCTAATTCATTTTTTTTTTAAAATAAATTAATGATTTTTTTCCACTTTATTACGTTTTCGTCGGTTTTTGTCTTTTTTCACATGTTTATATACGTTTTTTTTACCTTTTCGTCTGTTTTTATACATTGTCGTCCGTTTTTTTACGTTTTCGTCTGTTTTCAGACGTTTTCGTTCATTTTTATACGTTTTCGTCCATTTTTGTCCGTTTTCATACGTTTTCATCCGTTTTTATACGATTATGACCGTTTATATACGTTTCCGTCCGTTTTTATACGTTTTTGTCCGTTTTCATACGTTTCGTCCGTTTTTTTACGTTCTCGTCTATTTTCAGGCGTTTTTATCCATTTTCATACGTTTTCGTCTTTTATTTTAACGTTTTTGTCCGTTTTTTTACGCTTTCGTCTGTTTTCAAACGTTTTCGTCTAATTTTATACGTTTTCGTCCATTTTCAGACGTTTTCATCCATTTTTATACGTTTTCGTTCGTTTTTTGTCCGTTTTCATACGTTTATATATGTTTTCATTTGTTTTCATACGTTTTCGTCCGTTTTTATACGATTTTGTCCGTTTTTATACGTTTCTGTCCATTTTATACGTTTTTGTCCGTTTTCATACGTTTCGTCCATTTTCATACATCTTTGTCCGTTTTCAAACGTTTCTGTCCGTTTTATACGTTTCTGTCCATTTTATACGTTTTTGTCCGTTTTCATACGTTTTCATATGTTTTCATACGTTTTTGTCCATTTTTAAACATCTTTGTCTGTTTTCAAACGTTTTCGTACATATTCGTCTGTTTTCTTATGTTTTCGTCCATTTTCATACATTTTCGTCCATTTTAAAATGTTTTCGGCCATTTTTAGATGTTTTCATACGCTTCTTAATATCAAAAGTATTATTCTTTGATACTCAGAATATCACAAGTGATATTCAGAATGTCACAAGTGATATTAAGAATGTCACAAGTGATATTTTAAATATCACAAGTGATATTCCTAATATCACAAGTGATTTTCAACTAATATTTTGTAACGTGAAAATCACAAGTGATATTCTAAATATCACAAGTGATTTTCAACTAACGTTTTGTAACATGAATATCACTTGTAATTTTCTGAATATCACTTGTGATATTTAGATTATCACTTATGATATTCAGATTATCACTTGTGATTTTCATGTTACAAAACATTAGTTGAAAATCACTTGTGATATTCAGAATATCACAAGTGATATTCAAAATATCACAAGTGATATTCTGAATATCACAAGTGATATTCTGAATATCACAAGTGATTTTCACTAATGTTTTGTAACATGAAAATCACAAGTGATATTTAGAATATCAAAAGTGATCTTCAGAAAATTACAAGTGATATTCAGAATATTATAAGTGATTTTCACATTTTTTTTAATTAACGATTTTTTCACTTTCTTACGTTTTCGTCTGTTTTTATTCATTTTCATCCGTTTTCTTTCGTTTCATACGTTTCTAAATATCACAATTGATATTATTAATATCACAAGTGATATTTTGAATATCACAGAAAATCACTTGTGATATTAAGAATTAATTGTGATATTCAGAAACGTATTAAAACGGACGAAAATAATTAAAAACGAACGAATACGTATGAAAGCGTAAAAACATGCCTGAAAAGGGACGAAACGTATGAAAAATTGATGAAAACGGACGAAAACGTATAAAAACTGCTGAAAGTATGAAAACAGACGAAAACATCTGAAAACGGATAAATATACATAAAAACGAATGAAAATGCTTATAAACGTATGAAAACGAACAAAAATGGATGAAAACATATAAAAACAGACGAAAACGTCTTAAAATGGATGAAAACGTATAAAAACAGACAAAAACGTCTGAAAACAGACAATAATGTAAAAATAGATGAAAACATTTGAAAACAGATAAAAACATCTGAAAACGTATGAATACTGCAGAAAACGAATGAAAATAGACGAAAACGTTTAAAAATAGACAAAAATGTACAAAAACGAACGAAAACAGACAAAAACGTATGAGTATCACAGAATATCACTTGTGATATTCAGAAACGTATGAAAACATCTAAAAATGGCCGAAATTTTTTAAAAAAGGACGAAAACCTATGAAAATGGACGAAAATGTAAGAAAACACACGAATATGTAGGAAAAGGGACGAAAACGTCTAAAAACGGACTAAAACATAAAAAATGGAAGAAAACGTATGAAGTAAGAAAAAAACAAATGTAAACATATGAAAACGGATGAAAACGTATAAAAAAAGGACAAAATCGTGTAAAAACGGACGAAAACGTATGAAAACTGACGAAAACGTATAAAAACGGACGAAAACGTCTGAAAACGGACAAAAAAGTATAAAAACGGATGAAAACGTATGAAAATGGACAAAAACGTCTGAAACGTATAAAAATTGCCGAAAACGGATAAAAATGTCTGAAAACAAATTAAAACGTAAAAAAACGGACGAAAACGTATAATAACGAATGAAAACGTCTGAAACAGGCGAAAACGTAAAAAAAACGGACGAAAACGTATGAAAACGGGCAAAAAGGTCTGAAAACGAATAAAAACGTATATAAACATGTGAAAACAGAAAAAAACGGACGAAAATGTAGGAAAGTGAAAAAAATCGTGAATTTATTTAAAAAAGAAAAGCTTGATTTAAAAAAAAAATGAAAAAAAACGTGAAATTATAAAAAAAGAAAAAAGAAAAAAAGGAATAAAAAAATAACGTTAATTGAAAAAAAAAAGGCAAAAAAAAAAAGAAAAGAAAAAAAAAGAAAGTAATAAAGAAAGTGAATATAATAAAAAAGACAAAGAAAAAGAAAAAAAAAATATATGGACTTAGGTTTTTATGTTTAATCTTACGTTAATGTCTGCTATTAGATCAAACTAAATAAATAGTGTGTATTTATCCCTTAATATGTAACAAAAACTTAAGCCCTCAATGAACTTTTCTCAAAAGGATAAACTTTATCATAATGACAAGCATTTATTATGCAGAAAGATGAAAAGTTACGAGTCATCAATGAAACTTGTGATGTACAAAAGAGACTAATTCAAAGTTCAATGGTTTTGGCCTCCCATGCTTATCTGTAGACATCAAAACACACATGTTTGTTGTGCACCGTTATATTTTCACTCAACCGCGATTTAGCTCTATTTTACATATTTACATTTCAAGTGAAAATTATTTTTACTTAAACATATTTCTATGGACATTAAAACATATTGGGTGAGGATCCTCTCCCATTACTTGACTCAAGTTGGAGAACACTTCCCCAACTTGAGTCAAGTTGGCTTTCCAACTTGAGACAATCCTCATCCATGGCTATTTTCGTCAACGATCATTAAGCATTTAGAATGTAATGTTCATTTGGCAATAAATGTTTACTTTTTGGATTTTATTCAAAGGTTCGTGTTTAATTTTCTAAGCGTTAAGCTTTTACTGTCGTTTTACACTATATAATTATAGATACAACTATATTGTCAAACACATTTAAAAATAAAACACTACTGCTAACTGCTACTTAGTTTTCTTAGCTTATCCTTAAGGGCGAGAAAAGAAAACCGAAAAAGTGATTGAATAAACCGAATTAAACTGATGGTTTGATTTTTTGGCTTAAAAACATGGCCTTTTGGTTTCGGTTTAATCGAGAAAAAGAACCATTATAACTTATCAGAAATGAAAACTAAAATTTCGTATTATATATTTAATTTAACATTACTAAATTATTACAAATAGTTTTAAAACTAATATGAGCAACGGTTTAAGACCTTTAGTATCGGTCAAAAGGTTGAAAACCACGATTATAAAGAAAAAAAAAAAAAACAAGTTCTATACCTACCTATGGTAGATGTTTGAACACAAAAAGTGGTTGGTGTAAACGAATTTTGTAATCTTGTTGTTTTTGTTTAACTACGGTGTCGTGTTTTGTTGGATTTAGTGTTTACAATATTGTTTCGATTACATTACGAGACTTAAAATTAGCAAAAGACAAACATATTTTGTGGGCAAAAGAAATAACTTTTTGTCCAAGCCTAAATATAAACGGTTAACTAAAAAATTATCCGTAAACCAATGCAAAACTTTCAAGTTTTAACCCAAGCAGTAAATGTAAACGGTTAAATGAAAAACCGAAACGGAAACCAACACAATACCACAATCGAACAAAAAAAAAAAGTTTCGGCTACGAATTATGAAAACCCGACCCAAACCGAACCGTACAAGCCCGTTACCCAAAAACCTACGTATCCCCCCTTATAAAAACACAATCACCACCTCCTCACATCCCCAAATCACATCTCCATCTTTGACTTCTCACAGTCAAAATCACCTCTCTAAAAAAAAACCAAAATCCAATCAGAAACCATGTCTTCATCACCATCAACAAAAACCATAACCTTGAAATCATCAGATGGAGAAACCTTCGAAGTGTCAGAGACAGTAGCACTGGAATCCCAAACAATAAAACATATGATTGAGGATGACTGTGCTAACACAACCATCCCTTTGCCTAATGTCAACAGCAAAATCTTGGCAAAAGTGATTGAGTATTGCAAGAAACATGTTGGTAATGCTGATGATGATGATAAGGTTAAATCTGAAGATGATTTGAAGAGTTTTGATTCTGAGTTTGTTAAAGTTGATCAAGGGACTCTTTTTGATCTTATTTTGGTATCTTTCTTTAATCTCTTTTTTGGCTTATTTTGTTAAAGATTTGATTTTTATGATATGGGTCTTGTTTATTTTGATGATTAAGTGATTTTAGGTATTGGTTATGGTTAATTTTGTTAAAGATTTGGTTTTTATTTGTGGGTTTTGTTTATTTTGATGATTGGTTAACAAAGTTTTGATTTTTAGGGGTATTAGGTGATTATATGATGATAATTAGTTTGATTCTGTGGTAAGAAAAAGTGATAAAAGGTGGATTATGATTGGTTTTGTACCCTGATGTGTTTGTGTGATGGTTTACCGAAAGAAAAAAAATTAGTTTTGTATCCTTGTTAGTATATTTTATGGATTATTGATTGTTGTGGTTTAATTAATGGCATAATTATTGGATGTTTAGGGTTTAGTTTAATTGAGTTTATGAATCGATGTTGTTTAGTTGTACTTGCGGGGTGTTTGGATTAGCTTATTTTATGGGCTTATTGGCATGTTGAAATTTGGTGTACTGATAAAGCTTGCTTTAAAAAGCTTAAGGTCATAATGTCAAAAAGGTGAGCCTGTCGGCTTTTCCAAATATTGACCAGCTGATAAACCCATAAACTAAGCTAATCCAAACACCTTAAATGATTGTTTGGTTTGGTTTGTGACGTTTATGATATGTTCTGTTTGCTGATTTTTTATTGAAGTTATTGTTAGATAACTTTTTCGTCGACACATATAAATCTGCTTGCTTCTTTGTCTTCACATTATCGAGTTATCCGCTTTAGATTTTCAGGTTTGTTGTAGGTTTTTACAACAGTTATGAAATTAATATGGTGGGTAGTATTTCTTTATTCATGGGTTAATAAAGATAAATGTTTAGTGGTGTTTTGGGTTAATAAAGAGTTATTTATATACATTTACTTTACTGTCATGTATTATTTCTTTGAATAGTCTACTTATGGTATACCAAGTGATTTATACACTTTAAACAGTAGAAGTACCTTCGAACGATCATAACTGATTATTTGAAGGTAAATATGTGATTACTTGTTAGAAAATATCATTGAAGACACATGTCCAAACACCCACATAATGTGCACTTGTTTGCTGGTTACTTATATAAGCATTTCTTATAGCTAGGCTTACTACCTGCTTAGTGTTTGGGATTACTTATCAAAACTGTTTATCTGCTTATTGACTTCTGAAATAAGCTGTTTTGAGTTGCAGTTTCAAGCTGCTTATTGAAACAGCTCAAATTATAAAGCAATAAACAGTTCTTTTAGGAGATTCCAAGCACCCTCAAAACTGCTTATATGTTTTATTAGAAAACGTGTTTAAATGAAACAAGGAAACCATCAAAATGTGTTTTGTAATTATCTTTGATAAGCTAGAACTATTTTCAGGAGCCTCTTCTGGAAGAAAACCAAGTTGAACCCAATTTTCATTTTCCGTGTTGTATACAAAACTTTTTGTGAAAGACAGGGGTCTTTGCTTTTGGTCTTAATTTGTTTTGCTGTGTGTAACTTGACTTCTTTCAGCATGGTGAGTAATTAATTGTAGCAGTGTAGCACCTTTTTTATGATCTATAAGTTTGATGAGCCATCTATTGTAATGGTCGACATGCATACTTGCTTCTGTCTTCAATAGCATTGAATTTGATTTGGAGCTCTTATATTATATTCACTTTCTTTTACTGCTTGGCTTTATCTGTTACAAGTGTTTCTAGTGATAGTGTTCTGTGTGTTCGGTGTTAGATCTTTGGAGTCCGTTAAGTTCTTTTTATTTTTATTACATGCTATCATATGCTTGTACCAGTGTGTAGAAGATATTAGTGCTCCAGTTTTAGTTTTTATAGTAGCATTGTCGAGACTGTTAAGAATTATTGTATATTATTTTAACGTGCTCATTAAATTTCCTGTTTCAATCTGGAAGCTCTCATTCTGTTAGGACTGTAGGATTCGACATAAGAAAATCCGAACTGATGCATTATGCCTTTGGGAATAGTTTTGTTACATCAGAAGTAAAGTCACTATGTCACTTAGGGATTCTATCAACATGTTGTACGGATTATCTATCCTGGTTATATAGTTAGGATATCATTTTGGTGGGCCATTCAGTGTGATTTGTGTTAAACTCCATTTAGATTACGTTTACTTGGTGCCTTATTTGATAAGAGAAAAAAAAAAAAAAAAATCTTAAAATCATATTAATAACAAGATTTTTATGTCACTCACATTGGACTGTCACTGTGTATTCCTTCTCGTGACCTTATTTGCTGACAGGGAAAAAATGAGATAAAGATATAAGTCTATTCGTAGAAGTCTTCTATAGGTGGTAGATCAGTTGGGCAAACAAAGATATGCTTTAGTTAATGTTTGGAAGTTCTAATCTACTTTTGACAAAGTGGTATTTGTGTTTAATATTGTTTATGCGGTGCCTGATTGTTTTGTTGGTTGAATCTTCTGTTCTAGGCTGCAAACTACTTGAACATCAAGAGCCTGCTGGATCTTACCTGTCAAACTGTGGCTGACATGATCAAGGGAAAGACTCCTGAAGAGATCCGCAAGACATTCAACATAAAAAATGACTTCACCCCCGAGGAGGAAGAGGAAGTCCGCAGGGAGAATGCCTGGGCGTTCGAGTAAATTTCCGTTCTGTGAAATTGTCTATATTTAAGTATCGAATGATGGTAGGGGGTTTTCTTGCATTTCTTTGAAAAACCAAACCTTGAATTGTTGATGTTTTGGATTTATGGTGAATGTTTTTTTCTTTGTGGTATTTTGTTATCGCTTTGTGTTGGTGGTTAAATCTTTCCTCCATGTGTTCTGTTGTCTTTTGATGCAAGTCCTGTATTACAGTATATATAGCCGGCATAGCACACTATACCAACTTGCTAAAGTGCAGCAGTGAATGAGTTTTGGTTTCTGCTCAGATATCTTATTTTTACTGGATTTCTCTTTCCTTTACGCGTGGTGACCCAAATCTACCCTTTTATTCCAAACCATGATATCTGCCCACATTTTTTTTCTCACTTTTGCTCGATTTATCACATTTGCTTCTTGTTCACTGCATATCTAACTGTGATGTTAGATGGGAGCTGTTGCATTGGCTTAGTGGTATGAGAAATGTATGATATATCCCTCATCAACCAAATGGTTAATTGGAACAAGACTTGTGAGTTTATTGGGAAAATAACTTGGACTGCTTGTCTATAAATCCTAACGTTGTTTATCCATTAAATCTTAATTTTGGGTTGAAGGCATCTCCAAATGGCACTGCAAATTAATTGAATAGAAGGGGTGTTTGGGACAAGATAATTATGATGAAATTTTGATTTCTCAAGCAGCCAATTATGAAGGTGGAATGGATCAAATTTGAATGGCAGATGGCTAGTATCTTGGGAATGATAAGTTGATGCTATGGTTGACAATCATGGAATCATTTATAATTTCCATAAAGTAGTTCCCTGCTTGGATCACAGTGTTCTTGTTAAAAAGCACTGGTATACATCTTGGATACAGAATGATTGAATTGTATCAGCAGAGATTTGGTCTTTATATAATCTCTGCATATCATGGTTCATATAGGTTCAGATCAAGCTTATGATCTTGAATCTATGTTTAAAGCTACTAAACATTGATGGCCTTGTATTTTGGAAATCAATTGACTGCTCTCTTTTAGGCCTCAATGACAGTCATCAATAGGCCTTGTTGGTAATTGTGTACTGTCTTGACAAGCTTAATAGAAAACAATTGATTGGAATTCATAAAGGTATCCAATGTGAGAAGGGTAAGTAGCTTTGGTGGGCAGTGTATGAAGATAGAAATAGTGAGGAGTGAAAGATGAACCTATTTGGTCCTATCTATGCTCTGCCAAGGAGGAAATAGTTGGTTCTCACTGCAAGGAGTGTGTTCCCAACTGTGTGAAGCCATTGTAGTAAATGAAAATGTAACACAGTTGGTATAGCCCTTGCCTGTGGAGAGGTTATGGGTGCCTAGTGAAGCCAATATCCTTTTCTACCTTGATCATTGTAGGTTGAATGGTTAAGGTGGAAGGAGCATTGGAAATGTAGCTAGATGGGATTGGTGCAATACAAGGTGATTTTGGTTTTGTCTGATGAAGTGTTATGTCAGATAAAAGGTGTATCAGATAAGATGTGTTTGTTATGTTGTGTTATTAGTTGATAGACATAGATGAATGAGCTGTTATTGGGTGATGTCCAAAACAGCTTCTGAATATGCTTTTTAAAGCATTATGTACTATAATTTGGAGATTAATAAGATATTTTCACCTTTTGCAAAAAAAAAAAAAAAAAAAAAAAAAAAAAAAAAAAAAAATGCCACTGCAAATGGCAGGAGTATCCTCAACTTGAATTTGATCAAACAAATTTTAGGTTATTGGCCGATATGTTGTGTTATGGGGGGTTGGTTTAGTCCTGGATTAGTGTATCTTTTGTCGAGCATGTAATAGTTCGGGATCTCTTACTAAAGCGCCAAAATATATTCCCGAGTCGATGAAAAACATTGTTACTATGGGTGCACCGTTTACTTCAGTTTACCTTGAAGGTACTAATTAGTACTTAGAAGAAACTAATCAGAAAAAGTCCAACAGCGTAAGTTAATATGTAAAAGCCAATTTGCGTACATAATGAAAGTTTCAAACTGCACTATCAATCTGACTAAGAAAATAATACGATTGGGGCCAACATTGTTTGACTTGGAATACTTCTATGACTTAGAAAATATCACCATTGCATTCATCATTTTTCCTACTTCAATATGTCTCCTAATTTCATTCATATGCTATTCATACTTACAGCAATTTGTATTTTTATCGCTTCTTCACGACCTATCAAAAGAAATCTAGATGATAATGTTGTCACATTGACAAGCTCAGAGGGTGAACAATTCCATGTGAAGTTACACGTGGTGTTGCAATCTGAGACGATCAAACAAATGATTGTGGCTGGAGGCTTTAACGATCAGAATATTGTACTGTCTTTTCCTAATATAACCAGTGAGATCATGGTCAAGGTGTTGGAGTATTGTAACAAACATGAGCATTATACTGGTGCTGGATATAATAAAACTGCTGATGATGAGATGAAAATGTTTGATAAGCAGTTTGTGGACGTCCAGCAGGAGACGCTATTTAAACTCGTTCTGGTTTGTTAGAATTCACTTTCTTCATTTCCCTTGTTGGCTTATGTTTTAGTGAACTAAGAGAGTATTTGAGATAGCTTATATAAGTTTATATCTGTTTAGACTTTATGTGATAAGCAATTCAAATGTTTGGATGAGACTGTTATTCGACTTCTTTTAAAACTCGTTTTTGACCTCTTTATTATATTTAGTATATATATACTACATTGTAATGCATTTGAGATTATTCTATAATTAGAAAGGCTTAAAATCCAGACTTTTTTCTTGCTTATTATGAAAAGATTTCAAAATTAATTTGTTAGGAAGCAAGTTGGTTAGAAAGTTTGTTAGGAAGCGGTTGGTTGTTCAAACTAAAATTATTTGACTTAACCATCTCTAATATCTCTACTTATAAAGCATGAAGACAACTAAACATGTAACCAAATAACGTAAAATATAATCACACGGTACCCGCCGCCGCATTGCGCGGGTACCGTTCTAGTATATATCCAATGTAGTTACTACACTTCTTTCTATGACTTCTCCTTTTGTGTTGGTTTGTCTTTCTTTTTAAGTTTGTGGTGTTATTTTTATCTTACTTCAGTCTGGTGTGGAATCCTTAGAAACGTGGTTTTATGCAGTAAGACTTCGGTCGGTGTGGAGAGTAATCGAGTGTAGCATCTTATCTATGATTTATAAGTTTGATTCACTGTAATACTCGATGAACATGTTTGCATCTGTTTTTGGTAGGATTAATTTTGCTTTAGGAGGTCTTACCTTTTATATGCCAGTTTCTTGTGTTGATGGTCGATGTGTTCTATAGATCTTTGGAGACCCTAGAGTTCTTGTATTTGTTATGATTTTCTTTGTTTTTTTTCGTTACACACTGTCACACCTGATACCACTATACCAGTGTTGAGTAGACATCAGTGATCCGGTTTTAATTTCTTTGATTGACATGTCCTAGACTTGTGAAATATACAATACATACATAGTTAAATGTGTTTACGAATTAAATTGTTTCAGTCTATAAGTTTCTTATTTGGCTATGACAGTAGGAAAAGACATAAGTAAAGCCGAACTGATAACTTGTGTTTCGAACTGATAACTTGTGTTTCAAACTGATTCTATCAACATCATTTGTTCAATATCTATACTGGTTAAGTGCTAGGCCGACAAAAATGCTATTAATCTGGCTTCTATAGAACGCCAAAAGATCCCAAGTTATTGATGTTATTAGAATGTATTATATATGTTGGATTTATTTATGCGGTAGATGATTGTTTTGTTGTTTGAATCTTTCGTGTCTCAGGCTGCAGACTACCTGAACATTAAGAGCCTGTTGGATCTTACCTGTCAAACTGTGGTTGATATGATGAAGGGAAAGACTCCAGAAGAGATACGCAAAACTTTCAACATCAAGAATGACTTCACCCCCGAGGAGGAAGAGGAGGTGCGCAGGGAGAATGCCTGGGCCTTTAAGTAAAATTCCTGCTATGTTGTCTCTATTTAGTACCGTATAATGGTTGGAGGTTTTCGGGTTTTTCTATAAAACTGACCTTGAATTGTTTACGTATTGGATCTGTGGTGAATGTTTTTTTTATGTCATAGTATCTGATTTGTGTTTTGTGTTGGTGGTTAATTTTTTGTTTCTATCTTGTTCATTTGTCCTTTGATGTAAGTTCTATATGTAACTATTGTATAAGCGTACATGTATGAATTCTGCCCTTATCTCCCAAAACGTCGTTGAGAAGAAAAAAAAAAATCAAAACCCATAGTCATGCTGAAATTGTATGAGATCAATAACCTAGTAAAGCCACAACATGAACCACTTGGTAAAAAACTGCATTAAATGCCAATGAAAAACTCAGCTACACTAGTATACCAAGCTAGGGAAACCTTCAATCCCAGATGGAATGATGAGAATAAACTAGATTCGGCAACAAGCAACAAAATATGTACCACTAGAAAACATCTGATCCTATAAAAACCGTAGGGTTTTTTACATTTTACCTGAAACCAGAACAAGAACTCTATTAAAATTTAAACTGTAATTCTTTTTCATCTCCTAACCTTTTACAGTAAATGATAAGAGTAGGTGAAATATCATGACAAAGTGACACAAAGAACTAATCACCATTGCAGGCAACTTTGTTTGACTTAGAACACTTCTATGACTTGTAAGTCAAAGTCTCCATCAAACAAAAGTCAAACCCAATCATCTGATATACCATTCATCATTTTCTTCATCTTTTCACATCGGTATGTCTCTTAATTTCCTTCATATGCATTTCATTTTTATAGCAATTTCTGTCTTTATCGCTTCTTCACGCCCTATCACCACAAATTCAGATGATCATGTTGTCACGTTAACTAGCTCTGGTGGCGAACAATTCAACATGGACTTACATGTGGCGTTACAATCAGAGACGATAAAACTAGCGAGATCATGGTCAAGGTGTTGGAGTATTGTAACAAACATGAGTATTACGCGGGTCCTGGAAATAACATCACTGCTGATGATGAGATGAAAATGTTTGATGCGCAGTTTGTGAATGTTCATTACGAGACGCTATTCAAACTCTATCTGGTAAGTAAGAATTCAATATCTTCATTTTGCTCCTTTGCTTAAGTTCATATGAAGTTAGAGGGTGTTTGGACTCATTATTAATGTTAAGTTTATCTGCTTTTTTCTGAATCAGATAAAATTGTTGTTACATGCTTGTTTTTTGAGCTGATAAGTAGTTTAAACTTTAAACTATGCAATCCCAGACACCCTCTCTCAAACGAAAAGAGTCATACTTTTGTGATTTTGTTCGTTTATATACATTTGTCTCCCCGGCAAAGATTGTCTGTGTTCGTTTATATACATTTGTCCCCCCAGCAAAGATGTCGATCTGTGTCCATATTTATATACATTTGTGCATTTTTTTTGAGCTTATGAGCTTACTGAAGGCAAATAGTACTTAGTACAAATCACAAAATAACAATCAATTATAGTTTGTAAAATTCCTTATGTTAATAGTTTACGGGTCAAAACAAATGTTACATGTTACAGGCAGCGTATGATCTGAAGATAAAAAGCCTATCGGATCTGATAGCTGAAACAATAGGCAATATGATGCATGGAAAGACCCCTAACGAGATACGTGAGATGTTTAACATCAAGGATTCATGTGTTGATCACCATGAACAAGAAGAGTCTGATCGAGAAAATGCTGGGGCATTCGTGAATGACACTTAAATCCTTGTATGATATGTTTTATGTATTATAATTCCTATTATGAATTCTGAAACAAAGCTTTCTATAGTTTTGTTAAAAACTTAATATATATCAACTTTCTGGTTCATTTCATATTAGGCCTTTTGTAAATGATGCACTTTGTTTGATCATGCATACACACACTTTTGCCGGAGGTCTTCTGGAAACAGTCTCTTTACGTCCGGGTAAGAGTGTGACTGCCCCACACTCCAGCGAAATTAAGTTTTCTTGTTGTTGTACTTTGTTTGCTCCTTTCTCTTAGAGTTATTCTTTACTATATCATAACTATTTCGAAAAAAAATAATATATTCCTTATGTCCCAAAATTATTTTCGCTAGATAAAAACTACACTTTAAGAAAAGTGAGACCACTACATTTCTCAACCAATCAAACATGTTTCCCACCTACTAAACTGTTTTTTGATATGTTTATACATAGTGGACAATCATTTTATGACATCCAAAAGTAGAAATATTGACAATAATTTTGGGATCAAAATGATGATTCTTCAAAAATGTTATTCCACACTCCAAAGGTTTTTTTAGTCAATGGGTGGTGAAAAAGTATGTTACTTCCAAAATGAATAATTATTATGTGACATAAAGAATGACAAACAAATAAATCTAAATTGAAAAATAATTTGGTATTTAGCCCGTTTTCTCATAGATTATTTATGTAATAAGACTACCCAACCTTCACACCACTTCATCTTTCACTTCGGCGCCACATCGACTTTCTTTCTCCTTCACCACCGTCTTACTTTTCACTCCCAACAATCTCACACCATTTCACCTTTCAACATATATTTTTATTTATTAAAATACGCCACTAAATATATCTCACACACTCACAAACTAATATATATATATATATATATATATATATATATATATATATATATATATGGTGAGGATCAGGTACGTTTTTGTCTTTTAGTGCGGATGGTACGGACGAATCTCAGCCCTCCATCTAGTCAACCATCTGAAAAAGGCGGAGTGACAATATCGTAAATATCCCGTCTTTTTTTAAGATCGTTACTATCGTATTAGCTTTTTTTTCTGAAAAAAATTCAAAAAAATCTAAAAAAATTAAAAAAATAAAGAGGATAACAAATAATTAAGAATCGCTGAAAAAAATTTCAAAAAAAAAAATCGTTTTCATCGTTAAAGGTATTGTGATATCAGAATCTGATTTTGACTTTTTTACAAAAGTCAAGATCTGATCTTGATTTGTCAAGATCAGATATTGACTTTTGTAAAAAAGTCAAAATCAGATTCTGAAAACTTTTTTTTTAATAATAAATTTAATATCACAATAACTTTTTTAATATCGTAAAAACTTTTTCTTAATAAAAATTGTTAATATCGCCGTAACTATCATGCTTTCTTAATATCAAAGTTAATTTTTTTTAATATCACTTTAACTTTTTCTTAATATCGTAATATCACGGTTCATTTTTACATGTAAAAAAGCTTAATATCACGGTACCACTCATAATATCGTTAATATCACATTAGCACTCATAATCAAAAAAGAAAAAAGTGCTCAGAAAAATCTGAAAAAATAAAAAAATAAAAGAACACAACTAGAGTAAGGATCGCTGAGAAGGAAAAAAAAAATCAAAAAAATCGTTTTCATGATCAATTGGTACCGTGATATTAGCGTCAGATCTTGACTTTTTTACAAAAAGTCAAGATCAGATCTGGAATGGGCGGTCCAGATCCATCCGCACGTCCGCACTAAAAAATTGTATCCGCACGTGATCCTCACTCTCTCTCTCCCCCTCTCTCTCTCTCTCTCTCTCTCTCTCTCTCTCTCTATATATATATATATATATATATATATATATATATATATATATATATATATATATATATATATATATAAACACTAGCATAATGCTCGAAAAAGGTGAACTCTTCACTTCTTGCTGCACCTTTTCATCCTTGCCAAACCACCACTTCACCTCCCCCAATGGCTTTGCTGCGTGAGGGGCACCCTTGCCATTTGCTCACTTTGGCTGGGGATAGCCTAATAGTAAGATTAAATTGTCGAATTGGTCTATGCAAGATGTCAACTTTGGCTAAAACCATCCTTATTTAAAACTAAACACGTGAAACAGCAAAAAGGGGGAAGTTATAAAACATCAATAAGTTATTTCGTAAGTGTACAGATTTTCTGATTTGAATAAATTTTACTAAAATTCGGGGGGCGTTTGGTTTGTTGTCATGAATCACAATGAGTATGGGTATAAATATAAGGTGAAATGACAATGAATGTATTAATTTCTTGTTGTTTGGATTAATATAAAATGTATGAGTTTTATTATTTAAATTGTTGTAAAAAAATTAAAAATGACAACAATATATGCTTTCACACTCAAAATAATGTGGGCCCGAGGGAATGGTGTGGCCAAAGATACCAAGTTAGCCTTCAATGAGAAAATCCTCATACTTGGATATCATCAAACCCATACAAGTGAACCAAACATAAACAATCATTGTCATTTCCATACCCCCAATCCAAACAACACCTCGTTTTTCATTCTCTGTTATAGAATCTATATATTGAATGTGAGCATTAATGTTATAAGCTAAGAAACTCATTATGATGATTAAGCTCAGAAAGTTCCTTAATCTTGAGCTTCTTTTGAAAGCTTTTAAAGTTGGAGTCACATTTATTTGGTGCAATTGAATGTAAAGCTGAATATGAAGTGTTGCTTCAGTTTCGAGTATACAAAACATCCTTCATTTAACAAAAAAACCCATTCTGTATTCCTTGTTATCCACACATTTTACCATCACAAACACACACACACACACAGACGCGAAACAAAAACACCCTGATCACAGCCCACCACCATCAACGGTGGTTTTTGAGATTGTTTCTTATATCTTTTTTCCCATGTTTTTAAGATTCTCATGTATAGATCCATATATTTTTTCGTAGTATACTAATTTTTTTTATAGATTTGTTGGTGCCACTGTCACTGCAACCGTTACCGTCAAATTGTTGAAAGAAGGTCATGGGTGGGAATCTCGTGTCGAAGTTGAAGGTATAATTAAATTTTAAAATAACTAGTTAATTGTGTACAATAGTTAATTACCACAAATCCCATACACATAGAGACAATAAGGGTTCTTCTTCTTCTTCCATTGATTCAAAGCTTTCTATATATGCAGGTTTCACCATCGGCAACAGATTTGGAAAAAGAGAGAGGTGATGTTATGGAGAAGGATATTTGAACAGATAATTTCGAAAAAAAATTGCATGTAAGTTAACAAACCTACCTTATGACTATCACATATAATTGTTATGGTTAAATTTTGTTTGTGTTTAATTTTTGTCTATGTTTGTTTTTGAAGTGGTTTATGATTTTCTTTACGTTTGTGTTTAATTTTTGTTTATGTTTGTGTCAAAAGGTTTTGGTCTGATCTCTGCCCGAGTTGCTGTCGTCTCGATCAACAGGTAAAACAGTTTTGGATTTCGATTGAATTGAGGCTTTTTATTTATTTATTTATTTATTTATTTATTTATTTATTTATTTATTTATTTTGGTTTTTTAAAGTTAGGTAAAATCAAAATCCAGATTTATGAGGTGATTTATGAGGTTACTGTGACCTTATTTGATTATGGGAAAGCTCATAACATCATTTTTATCGTCTCATGAGGTTGCTTTGTTAAGCTTACGGCTTATTCATAAGACATAAGTTGAAAACAATAAGCTCATAACCAAAAAAACAAGCTAATAAGCTTTTCCAAACTCAAATAAGGTATTAAGGCAGAAAATTAACTTGAACAAGTTTTTACTTCAATCATGTTTGAATTCATAATCAGGAAGAAAATTAACGTGACAGGAACTGCAACGAATTCCATTTCCTGATGCTACACAGGAACCACGATAGGTAAGCAATATGATGTGTTGGTTATTATTAGTTATCTGAACAACAAATCTGATTACTTTCTTTACGATATTTTTACCATTGTTGTAGGCTGTAAATCTGGGCCGATGGTTGTGGACTTTGGTACATGCGTTATTTGTTATGCTCAGGTCATTTGGTCCACCGACGATATTAGAAGTGTGAATGGACCTACTGTACCAGGAAACACGTATAATGATCAAACCCCTTCAGTTTTTTTCCACGTCAGCAATCGTTCAATAATACCAGTGGCAAACGAAAAATAAGCGGTATGATGTGATTAATATTTTATACCATATTATGTGTGCGCGAAAAGTATATGCAAAGCACAACAATTGAACCACCTGTTGGTGGGAATAACAATGGTACGCATAACAATTGTTATATACTTTAATGTATCCAGGAAGCATCTGTTTGTGGGAATAACAAAAAATTGACAGCGTACATTGCCTAACCGAGCAAACTTAGCTTTCGGAAAATTTATAAACTTACAGGTCTTGCCAAACATCAGGTTCCCAAAGCACCATTCCAGCTTTCTCGCGGACAACGAGCTCCAATCTACAGCAGACGTGAGAGATGCAATACTAACAGGTAATTAGAAATATAATTTACAATACACATTGCCTTTAGCGGCTAAAAACTGTTCACTTTCTTTATAGAGTATATCGGGCGCATCAAAGAATCAGCGAGGTACGGATTCTAGTGACTCAACCAAAAGGAAAATTGCTAGGGAAACTATTGACATTCAAAATCTAGAGTTAGTGTTCTTTCCTATTTAATGAATATTATAGCTTCGCAAAATTTATAACTAAACATATGTCTATTTAACATTGGCGATATTGAACGACTAACTTTCTGGAACAAAATAGCAAGAAATTTCGACATGGGAATGTATGGGAACACGGATAAGACAGTTCTCACAGTAGTTAGCTCATGTTGGGTGAAAACTAACGCAGGTGCCTCCAATACCTATAAATTATAGCATCAAGCAGTATATTAAAAAAACACTTATACAACATATATTCACCCTAAATCCAGATGTTCCAGAAACCCGCCAAAAACTAAATGTGTAAGCATTTAAATGATCTCGATATTGGCTTCTAAACTTACTTTGATGTTGTTTGTTGTTTTTGGTAGTAGGATTTTGGTATATAGTTAACAACTAAATTTGCATGTTGAGATTTTATATAAAAGGATTTTGTATGATTGGTGGGATGGATAGGGGTAGAGCGAGGAGGCCTTCAATGAGATTAACGGCACTGATCTTGACTCAGCAGTGAATGAACAACATAGAGTTACGGTATGAACCTTTACCTGTTCATTGTATCATATTCAACTTTCATTTTAAGGGCCGTGTATTTCTGTTTAAGTTACATGCTCGACTAGTATAGATGCAAAAGTTTTAGAACACCTAAATAACATCCTAAACTTATTAAGAGTTCGATTCATTTGTAAAATGTAAAATTTTAATAAACGGACAAAAATATGTGCGTGTAACTTCAAACTGTGGTCGTGCCTGATGAGACAATATCTTTTATCTGTTGAAACTGATGTTAACTTTGTATATATATTGTACAGGTATCTACAAGTGGATTTGAAATATCAGGACAGTACTCATAGAATCAGGTAGAAGACAAGCTAAACCGAAAGTTGGACAAGGAATTCAAGAAGTAAAAGTTTAGAATGGGGAAAAAGGTAAATCCATTATAGGTGTTTGAGGAGGCTGCAAAAATGATTTTCTCAAAGGATATTCTCTCTTCGACCCATCCAAATACCCTTTCTGCTAGACCATGTTGTGTGGTTTTATTTTCATTGTTTATCAGGTCATGTACCATCTTCTGGGTCTTCAAGGTATCATAGTCAAGACAGTATGTTACTTCGTGTACATAAATGCAGTTGGGTTTGGAAAATAGTGTAAAATGGAGTGTGCATATGGGAAAAAATTTGGAATATTGATGGACAGTGGAGGATTAAGTTTACGATGATGAATGGGTCGCTTTTGATCCTGGTCTTGATGAGTTGGTGTGAAGCTGTGCGAGTGGTCTAAGGGTTTTCCAACTTTTTAATAGTGTTAACGCTAAACAACTGAAGTACTGTAATAGTTTAATGTACGCAATGATAATAAAAGCCTATGTTATATGCACACATGTGGCACAAGACTAAAGAAGATGAACACGGATTATAATGCTTGCATGAAAGTACACATGATTATAGAATATCACGGGTATTCTTAGTGATATTTTTGTTTACACAGACAAATGATCACATTGTAGCTTTTCTGTTGATAGGCTGAATTATTCGGTGCAACATTGTGATGATGAATAAATTTTCAAGTTAAATTTAGATTCTTATACCAAGGAAAAAACTAGTTGGTTACTATTTCTGAGAAAAACAATGTGTTATGAAAAATAATAAAACAAATATTATTATTGAGACATACCTTTAAATTTTACTTATGAAACCAAAATATTTATACCATAAGTTATGTGTAGTGTAAACTATGTGTTTGAAATACCATGTTTTGCATCACGATGATGAAACTCACTCATGAATTTGATACATTTTTATTCAAATAATCCTATTTAAAAAGGTTACTTAAATGAACTTCATTTATTCAATCAATTATCCTCGATCAAAACTAAAAATAATAACTAATACTCATAACCCTTGCACAATCGATGATTCTTTATGGTGAACAAAGCCCCAAAATACACATAACTCTTGCAAAACCTATGATTCTTTACGATGAAAAAAGCCCGTGCTGTCTTGTAAGTCAAAAAATACGCGTGTACTTCATATCTCATACTGTAATTAATAGTTTGTACCAAAAGTGTAAATTCTCAAAAAAGGAGCCGAGCCTTAATTTTAAGAAACAATAACAACACAAGCTCCGCAATTTACCTGAAAAAAAAAAAAAAAAAAAGAGAAACTTGCAATGCTTTAAACTCAAAAGACAACATCAACAACATAATTTAATAAACTTAATCCATAATTTTGCACAAATTGATGAAAATAATGTACTACTGCAATAACCATCAACTACATCTGAATGACCCAAAGATTATCCACTCTCACAAAATATCAACATGAGAAGAATATGAGAGAGTTGAAAATGAGAGAAATATATGCTTGAATGGAATTTCTAATTTACCTCCCATTTGTTCGAATTAGAAAAAGGAAGAATGCTTATATTGTAAAATTAAACACATGCATGTTGCATTATACTGCTGTATGTATATTCTTTTCCTCTAAATTAGTCTTAAGTTTGCCGTTACTTTTAAACAAAATGCCTTGTTCACTTTGCATGCATAAGATTCCTAGCTTTAATTCACCTACCATCAGGGCCGTCTCGTGGTTTTCGGTGACCTTAGGTAATAACAACAAAGAGACCTTATCCATTTGTAAACTAAAGTGAAATTTATATCAATATAACTAAAGTGAAATTTTTCAGAATTTTACACCTGACGCCGTCAGGTTATAATCCTGACGCCGTTAGAGTGCTCTGACAGAAATCTTACGTTAAGTTTCCAGAAAATTTCTGAAAAAACTCACACCTTAATTCCTGAAAATCCTGCAAAACATCATTATGAGTCGATACAAGCATTTGACTCAAACAAATACTAATATGCATGTTCGTTTAATATTGTTGTGGTCCATGTCCAATTCCGTTCTTAGAAACAAATTTAGATTTCCCTTACACTTATCTTTTGCAAAATACCCTTATATGTAGTTAAGACGAAGTTAAACAACAAAATAAAGCATTTTCACAATTTATTTTGGAACATGAGCCACAAACAATAAAAATAAAAGCATGCATACGAAAAAAATAAAATCAAACAAACCAACAATCAAACAAATAAAGCTTGGGTTGCCTCTCAAGAAGCGCTTTTCTTTATTTACGAGTCTTATAACTAGACTCAAGGTCACGGGCTATTACGTGACCTCGTCCCGCAATATGACATATCCCTTGTCAATGGAGTCCGTACTATTCGGGTGGTAATGTTTCAGTCGTTCGACATTCACAGTCATCTCTCCACCCCTTTCGCTGTTCAAGAATGCAACCCCATTGTGACCTAAGCTTTTGATTGTGAATGGTCCATACCACCAGGAGTTTGATTTATCGGGAGGCTTTTTTATCCCTAAGTGTTTTAGGAGTACCAAGTCTCCTTCTATGAACGGGACATGATTCATTGCCGGTTGATTGCATTCAAACTCAACATGAATTTCATCACCCTTTATGCGTCTTTCGCAATTAGCTTCCTTATAGCTTTTAATTCTTGTTTCCCATGCTAGGATTTTTTCTTGAACATGGTTATGCGGTGTTCCGGCGTTGTTTTTGAGCCTCCTTTCCATCATGCTTTCCCTTACATAACGTGGGGTCATAGGAAAGTGAATTTTCCTTTTTCCTGACTTAAGCTCAATTTCCCCATTTTCATACTTAATGACTGCTCTTGCTGTGGTAAGGAATGGTGCTCCAAAGATCATTGACATATACTCGTTGTCTTTATCATTAATAATCATGAAATCAACGGGATATATGAAACCTGCTACGTTAACCAGCACACCCTCTGCAACTCCCAAAGGATACACATAAGAGTGACCAGCAAAGGAAAGCCTAACGCGGGTAGCGGCTGGTGCCTCTTTAGTTAGCTGGGTATAGATAGTTAAGGGCATCAAGTTCACTTCTGATCCTTGATCGGCGAGGGCATCCAAATATTGCAATTTCCCAATGCTAGCTGGTATTTCGAAGTTCCCGTAAGCCATTTGCTTCGTAGCCACTTTTGGCTTAAGTAGCCTCTCATACATTGGCCCCCCAGGTAAGTTATCATACTCATCTTCTCCTTCTTTTTCTCCTTCAGGGACCATTTTGGATGATTGGTTACGCCCGTCACCCCTCATCCAGTTAGTTATGGTTTTCTCATTTATATTATGTTTTAGATAGTACCCTAACGGTTGAGATTTTGGTGGTTCCTCACTGATCCATGCAATAGGGGTTTCCTTCTCTTCATTGCTTTTGTGGACAATGGATATAGAGTTAACAAACTTGGTGGTGGGGGTGACGCTCTCCTTCTTTAATAACACATTTTCCGGAGTTTTTATTCTTGAGTACTCCTCCAATAGGCTCGTCATCTCCGCCATTTTCTCTTGCATCTCCTCCTTTTGTCTATAGATGGTCTCCTCGAATTTTGCTAATCTCTTAAAATGGGTTGACATATATTCTCTCATTCGAGTTTCGAATTCTGGACTGAGGTCTTGAGGAGGTGAATAGGGTCGAGCATATTTCTGGAAGGTTTCAGCATTCTCTCTAAGAGGTGACTCGGACAACGGTTTTGGATTTATATTTGAGATAGAATCGATCGTTGTTCGTCTAGGACTTAAAGGTCTATTTTGTTTTTCCATGAGATAGTCAACCCTTTTTTCAAGCTCGCAAAGGCTTTCTTCAGAAAGTTGAGTGTTTCCTCCTGGTGACAAGATTGCATTGATAGCCGAGTTTATAACATGAGTAACCTCCCATAGTTCTTTATTGTCAAACGCAAGCTCGTCAATAATTTCCCACGATTCCTCGACGTCTTTATCACACAACCTACCTCCGGCGGCTCGATCAATGGTGCGTTTGGTGTGGAAGTCGACATGGTCACAGAAGATTTGAACTTGGAGCCATAGATCTATGCCATGATTAGGGACTTTTTGAAGTAAGTCCTTGAAACGAGTCCATGCTTCATAAAGAGTTTCACCTTGACGTTGTTGGAACATCAAGATGTCATTTCTAAGCTTGGTAGTTCTCCCCAGTGGGAAAAATTGAGCAAGGAAACGAGTGGTGAGATCATCCCAAGAGGTGATGGATCCCGCGGGTAAACGCTTAAGCCATTGACTAGCTTGGTCACGTAGAGAGAATTGGAAGAGATGCAATCGGGTCGTCTCTCGAGTTTCAACATCAAGGTCTATGGAATCTACGATTTTTAGGAAATCCTTGAGATGTTGATTAGGATCTTCGGAACAAAGTCCATGGAATGCACATCCGCTTTGCACCAACCGGATGGTGTCGGATCGCAAGGGAGACACATTGGCTCCTTGAGTGAGCTCAATGGTGTTTCGATAGCCTTGGTGGCTAGGATGGGAGTACTCTCCTAAAGTTCAGGGTCTAGGAGGTTGATTTGGTTGTGGTGGGTTTTGTGGATGGTTTTGTTGTGGTGGGTTGATGGGGTCAAAGAGATTACCATATTCCATGGTGGCGGATGGTAATGGTTACGAACAAAGGAACAAAGAAAAAGATAGACTAAAGAAGACCTATAAAAATAAAAATAAAAGTCTTATTAGAAAGGAATCTAGCAAGTAGACCTAATAAAAAGAAATTTCAACCTAGACAATAACTATTCCCCGAGCTGCGGCGCCAAAAACTTGATGCGTGGTTTTGCATCCTTGCAAAAGGTTTTACTTCTCAAGAGATCTCAAGAGGCTTGCAATCCCCACCAGGTAGTGTACCTAACTGATCTAGTATAGTGTAGTGGAAAGTACCGGGGGATTGGTCGTTCAATTCAAAGAATAGTGTTCGTTAGGATTGAAATTAATCTAACTAGGTCTAGAGGTGAGGGAGGATTCTTTTTGTATTTTTATATTTTATGGAAAGCCAGTAAAAATCTCGGGTTTTGGAAGAAGGGGCGGAATTAGTTGCTAGTCAACTAACCTAATTAACTACAAATGCAATAAAAATAAAATAAAATGACACGAAAGTAAATATGGAGAAAAACAATAATAAGAAAAACGTGTTTACTTAGATTTCACTACTCCCTAGCTATCTTTTACTAGTTGATTAGTTTGTTACAATTGCATGGATGACGGGTTATATTCCTTAATACCATTCGTAGGGCCGTGTACGATCTTCCCTAACTCTGTAAGCTCCCACCTCTTCCTATGTCGAGCTGACAACTAGCTCCTTACATGGCCTCCTTAGTAGTTACTTATGCATTAAATATAACCAATTAATCGTAGTACACATCCGATTCATGTTTCTTAAGATGTTCAAGCATGTTACCAATTGGAAGTCTGCCAGTTTTCTTAAGCCTAACATTGATATCATTCATCCACAACAATTATAAACAAACAACCAACCAATAATCAATAACTAGGTCTCATTACATCTAAGCAAACACAAAGAAAACCTAGCATAGCATGTTAAAGTAAAGACAAGCATAAAATAGAATCAAACAACACATAGACATATTGAATGATTATTGAAAAACTTATCTTCAATCAAACATTGATGAAACAAGGGTTTGGAACCCTTAAAAGTAAGGTAAAATTCATGCCAGGGTTTCTCCAAAACTATCCCAAAGTTCTCCTCCTTTTACAAATGAAAAATAGAAAACTATATATAGATTTTTGGGTCTGACGGCGTCACGTGTAAATCCTGACGCCATGAACTCGCCGCCAAAGAAACTCTCGTATTGCCTGGATCAAGATTTGACGCCGTCATGTATTATTCTTCTCATGGCCGTCAAGAGTAAATTACATGTGACAGCCTTGGTGACGCCGTCACGTGTTAAAGTCCAAAAATATTCTGGCGCGTCTCGTTATATCTTTTTATCCACCTCTTTGTCATAGCGTGACACCGTCCCTTCCAAAGCGTGACGCCGTCACCTCCAAAGCGTGACGCCGTCAAACACTGTTTCCAGCTTGATTTGGAGACTTTGTCATTTTCTTCATTTTTTCGCTCCAAAAACATCAAAAATGCTTCCTTTTCCAGATTTCTTCTCCAAAGTACCTAAAATGACAAAAGGAACGATTTAGGGAAATATTTGATCAAATAATCTCGAATTTGGGCTTAAATGACCCCTAAAAGCGGTACACTTTTCGTCTCATCACTCCCACTAAACACAAATAGGCCATTTAGGTCACAAAACTAGGTTAAAACTTCCCAAAATTTTCTCATAAGTTACCATCACTTAGTATAAACCCTTTAAGACTTAGAATTAGTTACTAGACACTCTTAGGAACCTAACTTAGGCACTAAACCTTAGGTAAAACCTTAAACTCTCACTATGTAAAACTAGGTCTAAACTTAACCTAAACTAATAAAACCTAAACATAAGCACCTCAAACACCTTAACCAAGCACCCTCACACCTCTCCCTAGTTAATCTAGCACCCTAACACCTTATAAGCACCCACACAAGTAGGTGCATCACCTACTTGTCACATACTTAACTAAACCGCCCTTAAATCACCCTAATCCACCACTAATCCACCACTAAACCACCACTAATCCACCACTAATCACCCTAAACCTTCACTAAACCTCCCAAGCAGCTTACAAGCACCTCTAAGCTACCAAGCTAGGAGGTGCATCACCTCCTTGTCACCATCTTGCCCAAACCGCCTCCCTCGGCCTCTCACCACCACAACCGGCCTATCTCAGCCCCTAGCTACTCCATAGCTGCTCCTTGTCACCTCCTAGACCTACCACACCACCCCATAGCCTTGCTTGCTCGACCTTCCCCTCCTCGACACATGGCAGCCCTTTTGTTTGGCCACTACTCATTACGCGGGTATAAATACCCCCTCCTCCCTCCATTCTTGCTCACACCTCTTCTCTTCTTTACCTTACACACATTTAGTAGTACTAAGTCCCTAGGAGTCAAGTTTAGAAGCTTGGGTAGTGTCGAGTTGTGGTTTTGGCCGAGAGATCCCCTAGAAAACCCTAAACCCTCGTTAAACCCTAAACTAACCAAGTAAGATTTACATTTAGTCCTATTAGCTTTAGAATAGTATTAGAATAGTATTAGGATGCCTTAGATCCCTTAGGAACCCTTGCATGAGCCTTGAACCATTTCATTTACTAGTTTACATTTTAAAACCCTAAAATAAGTTTAATACATGTTTGCATGCTATACACCCTTTGCATGACCTATAATATGAATTAAATAACTTAGATAAGTTAATATTAGTTAAACATAAGCTAGAAAACTTAGTTGTTACATAAAAATATAAGTTACATGCATTTAGGACTAGTTTTGCAAAACTTTACATGCATAAGGGTATATATCATAAATTCCTGAAATTATAAAGTCTAGGGACTTTTTTTTGACATTTCCTAGAATTTATAAGTACAAGGACTAGTTTTGAAAAGTATTAAAACCTTAGAATAGAAACTAAAATAAGTTATAAACTAAAAAGGATTAGTTATGCAAATATTATAAAGTTAAAGGTCTAAATGGTAAATATAGGAAAATTATGAGTCTAAGGGTTAAATATGTCATTTTCTAAAACTATAGAAGTCTAGGGACTAGTTGTGTCAAGTATAGATAGTTATAAGTATAAATGATATAAGCAATATAAGTTTAGGGTAGAAAATGTAAGTATATAAACTATAAAGGTATAAAGTGAAAATATCATATAAATATAAAACCTAAATAAAGTTAGAAGCATAATACAATAGTAGGGAGCTTCATGCGAGAAGTACTATGTTGATATTTCGTTTTGACGAGTTTGTTGGGTTTACGAATTAAAGTGCCCTGACTCCTCGAACGATTATTGTATATACTTCTAAGATATGATGGCCCAAACGGTGTTATGATTATAACTTAACTTAATAACAATATAGCTTAATAGTAGGGAGCTTCATGTGAGGAGTATTAACTTCTGAATTATGATGGCCCGCACTGTATTATGTTAATAACATAATACAATAGTAGGGAGCTTCATGTGAGGAGTCATATACTTCTGGATTGTGATGGCCTGAACGGTGTTATATTATATCTAAAACATTAACAAACCTAAGAACAACAAGATGACTAAAGCTTGACATACATCCAAACCTACAACACACTAGGATACGTGAGTAAGGCAGTCTAGTTCCCGAGTCTCTATTTGCATCACTTAGATTACTCTAAGCCCAGGTGAGTTCATAGCCTCATACTCCTTTAAAATGCTTTCACTCTAAATGCTTTACAAACCCTGTAAGGAGGATACATGCTACTTGCTTTACTTAAAACCGAATACAAGTCTTTTTCTTTGGTTGTTGCACGAGTAAACTAACTGCCACCACTACATAACCAAAATTCATGAATCTAATCGTTTGGGATATTTTACCCACGCGAACGCGAATATAGTTGATAGATCTATTGGAGTTTGACAACTCCCGTTGGTATTAACACCTCACTGGGTGGTACCAATAAGTACTATATTTGAACCGCTGAAGGTTTAAATTTGGCAAGTTATCCTTCCCATCCCCTCATGGTTGGGTCTGCAGCCCCATGACCCGGATTGTTAACGTGTGGTTCATGAGCTTAGTGCAACATACCCCACTCATGATAATTGTGCATGCATCACAATTATCAAACACCTTACATTTTCCCAGATGGGTGTAACAACTGAACCCAGGGAACTTGTATTCACTAACACTTAAACCTATGACTCTCACTCAACACCTAGTGTTGACTTTTTAAGCATGTATTCTAGGTATACTACTTCTACGGAGATATGGCAGAAGGAGGCACTGAACTCGGAGGACTTTTAACCTGGTTATCATTCAAACATAACCTAACACATAGATTTTTGGGACCTCATTAAAAGTAAAAGTACATCTTTTACAAATAAAACTCTGATAATAATGAATGATAACTAAAATTCTATTCTTTTCAAGTCGTTTTCTATTACTGTAACTATGATTCTATGAAGTAATACCCCAAACACTTAATCCGCTGCGATCAGTGAAAAATGGGGGTGTTACACCTTGAGATGTGCAAACGTAGCTTCCAAACCTGTTATTCTATTTTCCAGATTATCAATTCCGGTGTTGACGTCAAACGTGCTTTCAGCTTCATCCTCACCTCCAACAGCAGCAGCTTGAGCTTCAGCAGCACGTTGAGCTTCAGCAGCATCTAGCTCTTCCAAATTGTAACACCCCAATCCGAAAAGGGCTAAAGTGTAACATTATGGAGTCAAATCAAAACACAAGTGAAACGGAGATACATTTCTAATACAAAGTTTACAAAGGGTTAAAAGGGAAAAACTAAACAAAGTACAAGATACAAAGGGGCAACAATAATATACTAAGCCCAAACGTAAATGCTCCTAGTCATCTCTAACTCCAACAAGTAGCTAAGAGGGTGAAGTCTTCTAAGCCCAAAAGTAAAATCTTCTTCCATAACCCAGCCTCCTACTAAACCTGCCGCATGAAAAGAAATGCGGCTGAGCTTACAAAGCTCAGTGAAAAGATTTAACAGATAACAAAGCAGAAAAATAAGGAAACGATACGAAAGAGATACAATAAATAGAGTTGAGAGAATCATAAGAATTACAAGATAAGGGAGTAGGATAAAAGGTTAAGGTATAAGGTGAGTGTATGCATCAGTATATTTACCCCATGCCAAACAAATATCTAAACCATATCATATCTTCATAACCAATGTATTCAGAGGGGAGTCCTCGAAATACCAAATATAGTAGGAGGGGAGTCCTCAAGTAATCAATGGAGTAGCTAGCTCCCAAAATGTGAAGGGACTGTATGCACGCATGCCAATCACCAAATCAAATATAACGTATATCCAAACCAGATATCCAAACAAATATCAAACAGATCTAGGATGCATCTATACGCCCCTGCAAATCAAATCATAGTGTCCAAACATAAATATTCTTGAGCTCATATTCATATAACAAAAAGGGACGGTGTGGCACATCTCTCCAACCACACTAGAGTCATAACATTGGTGCATCAATGCTACGGTCATGGACCCCCCCCCCCCTAATTGGGAACAGATTATAATGTCTGGGTAAATACGGAAGGGTCAAAAGTAACCAGAGTTAAAATCAAATGTCAATATCAATATCATGGTCAAATGATCAAGGTTCAAGACCAAGTTTCAATATCAAAGGTTCCTGTAATATAAGTGCCAATGTCAAGAGTTCCATATCCCAAAGTTTCCAAAAGTACCCAAAGATCCAAATATACCAAAGGTCCACATAGGTGAGAATCAAGTCAAAGGTGCAACATTAGAGGTACAAATTATGAGACCGAAATATATCATGAGTCCAAATAAGATAGAAGTTCAAAAAGAGAAGGGTAGAGATATAAGTCACGAGAGAGACAAAATGGAACACCATTGTTGAAAGAGTATTAAACTAAGGGGTCAACAAACAAGGTCAAAGTTTGGTAAGCCTTTAAGTCTTCAAAACATCCCAAAGTTCAAAATCCCAGGGTTCATAATAAAAGGGTCATAGTGGAAGTTTAAAACAAAGGTTCAATTTAGCAGGTTCATATCAATTATTTTAAAGATTCGAAGTAAAAATAAAATTAAAGGTCATTATCAAAGGTTCATTTAAAAGGAATCTTCTAAAAGATAGCATTTATAAAAGTGATCTTTAATGAAGGTTTTCATAAAATATTATTTAAAAGTGGTCTTTATGAATTTTTAAAATCCCATATAAAAGTGATCTTAAATCATGCTAGAAGTGTCGTTTTAAAATGGTTTCTCTTTACAGCGTTTCCATATCATAGTTAAGAAAAAGGTTTTCACATCCTGTTAAAATATCCCAAAAGAACTTTCAAGGTTTCAAAGGGCCCAAATGCTGAGGTCACAAAGGTTAACGAATGGGTTATGTCAATCTCATACCATAAGAGTTCAAACGAATATCAATATGATCACAAAAACCAACGAGACACATCAACCCCAGAGCCAAAGTTCAAAGGATTCATAACAATGGCCAAACGGAATCATACACGATAACAAATTAAAGACAAAGTCAAGAGAGAGAAAGGGTGCATTCTTGCTGAAAGAATGCGGAATATCTGTACCTTCGCCGAACCAAATAAAACCAAGATCAAAACAAAGGAGAAAGACCACTCCCGCTTCACCGGACCTAGAAGAAAGTAGATAACGAATTATGAAGAGTTCAAATTACATAAGTTACCTCTTTTAGTTATCTTTCCATTTTTAGGAACTCTCCATATTTAGCAGCTTTCTATTTTAGGTAACTTTCCATATTTAGGGTTCATAAAGTAAAATGCCAAATTTTAGGGTTTAAAACGTAATTATCACAATTTACACAAATAATCCTTCAAGTTAAACATGTTATCAATACAATCCTCTCATATTTACAATACAAGTCCTTTAATTATATACATTTTCATTTTAATCCTTTTAGTAATTAAATTAACAATTAAACCTTTAATAATTCAATATTAACACATTAAACCTTTAATTATTCAAATTAACAAATTTAGTCCCTCAAATAATTATATAAGAATAAAAACCTCAATCTTTTCAATAATTACAAATTTAACACCTTAATTTATATAATTGATAAATCGGTTTTAATAATTGATGAGGCGAAAAGTGTACCGCTTTTAAGGGGTCATTTAAGCCCGAATTCGTAATTATTTGATCAAATATTGCCCTAAATCTTTCCTTTTGTCATTTTAGGTACTTTTAGAGAGAAATCTGGAAAAGGAAGCATTTTGGACGTTTTTGGAGCAAAAAAGTGAAGAAAACGACAAAGTCTCAAATTCTTGTTGGAAACAGTACCTGACGGCGTCAAGGGTTTAGTAGTGACGACGTCAAGCCTGGCGAAAGCGGTGGATATGAAAAATACACATGATGGCCCAGAACATTTTCTTTGTAATTGACCTGACGGCGTCACCAAGGCCGTCAGGGTCAGATTACACTTGACGGCCCAGAGTAAGTTTACACATGACGGCGTCAAGATTCAACCTGACGATGTCAGATGTTATAGAGTGACGACGTCAGGAAGAAGGCTTACACAAGAAGAAAACTTAATGAAACCGTCACAAGATGTTCGAGACAATCACAACTTGCGCACGGAGTAGCTGACACTGTTTTGGCCATAACTTTTGCATACGAACTCGGATTTTGAGCGATTCAAAAAAGGAAACGACCGGGACTAAAAAATCTTCGATTTGGTAAAAAATGGTCGTGACGCCATCACTCCTTACGGGCTGACGCCGTGAAGATGGGCCGGGCAGAAAAGAGCCTATAAATATAACATCATAACTTCACTTTTTGTAAGCCCTAAACCCTAAGGTTGATTCCTGGGTTTAGGTAGGTGTTTTTCCAGCAACTTAGAGGGTTTCAATCACTCCATAAACATCTTGTAATGGTTTGATGATTCTATCTTAATTCATGTCTTCAATTATCATTATTGTTGCTTGTTCTTCATTAATTATGCTTGGTTAATTCATCTTGTGTCTACTTATGATTGTGTGAAACTTGTATATAATCGATTAGATCTTATTGATGTCTTTGTTGATGTTTGTGTCTATCTTCATCAATTAAGGTGTGACAACTTCAATAGGTCTAGTTGATTTAGCTTATAATTCTTGATTCCTATTGTCTCTTGTTTGGTTGATTGAATTCGATGTTAGGCTTAAGAAAACTGACAAACTTCCATTGGTAACTTGCTTGAACGTCTTAAGAAACATGATCGGAGGTGTACTACGATTGTTGGTTGTATTTAATGCATAAGAGAATTCTAATGATCCAATGTTAGGAGCTTTTAACGGCTCAACATAGGAGTGAAGTAGGATCTTATAGAGTTAAGGAATATTGTACACGGCCCTACGAATGGTATTAAGGAATACAACCCGTCAATTAAAATAAGGATGTGACAATTCAATAGGAAGAATTAGATAGCTAGCAAGGAGTAACATATCATAGGTAGACATGCTTCACTTCCCTTGTAGAACCCTAGTTTATTTTCCTACACATTAGTTTAAGTAGTAGCTTTTGGGTTAGTTGATTAGCAACTAATTCCGCCCCTTCTTCCAAAACCCGAGATCTTTACTTGTTTTAAAAAAAATATAAAAATACAAAAAGAATCATCCTTCACCTTTAGACCTAGTTAGATTAATTTTAATCCTAACGACACTATTCCTGAGTTGAACGATCAATCTCCCGGTACTTGTCACTATACTATACTACAACAATCAGGTACACTGCCTGGTGGGGGTTGTAAGCTTCTCGAGATCCCTTGAGAGGTAAAACCTGTTGCGAGGGTGTAATTCTCGCGTATCAAGTTTTTGGCGCCGTAGCCTGAGGAATAGTTATTGCTTAGGTTGAAATTTATTTTGATTAGATCTATTTATTAGATTCCTTTTTAGTGAGTTTTTTTTTTTCTTTTTATTTTCGTAGCTTTCTCGTAGTCTATCTTTTCTTTGTTATTTTGTTTGTAATTTGCTTCAAATGGACTTTACACTTAGACTTCTAAGATTGCAAGATAAGGTTGAGCGGCTAGAACACCAAAGAGTTCAAAATACCTCATTTAGAGACACCTATGAATCATATGAGCCTTCATCTAGGATAGATTCTTATGAACAACCTCCATGTTTAGGATCTCGTTTTAGTAAGGCCAATAGGAAAAGCGACCTAGTTTGCCAAGGAATTGTGGATAGAGCTATATCAATAAACCATAAGTTGGATGAAGCACTAGGTTTGCTTTTATCACTACCTAAGAAAACAATTGAGGAGGATTTAGCCGAGCACGATCACATTGATAAAAAAGACCTAGGTTTTATGATCGATAACTTTGAATCTCAAGGAACACATGATGAATCCTTTAGGCAAAGTGAACATAAGATTATTGAGGAAGATCCTTATGATTCAGACATAGAAGTTGAGATGCCTAAAGAAGCACATGAGATACTTAGGAGAATGCTTAGGATAGATTCTACGAAAACACATGATGAGGATATAGGTGATCATGACACATGGAATGATGAGGTCAATAACATAAGCCCACAAAATACTCAACCATCATTTGAGGCACACACACCGCCCGTGACTTACCCGGAAGAAGTAGAAGAAACTTTAGGAATTCCGATGGAGGTAGAACCCTTGGACCAAGCACCACTTGAGGATATAGGTTTGAATACTTGTAGTGATAACCTTACTCCCAGTTCTAGGGAATTTCCTAGTGTTGATGAACTGGAACCTCAATCTTTACACACCTTTCCATCCTTAGATATATTTCTAGGAGACAAAAGAGGAACCGACCCACCCATCAACCAATATTATCCGGGTAGTTTTAGGATGAAGGAAGTCATTCACTCACCCCCTTCACCTCACGTGACATATTTCCACCCTAAGGGTGTATATCGCTACTTCCACCCACACTTAACTCAAAGTGTAGGGAAAACCTCCCCTATTTCCGTTAAATAAGGGTAGAGTCAGGCGCGTGACTCGAACAAAAACAAGCGCTTATTGGGAGGCAACCCAAGCTTTATTTATTTATTTGTTTGTTTGTTTGTTTATTTGATTTTATTTGTTTCGGTATGCATGTTTTGTTTTTGTTGTTTGTGGCTCATGTTTCAAAGAAAATTGTGAAAATGCTTTATTTTGTTTTTAACTTCGTCTTAATTGCATATAAATGTATTTTGCAAAAGATAAGTGTAAGGGAGATCCAAATTTGTTTATAAGAACGAAATTGAGAATAAACCACAACAATATTAAATGAACATGTGTATTAGTAATTGTTTGAGTTAAATGCTTGTATCGAGTCATGATTATGTTTTGCAGGATTTTCCAGGAAGTAAGGCATAAGTTTTTCCAGAAATTTTCTGGAAACTTAACATGAGATTTTTGCAGGAACATTCTGACGGCGTCAGGAGTTATAACCTGACGGCGTCAGGTACAAAGATTCTGAAAAATTTAAAGGATGTTTTGCAGGTCTTAAAGTTTTTGTTGATTCTTTAGTTTTATAAACTCCAGGAAATCTGCAAACATTCATTCCACAAGCATTATATCTTTAATTGTTTTGTTTTCATTCCTAAGTCTGGAATTACATCTAGTTGTGAGTTTTCTTTGTTCGGATTGATGCTTTGGGTTTTTGTGATTGTTTTCTCAGGTTTAATAGATTATATATGACAAGAAGATGATTTATATTTCTAGAAGGGAAGATTTGAATGTTCATTTTCTTGGAGGAAGATCTAATCTTGTTAATATACTATCCACATCGAACGAATCAGGGGATTATTTGTTTTCATTCTTTTACCTATTTTACTTTTACATCCTTTAATTGAACATTGGGGACAATGTTCATCCTAAGTGTAAGGGGAGGGTAAATGATGATACCTTATAGGATACAATTGCACTTGAGTTTGTTTGTTCGATGGTAGGTGTGTAATAAAACTAAGAGAAATACTTGTTAGTGTAATTTTAGCGCCAAATTTAATTTTTTTTACAACATTTAGGAGTGAAACTTTAGCCTTAACAAGCGTCTCATGGATAGGAGTTGTATGACTAGCACAAAAACGTACCATTCAGAAAAACTTTCCACCCAAATATGTGAGGTTCGCCTTTAGATTTGATAGGAAAAGCATTTATTATTAGTGCTTATGAGTGTACCGGTAGCATTTAGATTCTAGAACTTGCGTTAGTGATGCATCCCGAGACCGTTAGTGAGACTACATTCGTGTAGTAGGATTTACTACATGATAAGAGGCATTAGGATCACCCTTGTGTTTAAACCCGTATCATAATTACTTGACCATTTAAGTCATATCACTTGACTAGTAAATTCAATTAATTTTTCCCACACCTTAGCGTTGTACTCATTTTTAGTACACGATACCCCTAGTACACCCCTCCGAGCCTATCTTTTCATTTCTAACTTTAAGCATTTTACTTAAAGGAAGAATTTGTTACAACCCACCCAAATGTGCAACCAAATCGCCTTAGCCTTCCTTGTACGCACTCATCTTTAGTGCATTATTGTTATTTGTTTAAACCCTTAGTTAATTATCTAATTGATTACATGGTTGCTAAGTCGAGTCATATCTTGTACATATTGTTTTGGGACGATTGAGACTCATGGGTAAAGTACTTGTGTTATGGAGTAATGGGGAAGAACATCAAATTATTACCCCCATATGTGCATTAATCTTAAAAAGCACTCCAAGTGTTTTGATTATCTTGATTTGAGTCATTAGAGTAGTTTATTGTAAATTATGTAAAAATTCAAGTGTAAGGGGAATGTACATTCCCTATGATGTATTATTTTGGATGGTAGGGTAAGAGTGTATGCAAAAAAAAAAAAAAAAAAAAAAAAAAAAATCAAAAAAAAGAAATTGAAAAAAATAGAAAAAGAAAAGAAAGAAAAAACATACGGACTACCATCCCGTTTAATTCTATGTTTGTTTTATGTTTTAGTTATTTTATATTCATTAGCTTAAGTTGAGTCTAGTCTTGGCTTAGCAACGCCATATTGTACATGTAATTAACCAAGATGATTAACTCGCCACCAGTAAATATTGTCTTTATCCAACAAAATCGTGTTTTCCATATCCCTACACCTAACGTTGTAACCCTTTAAAAGACCTCTTTGATAATTTAACCTAGGTGCTTATGCCAAGTGGTGGAGGTTTGATCCTTTCCCAAGCTTATGGTAATCTATTTGTTATGACAGGTAGTGAGAGATGTTTTTCATTTCCATATTGTGATATATATACTTTATTACACCCGAGAGATGTGAGTATCTAAACACTATTTGTGAGGTGCTAGTGTATAACCTCCGTGTTTGTTTTTGGTTTTTAGTGGAACGATTATTTGTTGTAATTACTTTTATATTAGTGTTAAATGACCCCTAACTTGTATTTTGATTAGAATAAAAGCGCATTTGCTTGAGAACAAGCAAATCTCAAGTGTAAGGGTATTTGATGAGGCGAAAAGTGTACCGCTTTTAAGGGGTCATTTAAACCCGAATTCGTAATTATTTGATCAAATATTGCCCTAAATCGTTCCTTTTGTCATTTTAGGTACTTTTGGAGAGAAATCTGGAAAAGGAAGCATTTTGGACGTTTTTGGAGCTAAAAAGTGAAGAAAACAACAAAGTCTCAAATTCTTGCTGGAAACATTTAGTAGTGACGGCGTTAAGCCTGGTAAAAGAGGTGGATATGGAAAATATACATGACGCACCAGAACATTTTCTTTGTAATTGACCTGACGGCGTCACCAAGGCCGTCAGGGTCAGATTACACGTGACGTCCCAGAGTAAGTTTACACATGACGGCGTCATGATTCAACCTGACGACGTCAGATGTTATACAGTGAAGACGTCAGGAAGAAGGCTTACACAAGAAGAAAACTTAATGAAACCGTCACAAGATGATCGAGACAATCACAACTTGCGCACGGAGTAGCTGACACTGTTTTGGCCATAACCTTTGCATACGAACTCGGATTTGAGCGATTCAAAAAAGGAAATGATCGGGACGAAAAAATCTTCGATTTGATGACAAAATGGTCATGAAACCGTCACTCCTTACGGGCTGACGCCGTGAAGATGGGCCGGGCAGAAAAGAGCCTATAAATATAACATCATAACTTCACTTTTTGTAAGCCCTAAACCCTAAGGTCGATTCCTGGGTTTAGGTAGGTGTTTTTCTAGCAACTTAGAGGGTTTCAATCACTCCATAAACATCTTGTAATGGTTTGATGATTCTATCTTAATTCATGTCTTCAATTATCATTATTGTTGCTTGTTCTTCATTAATTATGCTTGGTTAATTCATCTTGTGTCTACTTATGATTGTGTGAAACTTGTAGATAATCGATTAGATCTAATTGATGTCTTTGTTGATGTTTGTGTCTATCTTCATCAATTAAGGTGTGACAACTTCAATAGGTCTAGTTGATTTAGCTTATAATTCTTGATTCTTATTGTCTCTTGTTTGGTTGATTGAATTCGATGTTAGGCTTAAGAAAACTGGCAGACTTCCATTGGTAACTTGCTTGAACGTCTAAAGAAACATGATCGGAGGTGTACTACGATTGTTGGTTATATTTAATGCAAAAGAGAATTCTAATGATCCTATGTTAGGAGCTTTTAACGGCTCGACATAGGAGTGAAGTAGGATCTTATAGAGTTACGGAATATTGTACACGGCCTTACGAATGGTATTCAGGAATACAACCCGTCAATTAAAACAAGGATGTGACAGTTCAATAGGAAGAATTGGATAGCTAGCAAGGAGTAACATATCATAGGTAGATATGCTTCCCTTGTACAACCCGTCAATTAAAGCAAGGATGTGACAGTTCAATAGGAAGAATTGGATAGCTAGCAAGGAGTAACATATAATAGGTAGACATGCTTCACTTCCCTTGTAGAACCCTAGTTTATTTTCCTACACATTAGTTTAAATAGTAGCTTTTGGGTTAGTTGATTAGCAACTAATTTCACCCCTTCTTCCAAAACCCGAGATCTTTACTTGTTTTCAAAAAAAAAAAAAAAAAAAAAAAAAAAAAAAAAAAATACAAAAAGAATCATCCTTCACCTTTAGACTTGGTTAGATTAATTTTAATCCTAACGACACTATTTCTGAGTTGAACGATCAATCCCTCGGTACTTGTCACTATACTATACTACAACGATCAGGTACACTGCCTGGTGGGGGTTGTAAGGTTCTCGAGATCCCTTGAGAGGTAAAATCTGTTGCGAGGGCGCAATTCCCACGTATCAATAATTATTAACAATACATTTTAATCATTCAATTTATAAAATACGCACTTCTGGTCCTTGGACATATTTTATTCAAATAGATACTAGTCTTATGAGATTTACAAAAATATCCCATGAGTTTTAAAAATTTCGAAACAACCCCTCTTTGTCTTACAAACTAATCGGCTAAACAATAAAATACGCAAATCAAACCCTAGCTCCACCAATCCTTAACCACTCATTTTATAATAATTAAACTCATTTAATAATCAAGTCAAAACCAGAAAACCGTAACCCTAGTGCTCGCTCACTATTTTCTTTCTCTTTTATAATCGGTAAACAATTAAAATCCACAAACAATTATTTAGGCCTCAAATAAATTATGTAACATTTTATTTAGGTTATACTAACATGATATAAGTCCAGAAAAAAATCAGATTAAGAATTCTAAAATTTTATCTTGGCCGATTGGGAATTTTATTCAAAATAGCACGTTTTATCTTATAAAAATTCATATGACCAGAATATAATGCATGATTTGATTTGGTTAATTTTTACATGTTATATATGATATTATAGATGATACAAAATTACCAGCAAGATTAAAAAATGAGCGGAATGAGCAGAAACAATTTACACCACTCGGCTAGACAAAACCGAACAAATAAAATCCCAGTGATCGAACCAGAGAACCACAAGCTTATCCAGTATTTTTACCACGTTCACAAGCATATAAGACGTCGCAAAAAAATGGTGATGAGCTCCATAAAAATTGTTGGCCGCCTCTTGTGATTTTAGAGAGTAATTAGGGTTTTTTTAGAGTTTATAAAAATAAAAGGGAGTAAATGGCGACATATATGGAGAATTCCATCACTAATTTCGGCCATGAAGGATGATTGGGAGTTAATTTGCTGTTTTGAATCATTTCCCAAATTATCTTGATCATATCTTTATTTTTAAATGATTTAAATACAATATATGTATACATGTATATGTATACATGTATACATGTATATATATATATATATATATATATATATATATATATATATATATATATATATATATATATATATATAAAAGATAAAAAGGTATAATTAGTTAAATAAAAATTTTTGTAAGTTTTTATACTTTCACATGGTACTTTAAGCTATAAAACAAGTTCATGAAAATTGTCATACTTCATATATTGCAAATCGTAATTATTTGGAATTTAATTGTAATTGTTTAAGTTTTTAAATCAAATTTAAAGAAATAGGGGCAGTTTGGTAATTTTGCAATGTTTGAGATTTAGGGTTTTACACAAATACTCTCTACAGTATGACTTTTTCCTTAACCATACCAGAATCCGGTCTCTTTGCCACGTTGCACAGTTCGCATAAGAACCACATTCATCAAAAATTTCATAGCCCCAATGATTTATAATTTCATTATACAGGAGCTCGTGTGATAAAGCCTTTGACCACTCCTGTTCCGGCGTTAAACCGTCCATTGTTGTTTGTGATTTGTGAAAATTGACAATCTGGTTTTGTGAGAATCAAGAATATATGTGCAAAATGAGACGGGAATGATTTTGTGAAAATATTTATAAGAAAAAAATATGGGACATAATCCCGTCAACATGTCGACGGGAACAAACAGGCGGGAAAAATTCCGCCATATTATTGGCTAGTATTTTTTTTTAATTACTTAAATAAAATTCTCCCGTCTACATGTCGACGGGATCGTTAAACCAAAAACAATAATTAACGTTAATCACACGTTAATTACACTTTGCTTCGTTGTTAATATGTTCCCGTCGACATGTCGACGGTAACATATTGGTGGGATAATTTCGCGCCCAACTTTTGGCAATAATAGAGGTGTGAAGGTTTGACCAATATGTCAACGTGAGCGTATTAATCCGAAAAATTCAACGCAGCTAGGCTCGGTCAAGCTTGTTTTTTGTCATTTTGTGCATATTGCCGTCGACAATGTGTCGACGGGAATATTCTCGTCGCCTGTTCTCCTAATTCTTGTAGTGCTTATGGGTCTATACATTTTTTTTAGATCTATACATTTTTTCATTTTTGTTTCTCGATTGGATTGTGTTCATTTTTATTAGACATAATATACCAATTGTGGTAGTTGTATATACATTTTGGAATACGTAGTAATTTTTTAATTCTTATTTTTTTTATTTATTATTTTTTTTGAAAAAATGTTTTGAGTATTTTAAGGTAGTCGAGAGGTTGAGCAGTGGTGGTTGAGCAGTGGTAGTTGAGTGGTTGAGCAGTGGTGGTCGAGCGGTTGAGCAAGGTGATCAAGCGGTTGAGCAGTTGATTAGTGGTGGTCGAACAATGGTGGTGGTGGTGATGGATTGGTGAAGTGGTTAGGTGGGGTAGGTGGGGCTAGCTGAGGTGAGTGAGGTTAGGCAGAGTAATTAATAAAAAATAATAATATAATATAGAAAGGTGTATTTGTAATTTCATAATTAAAGAATAAAATATCTCACCTACCCCTGTACTTGCAAATGACACGTGTTAAAAAATTGGTGGAGTTGATCAGTTGAACAGTCGAGCATGCCAAATAAGTGTGAGCATTCCGACCGTTTGGACCGGACCGACCGACCGGACCGACCAGAGAACCAACGGTCCGGTCTCGGTCTTGGATTTTTCATTAATTCGGTTATCGGTCCGGTGACGAAAAAACCGAAAAAACATGCCAAAATCTTGCCTAATTGGACCGGACCGACCAAAGACCGACCGGACCGAGACCGGACCGACCACATTCGGTCCGGTCTCGGTCTATGGTTTTTCCCAAAGTCGGTCTTCGGTCCAGTTCGGTGTTGGCCAGTCCGGTCCGGTTTTTAGACCGTAATCACCCCTAATGACAAAATTGAGAAAAGGGGTCAATTCATGACCAAAACTTGAAATACATGAATGTCTTTTTAAGCATTTTCTCTTTTGCATATTATCCTTGTAGGGCCCTTTCATTTATATCATCCAGATTTTAACTTTAAATACGAGTACTAAAATAAATTCTAAAGTCAATCCCTTCAGCTAAACAAACGCCTCCAACAATGCCATGTGGTCGAGACCTGGCCACACTATGTCTATTTATGTATGCATTTTCTGATTCTTCATTGTACAGTTGGAGCTTAAAATATTCAATTGATTAATGAACTTCTTGCAGTAAGTAAAAGGTTTAACGTGGATTGGCATATGTTGGGAAAAAAAATGGTTTAAAATGAAAAGTTTAATAAATGACTACTGTTTTTTGTTATTATTATTATTACTATTATTATTATTATGTTTTTTAATATTAAAAGATAAATCTTAGGCATTAAGTTTTTAAAAAATAGAATAAGGGTTAATTATTATTTTCAGTTAAAACCCATATCAACCCTCATTTATTTTTAAAAATGACATATTTTAAAAACTGTAAATCGTTAACATCTTTTATATAATAAAACAAAACCTTAATTGGGGACTTTTGTATTTTAAAAAAATCAAATCATACCTTATTTAGTAATAATTTTATTTTTAAAAAAAATATTATTTTCTTATTAGGTAAGATTTTATATTTATCCATAACACAAGTAGAATATAAGATAAATACAAAAAATATAGATAAGATGCAATTAACAATAAGATTAAAATTTTTAAATAATTATATTTAATACTCCCTCCGTCCCATATTAAATGTTCACTTTGATTTTTCAAAGTCTTTTTTTATAAACTTTGACTTTAAATATTTTTATGTGTGTTATATAATACTTGATGCAAAATATATGAATGGATTGATTTTTAAATGTATTTTCGATAGATACAATTTTTATCAAGTATTATATAATACAAACAAAAATATGTAAGGTTAAAGTTGAAGAAAAAAGACTACAAAAGTCAAAAGTGGACATTTAATATGGGACGGAGGGAGTAATAAAAAACTATAATTAAACATCATAAATCAAACAAAACAAAGATTAAATTATTTATTTTTTAATAAATAAAAATATATGATTAAAAAAATTAAAAAAAACCCCGCGCGTGTGCGGGAATTATAACTAGTATATATATTGCACTATCATGACGATCATTTAATTAGCTTTCAATATATGGGCACTTTCATATATTTTCGTGGTTTATCTTGGTACTATATTTTGCTTAATATATCACTTGTGATATAACAGTAATATGTAAGTTCAAACACTCATCATGTTGTTGTAAAATGGGCGTAAATATTTGTGTAAAACTCAAACGATTAATCGCTAATAACATTGAAAATACATATTCTTAGTTTTCCAATCATATAGATCACATAATTTTTGAACCTCAAAATTAATACAGTTTAATCATAGAAGTTGAAAAAATTAGAATAATTTTTTTGAAGTTAAACTCGCTTGATGTATCACATGTGATATAACACTAATACCCCAAAATACATATCATTAGCTTTCTAATCATATAGATCACATAATTTTTGAACCTCAAAATTAATACAGTTTAATCATAGAAGTTGAAAAAAATAGAATAATTTTTTTGAAAGTTAAACTCGCTTGATGTATCATATGTGAAAGTTCGAACAATCAAAAGTGTTTATATAGAACTCGAAATTATTCATCATATTTTGCATTAAAAAATACACGTCTTTAGTTTTTCAATCATATAATACATATAATATTTGAACCTCGAAATTAATACGCTTTATTCATAGAAGTTGACGAAAAATAGAAAAGCAAAATTTGATATTAAAACTCGTTTGATATATAACATGTGATATAGCACTAATATGTAAGTTCGACCAATCAACATATTGTCATAAATGGTCATAAATATTTATATACAACTCCAAAAGATTCACCATTTTTTTCATCAAAAAATCATGCTTATGTTCATTTTACGACAGTCTTTTGTATTCGAATCTATAAATTAGTGTTATACTTATATCACATGTGATATATCAAACAAATTTGAATATAAAAAAATCATATATTTTCTACACGTTCTATGAATTAACTGTAATAATTTGAAAATTCAAAAATTATGTATAATACATGATTAGAAAGCTAATAATTTGTATTTTTAAATGCAAAAAACGGTGAAGTATTTGGAGTTTTATACAAATAGTTATGTCAAATTTATGAAAGCATGTTGAGTGTTCGAACTTATATATTAGTGTTATATTATATCAGATGTGATATATCATATAAACTTCTGTATCGAAAAAACCAAAAAAATAAGTTTGTCAAAAAGATATGGAAGTGCATATTTATTGACAGATAATTAAATGCTTGTCGTAATCGTATAATTTTTTCGCTCAACGACTCACGATTTTTGAAATAAATTATTTAAAAAAAAAACTATGAAAATGCGTTTTATTCAAAAATAATAATAATAAATAAATAATTAAAAATAAAGGTGTGGGGAATGTAAGCGAGCGATTTATTTTAGTTGAAAATGAATGGATTAATCTTTTATTATTTTATTCACTTCATGAAATTTTTTATTGTTAAAATAATAATAATAATAATAATAATAATAATAATAATAATAATAATAATAATAATAAATAAATAAATAAATAAAAAATAAAAAATCCTCATGATCTTAAACCCTCGTGACTTAGTTCTTGTATTATTTTATTCAAATTATTATTATACTTACTACGTAGTATCACTTAAAGTATACAGCATATCCCATAATATCCGAAAAGTGACATTATTTACTCAAAAACAAAAAAACTATGCACTAACTAATCCTACTATATATATTTACTCCCCATGCACGTCTACCTTCATTTTCATATTATTCTTCATTCCAATACCTCAATGGATATTCATACTCTCTTATTCATCATCCTCTCTATTATCCTCATTTCACCATTAACATCTCAAGCTTGTCATCCCATCGATCATCAAGCATTACTTGAGTTTAAGCACAAAATCACTTATGACCCTCAAGGTCTCTTGCAAACATGGACACCTCAAACTGATTGTTGTAAAACATGGAATGGGATCGCATGTGGTTCCCATGGGAGAGTCGTTAATGTCACACGTCCCGGTAACTTCGTCAATAAGGATGATGACTATGTGTACGCCCCAATTTCTGGTACCATCTCTCCTTTTCTCTCTAATCTCACATTTTTACAACTGCTTGACCTCAACGGCCTAAAAGACTTGAGGGGTCCGATCCCGCCTGAGTTTGGTAAACTTTCACGTTTAACTCAACTATTTCTGGCTGGTAATAATCTATCTGGGACTCTCCCAGATGACATTTTTAGGTCATTCAAATCCTTAAGGGAAATTAAACTTAGTGGGAACAAGTTTTCCGGGCAGATCCCTTCGTCCATTGGCAATATGATTTCGATTAAATTAATTTATTTCCACGAGAATAATTTCTCTGGAAACATACCTAAAACGATTGGGAAGTTAAAGAATATTGAGTATCTTTTCTTATCCAAAAACAATATATCTGGATTAATTCCAGAGTCACTTGGATTTTTGTCTAAGTTAGAGATGTTGTATCTCGACGAAAACAAACTTTCTGGACCCATTCCTTCTTCAATTGGAGGACTAGCTTCGATCCGACAATTAGTTTTGTCTGATAATGAATTAACTGGTGCTATCCCTTCTTCCATTGGCAAGCTTCGTAACATCCAAATGCTAGCATTTAATAACAATAAGCTATCTGGAAAATTACCCTCTTCTATTGGTCATTTGATTACTCTGAGCGGTATTTTCTTTGACAATAATCAATTTGCTGGAAGTATTCCTACAAGTTTTGGGAATCTAAGTAATCTTCAAGAACTTATTTTAAACACAAACAATCTTACCGGTCGGATTCCATCTCAGCTTGGTAAATTAGGTACTCTTCAGTTCCTTGATTTATCGAGAAACAAACTTACGGGTCAGATTCCATCTCAGCTTGCTAGATTACAAAATTTATGGGATCTAGATTTGTCATTTAATCCATTAAACTTAGTCACATTACCAAAGTGGTTTTCGAAACTAAACCTTGGAAGTTTGAGGATGGCTAAAACCGGACTCCGAGGATCATTTCCGCGGGCCCTCTTGTCGTCATCCACTATTTGGCAATTGGATTTATCGAGCAATTCGTTAACAGGTGAGTTACCACCGTTAATCGGGAATATGACAAAGCTTATGCTTTTGAACTTGTCAAATAACGGGTTTAGTAACGCTATTCCATTAGAGTTCAAGAACCTTTCATTGCTAACGGACCTTGATCTTCATTCCAATAATTTTTCGGGTGACATAAATTTTATTTTCAAGAAAAATGTACCAGAATTTGGTGCTTTTATCTCAATTGATCTGTCTTATAATTCATTTTCGGGGCCTATAAAAGTTATTGGTGATGAGCCTGCGACGGGGTCTATTGTATCACTGGTGTTATCGCACAATCCAATTGGTGGAACAATACCAAAATCACTGAGTAACGTGACCGAGTTATCAAGACTTTTGATTTCTAAGAATAACTTAGTAGGGAAGATACCAAAAGAGTTTCTGAATAAGAAGAGTTTGAAGGAACTTGATGTATCATGGAATAGACTCACCGGAGAAATTCCTGTGCATAATGCTAGTTTCCCTACTTCTGCATTTTTAGGTAATCCTGGATTGTGTGGGATCCCTCTTCCGCCATGTAATATTTCCCTTTGATGTTTTGTAATGTAACACCGAAAAATATGATATCAATAAACAGGGGCGAAGCTTGGAAATTTCGAGTGGGGGGTCGAGATCTAAATTTTTTTTTCCTAACACTATGGGGGGTCGAAACCGAATTAAATTGGGGGGGGCGAAACCGAAAATACCGAAATTTTTCTACACGAAAACTATATACCCCTACATCGCAAAAAAAATTTCGGGGGGTCGGCCCCCCCCCCAGAAGCTGCTGTCAATAAAGGCTACTGTGCCTCAGCATTTGTTCTAAAATCCTGTAGTGAAATTAAGACTGCTCGACTTCGGTAGCAAATGCAAATTATAGGAAAATAAATGTGGTGAAATGTTATAAGTTAAAGGTCCCAAATAGGAGAGACCTGTTTTGCAATTTAATTAGGTGACAAAATTTGGCACGTAGATATCGTATAAGGATCGAAGCTGTGATAGAAACAAAAGGCAGATACTAATATCAGTAAATATCAAACATTTGGTTTGAAAAGTTCAAAGCAAATTTGATAAATTGTTCTTTTTGTTGTTTGGATGCGCACATCAAACATACTTTGGAAAACTACCCAAACCTTATGCTTAATAATCTTCATGGTGACATAGTGGTATGTCTTCAAAATATTAGATTGAAGTTCAAACCACGTTAGGTGGACGCCTTGATATATATGGCAATGAAAGGTGTGGAATCAGTCACAAGAATATTGGTCAGGAGTGTGCATCATAGCCAAAAGACTTGACATCCTCTTAAACATAAATCATTTCCCGTTTATCCGTTCACAAAGCTCGATCCACATGGTTGACGCACAATGGGTCTACTTGTATACCATGTGAACCCAGATGGTACCTTCATAGTGGGCCTTTGTAAATGTTCACAACTTATTTTTTTCTTTTGATTAAATATCACTTACTGTCGTATATACAGCCTATTTTACGTTTGTTAAATGGGAAGTACAGAAAATAAAACATGTATATGGTTTACATATATTCAACCTTGATACTGTTACGTACATTTGAAATAAGAAAAAATGATTCTTATGACTAATTAGTAAGTCTACTAATATGCCTAATGATTTAATTAGTGAATTTAGAAAAATGATTTGGTGAAAATTTGAAACTAGTCTATGCATTTCATTTTACTACTTTACCATACTTAAATCGGATAAACACAATGAAAAATCTTGTTACATATGTTGCATAATCATTTAGAAAGGATTTAAATAAGGAGGAATATTTTGAATCTTGTTTATTGTAGCAAAAAAGTTTTTCGAAAAGCTCGAACTGAAAATGCCCATATACAAAGAAACGATCTTCAGATAGAAAACAATATGCCAAACTCCATTCGTTAGACTAGAGCAAACAGAGTGGTGGAAATTTGCTTCATGTCATCAGCAACCTTTCATATACAACTTCAGCCATATTCGGGAGTTGAAACGACAACTGATTCTACACTAAATCAGAAAAGAAAAAAAATTATGTAACCTTTTTTTTCTTTTTCTTTCAAAGAGTGACTTTTTCCACTTCCGCATCAATAAAGCAACATGAAAATAGTGTAAAACCAATATGTCCAAGAACTATGAATGCAACTCTTATGATGCTCTTAGAGCATTGGTAACCCTGGTGCCGTGAACTGGTGCCGTGGGCTAAAAGTGCTGCCACGTCAGGCAAAATTTCCATAACGCCAGAAATCACACGGCATCACATTCTGGCCGTAAACCTTGACACCAGAAATTCTGGTGCCGTCAGCATTTATTTATTTATTTATTTATTTTTTACATAAAATAAAACAAACACAATATTAACTAAAATAAACCATTAATTAAAAAAAACACATTACATAAAGAAAAAAAAAAAAAAAAAAAAAAAACATTACATTTAAAAAAAGTACATAAAAATAGAAACCTAATTATTAAAGGTCCATAAATACTCCACAAGGTCTTGTCGAAGATCGTCGTGCACTTTTCTATCTCGAAGTTCTTTATTTTTTCTAACATGTAAATCACACCTTTCGACCCAACTATCTGGCATGTTCGGAGTTGGATCAACGAATGTATCTCTTAAATTCACTTCGAATCCTTCGTCTTCCAATATCATGTTATATAACATTATACAACAATACAAGAATAGTTTCAAGGTGTTGATATGCCAAGCACGTGCGGGTTGTCGTATAATTCCCCAACGACCTTGTAGGACTCTAAAAGCTCGTTCAATATCTTTTCTAGCACTTTTTTGAACCCTTTTTAAGTTCAAATATTTTTCAGACCTTGCAACACTAAACGTTTTTGACAAACACGGACCATGCCGGATAAATGCCGTCGGCTAAATAATAACTTTTCTTATATGTATGGCCGTTAACTTCAAATGGACATGCCGGAGCTTTACCGGCAAGTTCAACATCAAATAACGGGGAACCATATAACACATTAAGATCATTATTTCGTCCCGGACGTCGTATGTATGACCTTGCTCTCTTTTCACCCGAACGTGATCTCCCGGCTTCTTGATCATACAAAGCTAAAAATTGTTCGTACGCCGCATAAACTTGAAGATATCGTTCCCGACCGTCATTAAAAAAATCAACATAAGGGTCGTAATTAGGGTCGTTGGGATTAGTTGGATTCATGATTGAAAGAAAGATTGAAATTGAAAGAGGTATGTGAAAAATGAGAAGTGAATGTGGTTTTTATAGATTTTAATATAATAGGAAAATGAAAAATATGAATTTTTGGGCCTTCTAGGCGTTCAACAACGTTCTAATTCAAAAGAAAAAAAAATAGATATGGCGTTGGCTGGCCACCACGGTGCGAGTGGCCATGGCGCCAGTCGTGGTGTGGTGCGCCATCGGGTTTTTTCGGCTGGTAGAATAGCACGAGTTCACAACGCAATGGTACCTCCTTCTCTTTTGGAGTACATCAGTAGTTCAGTACCCAATGACTTTTTGTGCTCAAATTAGTTTCGAAAAGTTTTTTCTTTACTAGAGGTAAAAACATTCACAAATACTTCAACTTTTTTCTTGTCTTTAAAGAAAAAATGAGTAAACGCTCTATCACATTATATTTATTTTTATTTAAAAGTATAAGAAAAACTAGATGACTTTTTTTTTTAAATAGGTTAATATACAAATATGTTACTAAACTTTATTAAAATGTTCTCTTAAGTTACTAAACTTTCATTTTGTTTAGTTAGGTTATCGAACAAATATGTGTATCTGAAATAAAGTATTGAATGTTTCACAGAAGTATCAAATGAAAATAAGACACTTTAAAAGAAATAGAGGTTGAAAATGAAGCGAGAAGGTAAAAAGATCACTCATGTGACTTGCACATGACCTTATAATTAAGACTATATACTAAATCAAAAATACTTTAGTAACTTCAATAACAAGTTTAATAAGTTTTAGTAACCTAACTGAACAAAATATAAATTCATCAGTAATTTAGAAAAACATTTTTGTAAAGTTTAGTAACATATTTATATGTTAACCTTTTGTGTTAGAATCATTTTTCAAATAAAAATTTAAGGTACCTTTTATTAAAGGGAAATGCAAAATAAAGCCAATAACGATATTAACTACTAAAATTCTACAAAATTTGATGATGGATTGATGGTCAAAAATAGTTAGAGACAAACTCTACACTTTATAACCAATTGAGAAATTAAAGGGTAAGTAATAACGTAATACTATTGGTATCATTTTATTTCTTTTACCTCCCATATCAATCGCTTTATAGACAAAATAAGATTATTTTTTTATGGTTTTTTTTGTTTCGTATCACTTGTATTTTACTATTTTTGATTTGTTTAATTTTATATTTTATGTTTCACACTTTTTTCAGCAGTTTTATCAACTTTATTAACAGGAAAAGACATTTTTTTACAATTTCCTGCTACGTATTTTTTGCGTTTTACTACTTTTGACTTGTTAAACTTTAAATTTTTTGTTACTTTTCACTGTTTAATAGTAAAAATAAAGTTATAAAAATAAAAAAAATAAAAAAAATTAAAGGAAATATTACAATTATTTTAGGGGATCATAATAACCTATCCCGGAATTGAATTGTATTTATCTTCTAGGTAGTTGTTATTCATTTTTCATGCTTTTGTTTATTGTTAGCTTAGCCCATTGTTAGAATGTATCATTGTAATGGGCCTAAGCCCGACATTTTGATTATTCGGTATAATTGTATATTATTGTATATAATGATATATTATTGCAGAAACTTGTTTGTTACGGAATGGAAAAATTACACAGATAGGTAACGAACTTTGAAAATTTTTCAAAGTTAGGTAATGAACTTTCTAAAATACTAATATAACATATGAAACTTTTTGTAACCGTTAAAGTTATGCAATAACTTGCACTTTTGTAACTTGTAACTGGCTAAACCGGTAAACTTGTACAAAAAGACAAATTGACCACACATACTAACCATTGACTTCCACTTTACCAAAACCCGTTTCCCCCCAATTCCACAAGAACCCTAATTCCCAAAAACGATTCACCCCCAAATCTCAATTCCATAAATCATCTTTGTCTAATCAATGTAATATTCAATATGACAAAACATAAACCTGACAAGAATCGTGTTTTCACAGTTAATTTATACCACGATGGCTATTTTACAATCAAACCTTTCGATTATTTGGGAGGGGATATCAAGCAAATCACAGATGTTAGGTTTGAAGGTATGTCATTTGATCAACTATTTGATTTAGTTAAGCATTTAGTGCATAACCCACTTAGGAGGCTGTATTATTGCAAAGTAGGCACACCATTAAGGTTAGGCATTAAACAAATTAAAAATGATGATGATGTCCAGGCTTTTTTAATAGTTGGTTATGAAAATAAATGGGTTGTGGATTTGTATGCTGAACATATGGATGATGATGCCTTAGATATTAGGGACCTTGCAGAAACCAATAATGTTGACTTAGGAAATGAATCCATTGATGGTTATTGTTCTAGTGATGAAGAAGATTATGGTGATGTTGAGTTTTTTACTGAAGGTGATGATAATGTAGAAATTAAGGTTGTAACTACTAAGGATCCATTTCTGTTGAAGTTGTGCTCTAATAGTGGTCACTATAAAGGCTTCATTGATGAAGCAGTGAATGAACCTGCAAGAGAAGTGATAAATGACCCAGATAACATAGATCCTAAGTATAGAGCTAAGTCAGGTATCATATACCCAATACATGATCCTACACTACAATGGGATAAAATGGAACCTGTTTTAGGTAGAGGTTTGAGACCAATGAACAACTCAAACTTGCTTTAGCTAATTATGCGGTAGCAAATGGGTATCAATTGTGGTTTATGAGAAATGATTGGAAGCAATTACTAGTTTATTGTGGGTTGAAGGAACACTATGCTAGGATATGGGAGTATAGGAATACTGTACTTGATACAAATCCAGGTAGCACATGTAGAGTTGATGATGAAGAGACCTCTTCAGGCAACATCTATTTTAGAAGGTTCTATGTATGTTTTAAAGGTGTCAGAGATGGTTGGTTTGCAGGGTGTAGAAAGGTATTAGGATTGGATGGATGTTTCCTAAAACATACATGTAAAGGTGAGTTACTGGTTGCCATGAGTAGAGATGCAAATAACCAAATGTACCCAATAGCATGGGCAGTTGTAAAGGTGGAAAATCATGAGAATTGGTGTTGGTTTTTGGGATTGTTAAGTGAAGATCTGCAGTTGCATCAGGGGAATGGCTTAACAATCATATCAGATTCTCATAAGGTAAATTTCTAGTCTTATTAATTAATGTAATTATCTACTTATAGAATGGCTTAACAATCATATCAGTCCCCCAACCATTACAATTTGATTAATGCAAATGTTATTTACTTTGTTAATTGCATGTTGTTTTATGAAAAAACAGTCAATTGGTTTGTGTGTTCAACATGAGAATCTTACTATTCTCCTTGTGAACATGCAATGTAAAAACTGACCACATACTAATTGCCATATTGTTCCACCTTTTACCATCCCCCTAAAATTGACCACAAACTCACTGCAAAAGGCTTTACAACATCTCTATTTAAGTGTATACTACCTGCAAAGCATACATAAACAAACCAACTATACAACTGCAATAATGTCTTCCAATAAGAAGAAAGGTATACCATGTTGCAATTTAAGCTGTTTTTTTTTTATGAGGGAGAATACCAGTAAACACTAACAATTTTTTTTTCTTTGTTGGCTTATTGTGTGCAGAGATAATAAACATTCCAAGTGACAGCTCTGACTCAGTGTTTGCCTTCTCAAGTGACTGTTCTGATGCTACCAATGTTGCACAACAAGATTCATGGGAGGGTTACTTCCCAAAATATGTCATAAATGCAGAGGATTGCTTTCCACATGTTTCAAAGAAAATGGGAAGTAGCAGCAACCTTACATCCAAAGAAGAAGCAAAGACATAATTTCAAGCAAGGCTTAAGGTACTAGGATTGCCATGTAGCAAAAAATTTGGAGAATATGGTGTTAAACCTTTTGTTGTCAAAGACCCCAAGGATCAAAAAGGAAAGGCCAAAAAGAAAATGGGTTAAGGCCTTTTTAATGTAATACCCTGCATATGGTTGCAACCATTATATGTATGTTAGTGGTTTAAGTGCATAACTAAAACCACCCTTAAATAAGACAATTGTAACAAAGATGTAGGGAAAGTCATAATATTATTGCATATAACCATCATGACAACTTACATTTGATTATGTTTACAAGGCTTTAGCTAGTACTAAATAGAACCCTTAAACAACAAAACAACACAATCCTAATGACAACTATTAGAGCATACTACTTAAGGACAACGACCATAGCTACAACAACTAAAAATACAGCCATGAATGCATACTTCCAAGCAGTGGCTGTTTTGTTAGCTTTGTGCAATTCACCTTCAAGTTGTTCAATCATCCTTTGCCTTGTTGCTTCTCTTTGAACTTCACGCCTTTGGTTTGGATTGAGTTTATTGTACATCTCAAAAAGATGCATTCGGTACCATTCACACTCCTCTTCAGGGTCATACCAATCAAAATCTTCACACCTCTTTGTGTCAGGTCTCTATAAGGAAATAAATAGGTTTTTACTAATTACATTACTACACTTTAAAAATAAACAAGTGTTGTAAGCTTACCTATCGATTTTGACAACATATAAACCGACGAGCTGGATTTTCTTTGGTCCATGCAGTAACAACCATCGAAGGCCTCCCACATTTGCAGTTGGCATACCATAAATAAGACGAGGAAGACATGATTTTGATTTGGTATTGGTTTAGATTTGATTTGTGTGAATAAATCGATATTACCGTTATGATTTTGATTTGGAATTAGGGTTTTCTGAAAAAAAAACGGGTATGAAAAAGGGAAAGGGGGGATATATGTGGTTATCTGGGGCCACATGTGGGACCCACTTGTGTTAAACGGTCATATTGCATAACTTTAACGGTTACAACAAGTTTCATATGTTATATTAATATTTTAGAAAGTTCATTACCTAACTTTGAAAAATTTTCAAAGTTCGTTACCTATCTATGTAATTTTCCCTTACGGAATTTACTTCGCGAGTTATATACGCCTTTGTCTTCCGCTACTCTTGTGTACTGTGATAACGTGAGTGCTGTATACTTATCTTGTAATCCAGTTCAACACCAGCGTACAAAGCACATAGAAATTGATATACATTTTGTTAGAGACTTGATTGCTACTGGTCAGGTTCGCGTTCTTCATGTTCCCTCTCATTACCAACATGCAGATATTTTCACGAAAGGCTTGCTATTGGCTCTGTTTGAAAATTTTCGCTCTAGCCTTAGCGTGCGATGTCCTACCGCTGTGACTGCGGGGGAGTGTTAGCCTAACCCATTATTAGCATGTATCATTGTAACGGGCCTAAGCCCGACATCTAGATTATTCGGTATTATTGTATATAATGATGTATTATGTAGTCTTGTAAAGCACTGAAATCAATAACCGATTCTTTCTAATATCAAACATTTATTACATATTTGTCTAAACATGCTTTCGGTAATTAGTTTAGATAACAACCTTTAATGATGTTAGGAAAACGCTTAATAAAATTCTACCAAACCATCATTAAAAACGCTCTAGTAATCAACTTAGCTTCTATCATTACACATTCAAACCTATTTGATCCATCACTATTTGTGTAACCAACTCCTATCCATTTGCATGATTTTTCTTTTCAAACCATGTGATTGCAATATTCAAACGGTCGTAAAATTAATGAGGGTAAAATAGTGTACGAGGAAAGAAGACAAGGATAGAGTTTGTTTGATTGGATAAGTGACAGAAAGAGGTGCCACAGAGGATAAAAAGCCCAACAATGAGACATTATTTAGACCCCTCACATGGTTTTTGCTATACTTTACGTCCCCACATTTTCCACAAATTTAATAAAGGTAGGGCTGAGCTTTTTCGATCGACTACCGACACCCGACCGTGACTCGACACCGCCCGACATCGACTGACACTAACCGATCTACACTCAGGTCGGGAGTCAGTTTGATTTTTCCGGCTAATCGAAATCGGGATAAGTCGGGATCGGGACGGGACAGGTCAGGATCGTCCCAGTAAAGGACACGAAGTCCTTCTGGTCAAATTTGGTACATGGGGTTGTACTTTCCAATGTTACATAGAAGCTATTATGAACCGAATAAAAATCTTCTTATTGAGAGTTCGTATGATTACTCCAAGTTTAATTGCAATAAAACATAGTTTAGACTTTAACATTTCACATTTTAACAATGATTGGTTACAAGCTTTTGCATGATGGTCATTCACTCCTCAACCTTTATGATAGATCATGCATTCACTTGCGCTTTCATCCTATAACATCTAAATTTTATTCAAAGAAACATCAAAATTGCCCCACATTTTCTTTATATCGTATGAGGTCTGTACTGAGAAAAGATAATGTAGCATTCTCAAAACTGAAAGCAACAGAGTGTTCGGATATCTTTTCGGGTTCTATAGACCATGATCCACAACTTCAAGCTTATAATTAAATGGCACAAATATCTTAGTGTCAACGGGGTCACACGGAAAGCAAGCAAAAGAGATCACTAAAAGATACTTTTTTCCTCCCCTTTCTTGTGGAAAATGAGCAGGAAAGCATCAAAAGATATCCTTTGTCGAAGTATAGTTCCGAAGACAAAGAAGAGAAAGAGTATGGTTTGAAGAGAAAAAAAAATTATTGTGTTGTGAATTGGTATTTATGTTTTGGAAGTATTTTTAAACGATAAAAAATAGAAAAAATTAATGAAAGAGAGTGAATGTGATGCAATCGTTGAGAAAACGTTAAAAGATAAATTTTAAGAGATAGAAAAAGCTTGTGTGAAGCTCATATGGCTAAAGAAAACCTCCACAATACCTTCCACCCTTAGCTCCTATTAATATGTGATGAGTTGTTACATGATAACGCTAAAACAGATGAAGTGGATTTCGTTGATGCAGGAGAACAGATGCATGAGGCCTGTACAATAGGTCGGGCTTGGCATTACTATATATAAGCATTGCTTAAATCAATGGCGGAGCTAGAAAAAATTTCGTGGGAGGGTCGAAACAATTTTTTTTTTATTATTATTTTTTTAAAACATTAGATGAAGGGCCGAGATGATAAAAAAAATTTAATACATGAAATTGCGAAAAATACACTAACGGGCTTAGGCCTAGGGGTGTTGGGACCTTTATCGGTCCTCATGTAGCTCCGTCATTGGCTTTAACCTTGTATCAACCAAAGGTCTTGTCATTTGTACATAATAAAAACTAAGATGGTGTTTGTTTTAAAAAAAAATACATATTAAGAGGTTCTCATTCTAAGTAATTTAGACGTGATAAAAGCATTTAAACACCATATTTGCGATTGAAAAAAAATTACTTTATTGATTTACAAAAATTTATGAAGTTCAAAAAAAAAAAAAAAAAAAAAAAAAAAAAAAAAAAAAGCACAGCTTTTTTTTTTTGTCCATGTTTTTAACTTTTTGTCTATGTTTTTTTTTTAAGTCATGTTACTACACAACCTTGTCTCATGTTTTTTTTTGGTCCAAGTGCATGCACATATGCAGTATTGCACACAAGCAGATATAGGCTCAGATTAACACAATCATCATCGCCATTTTTTTTGTCCAAGTGCATAAGCACATATGCAGTATTACACAAGCTTGCACACAAGTATTTAGCACACAATAGGCTCAGATTAAGACAATCATCATCGCCGATTTAGAAATTTTTTGTCCAAGTGCATAAGCACACAAGCAGATTGCACAGTGATAAAATATCAACAAGTGTTTAGAAACAAGTGTTTGGCTCGGATATGAAGGTTGCAAAGTGATAAAATATCACTTTGCCATGCCTTTCGGTTTTTAGAAAACCATTTGTCATCGCCTTTTTTGAAACAGATAACTATGCAAGTGCACAGATTGCACACAAGTGAAACAGATAACTATGCAAGTGCTTAGATTGCACCCAAGTGCACATATTTGCCCCCAAGTGCACAGATTGCACACAAATTGCACCCAAATGTGCACAGATTGCACCCAAACCAAGTGAACCAAAAGTGAAACACAAGTCTCACATTCCACACATGTTACTGCAAGTACCAACAGCAAAGATTCAATGCAAGTACCAACAGTAAAGATTCCTGCAGTAAAGAATCCTGCAATTACTCACAAGAAAGTAAAGATTCCTGCAATTACTCACAAGAAAGGCTCCATTACTCACCTAAAGGCTCCATTATAAACAAGGCTCACAAAGAAGCAGATTGCACAAGTGATGAAAGCTACTTCACCACAATCAATATCACAACAATAACAAAGCAGATTGCACAAGTGAAAGCTAACTCACCACAATCAGTAAGTAAAGGGATGGGTTATAATGACGGGGGTATTTGGTTAGATTAATCCTCACTATTTAAATACTCTAACAAACCATTTACTTGCAGATTGCACACAAGTGAAACACAAGCAGCAAGTGAAAGCCGCAAGTGAAACACAACAAATATCTTAGGCTGCCGAAATGTCTAATTCACCATTTTACACAAATGAGGTAACATTAGGCTCAGATTATATATTGTTGCAACATAAGCAAGTTTAAGCAAGTTTTATCATATTTGGCTGCAACTTCAAAGGTTGCAAAAAAAAAATTTTTTTTTTGCCTGTCCATTTGGTAATGCCACGCCAAAATCAAAACCTTTTTTTAAATCATCATCGCCGTATCTCATTTTTTTTAAAAAACAAACTGCTTAAATCAAAGTGCTTATCAAGTTTCAAAAGCAAACTGCTTAAACCAAGTTTCAAATCAAACTGCTTATAAGCAGTTTGATAAGCAGTTTCATCACAAACTGCTTATCAATCATATTAGAGAGGGTTAATCTAACCAAATAGCCCTCATCAATATAACCCATCCCATAGGGACAGAGCACAAGGGTTTGCAGCAAGGGGGGTAGACCCCGTTAATATAGTAGAGCCCCATAATCACACATAATCACATCATTCACATACCTGTGGACTGTGGGGTAGGCCAGAGCAGGTATTCATACCACTCATGGGTGGCAGATCAAGGTGTTAACCTACCCTCAGCCACAAGTATTCATCACCACAGAACCACCAACATAATCACATTTCACATCACATAATCACATCATTCACATACATGTGTACTGTGAGGTAGGCCAGAGCAGGTATTCATACCACTCATTGGTGGCAGATCAATGTGTTAACCTACCCTCAGCCACAAGTATTCATCACCACAGAACCACCAAAATCATCACCACAGAACCATCAAAATCATCACCACAGAACCCCCAAAAATACCAAACCTGACTTTTTTAGATCTAATTAGGGTTTCATAAAAATTGGGGGTTTTTAAAATTAATCAGTAGATTTTTCAATTAACATAGGTTAATTGAAAGATTACTCATTTAATTTTAAAAAACCCCCAATGTTTTACGAAACCCTAATTAGATCTAAAAAAGAACACCCCAAAACACCATCACCACAGATAACCATCATCAAAAAAACCCTAATTTTTTTCAAACCCTAATTAGATCTAAAAAATTATTTTACAAACCCTAATTTTTCAAACCCCTAATTTTTATATCAAAAAATTAGATCTAAAAAAGAACACCCCAAAACACCATCACCACAGATAACCATCATAAAAAAAAACCCCAATTTTTGTACGAAACCCTAATTAGATATATATTTTTTAATTGTTGTTAAAAACACAGAATAAATACCAAACCACCAATTTTTTAGATCTAATTAGGGTTTCGTAAAAATTGGGGGTTTTTTAAATTAATCAGTAGATCTTTCAATTAACGTTGGTTAATTGAAAGATTACTAGTTAATTATAAAAAACCTCCAATTTTTTTCAAACCCTAATTAGATCTAAAAAATTATTTTACAAACCCTAATTTTTCAAACCCCCAATTTTTATATCAAAAAATTAGATCTAAAAAAGAACACCCCAAAACACCATCACCACAGATAACCATCATCAAAAAACCCCCAATTTTTGTACGAAACCCTAATTAGATATATATTTTTTAATCGTTGTTAAAAACACAGAACAAATACCAAACCACCAATTTTTCAGATCTAATTAGGGTTTCGTAAAAATTGGGGGGTTTTTCAAATTAATCAGTAGATCTTTCAATTAACGTTGGTTAATTGAAAGATTACTAGTTAATTATAAAAAACCCCAAATTTTTTTCAAACCCTAATTAGATCTAAAAAATTATTTTACAAACCCTAATTTTTCAAACCCCCAAGTTTTATATCAAAAAATTAGATCTAAACTATCATGCACTAACCTGTTTATATCAAAAAATCATCACCACAGAACCACAGAACCCCCAGTTTTTTTATGAAACCCTAATTTCTCACAGTCAGAATCAGATAATCACGTACCACATCACATACCACATCACCATAAACCAACATCACATATCAGAATTAGATCTAAAATAGTTTTAGATCTAAAGTGAGAGAGAGAAAAAGAGATAGAGAGAGAGAGTATTAAACACGTATGTGTGTGTGTGGTGTGTGATAAAGAGAGAGAGAGAGAGAGAGTAGTATTAAACGAGTACGCGTTTTTACGTTCTTTTTTTTATTTTTTTTTTTATTTTTTTTTATTTGTATTTAAAAGTTGTAAAAATGTGTAAAAATAAGTTGTATAAATTTAAAAGTTGTAAAAATGTGTAAAAAGTTGTATAAATTTAAAAGTTGTAAAAATTTGTAAAAAGTTGTATAAAATTAAAAGTTGTATAATTTTTTTTTTTATTTATTGTATGTAAAAGTTGTAAAAAAAAAATTAATTTATTGTATGTAAAAGTTGTAAAAATTAAAAGTTATAAAATTTAAAATGTAAAAATGTAAAAGTTGTAAAAAAAGTATGTTATAAAAAATGTTAAGTATTTTCAGGTTTTTGGTTCTCACGAGGAAGTAACTGAGTGGGCGCAAAATATAGCTCGTGAGCTCGGTTTTGTAATTATTAAAGATAGAACCAAATCAGAACATGGTCATATGAACGAAATCAATTACAGATGTACAAAGGGTGGTACGTATATACCTCAAGGTAGTTGCAGACGGAAAACCAAAACATGTAAAACCGGTTGTCCATTCAGATTAAATGCGAAATATCAACGAACAAAAAATTATTGGATATTGAGGGTGAAGGATGATACGCATAATCATGATATGCTAGAGTCGTTGCATGGTGTGCCATATGCAATGTGATTAAAGGATGATGAGTTGGGTTTGGTCAAAGAATTGACAGATTATAACATACGACCACTTAATATACTTTCGACAATAAAGGGTCGTAATCCGGATAACGTGTCTAGCATTAGAACTATATATAACGCACAAGATAAGTTTCGGAGAGCCAGAGTAGGTGATAGAACTCCAATTCAAGTCCTTTACTCGCATTTGCGGGATTCAGGGTATACATGGTACCCGAGGGTAAATGAGCATACCAACGAGCTTGAGGAGCTATTTTTTGTGCACCCCACGTCGTATGCTCTATGGTGTACATTCCCTGAAGTCATGCTAATGGACTCCACGTACAATACCACATTGTTTAAATTGTCGTTGTTGGAAATTGTTGGAGTAACTTGAACAAATAAAACATTTTCAATGGCGTATAGCTTTTTAGGCAGTGAACAAGGGCATAATTTTAGATGGGTATTGCAACGTGTGAAGCAAGTGATTGACGAAAGATATTACCCACGTGTGATCGTCACTGACAGAGATTTAGCGTTGGTTGGGGCAGTAAGAGCAGAATTTCCTGACGCTCACAAATTACTCTGTCCATGGCATATACAACAAAACATACTTAAGTTTTGCAGAAATAAATTCACAGATGGGGATATTGACTATGATTCCGTTAAAAACAGATGGGATTGGATGGTTAAAGCTCCGACATTCGAATCGTTCGAGCGACGTTATCAACGCCTACAAGAGCTATTGGTCAACTATCAGGGTACTTAATTATTAATTGATTGTTTTTAATTATTTAATAAATATGCACCCGAATGACCTTTTATTAATTCTTTTTTTTTTCAGATGTCGCTTTGTATCTGCATAACTGGGTGCAAGATTACGCACCCATGTTTGTCTCGTATATTACCGACCAATATAAATCCTACGGCCAGACAACAACGTGCAGAGTTGAGGCTCACCACGTGTTGTTAAAATTATATTTGAACGGCACGCAGTCCAAATTAGACAGGTTGTTGAGGTCGATCGATAAGATTCTCATTACGCAAGAAAATGCGATAAAAGAGACTTTCAATAGAAGCATGAACGAGAAACTAATTAAGTGTGATGTACCACTATTTCAAGAATTGGTTTATAAAGTTTCTAAACATGCTTTGAACCTCATGCACAAAGAACTCCACCTGTCGATCACCCCAGAGGAATGTAGCCATAAGAATCGGGCAATTTTCGGACTACCATGCTTTCACGAGATGCAAATCTATGTTATTCATGGTAAGTATATTAAATTTATAACTATCAAGTTATTTTCCACATTAATATCAGTAATTTATACAAGTCACTTTAATTGAATTCAGGATGCCCCATTCCACTGGAACGAGTTGATATTTTTTGGAGAACCCTATCTGTTCCGTGGCCTGTTATCAATAGGCCCCCGACTAAAGATGACTCTTCCAGCGAACATGGTGGTGATGATGATGATGATGACGATACTTCGTTTAACGATGGCATGCGATCATTCAAGAATATTTTAAGCAAATCAACATCGTTTGTCAAGAAGAATATGTTAACGAAGTTAAGAGATATATTCCAACCTGAATCTGCTGACACACGTGAACCAACTATTCAAAAAAATACCCGTGGACGTCCGAGCGCAAAGGACAAAAGGGCAAGGCTACACAAGTCCCGGACTTGAATGAAGTTCCAGACTTGAATGAAGTCCCGGACTTGAATGGCTTGAATGATGTGCCAACCATGAATCACCGAAGAAGCACAAATTCAAGATCCACGAAAGTCCCGAAACGCGCCAAAGAACCTGCAAGACATAGTTCGTACACGGGTCAAAAAATAAGACACAGATTTTACGTTGGAGATAAGGATAGCGAGGATTTTATTGATCGCATTCCAGAGATTTTCCGTTCACAGGTAATAAATATTAATAATGTGGATGGTGACGGAAATTGTGGGTTTCGGTGCATTGCCCATTGGATTGTGCAAGACCAAAATAGGTGGGCCGATGCTAGATACATGTTAATGCAAGAGTTACAAAGACATAGTATAACTTACGTGAGTATGTGGGGGGGGGGGGGGGGGGAAGAAGACTTTTACCACCTTCGTGATACATTAAACTGGTTTAATGGACCAGCGCCTGAAGATTACTGGATGACGATGCCACATAACGGTCTGGTCATCGCTTCAGCTATTCACCGACCTCTTGTATATATAGACCGTCATTGTTGGTTCACATGTTTACCCCTATTTTCTGCTCCAAACTTATCACATGGAATTGACCCCATTGTGATTGCGCGTGTGGGGGAGAACAGTGGTGCTTATTACATTTGTCTCAATATAGACAGAGATTCTCCACTACCACATTACCACCCACAATGGAAGTGGTTCAAACAGCCACTTGCAAATGAATGGGATACAATATATAACCATCGATGTATTTTGTAAATGTTGTAAATGATTATTCATTTATTTAAATGTAAATTGTTTGTAAATGTTGTAAATGATTATTCATTTATTTAAATGTAAATTGTTTGAAAATGTTGTAAATGATTATTCAACATCGTTTAAATGTTAATTGTTTGAAACATCGTTTAAACATTATTGATTGCTGATGTAAATTATTATGCAAATTCTTTGGTCAGATGAGCCAAAGAAATCCTTTCTGGTGCCGATGTAATAATAGAGGATTTATTGTAGAACGAAAATCCTGGCAAGATGGTAGTCGTGGGCGACTGTTTTATGCATGTCCTCTTTCAGTGGTAAATAATCATACGTTTGCTTAGTTATGTAAATAATTTATTTGTTAAAAATACATTTCTTATAATTTTCTTAACATGTAACAGCTAGGTACAAAAGACTATGGGTGTCGATACTTCGCGTGGAAAGATGAATTTGAAGCAGAGCACTTTAATCAAGCCTCTTCTTCAACGCATTGCTCAAACTGCGTTGCTACAAAAAATGAGAACAAGTTGTTGAAAGCAAGACTAAAGGCGCTGAAAATGGAGTTAGAAATGGCAAGGAATCCTAAGGATCACACTTGTCAGTCAAGTGCCCGGCTCCATGATCTTTTAAATGAGATGAATAATCTTCATATGTCGTAGATGTTGTTGTTTTTAAATAATATGTATAACGTTGTCGTTTAATATAATAATAACAGTTTTTGTTGCAGTTATTTAACGTAGTAATATTTAACGTGCTATTATACAAACAAAATAATTATACATATACAAAACATTATTAAACACAAATATACAAAATATTATACATAAACAATACATTTACTTTAAACAAAAAAAAAAAAAAAAAAAAAGCGCTAAACGACAAAATAGGAGAAAAGTCAAAAAAATATATATATATAAAAAGTACTCCCTAGTTTTTAGAGAGGGTTAATCTAACCAAATAGTCCCCGTCATTTTAACCCATCCCTTACAAAAATGTACATAGAAATACTAGCATTTTTGTATTTTGTAGTACTTTGTACTTTGTACCATATTTTGAGGTTTTATTGCAAAACACCTCAATCTACAAAACCTTACAAGCCAAACCCTTCAACTATCCACAAGCTACATCGTTAACCCCGGCCTTTTCCCTCCCCACTCTTAAAAAGCCAACACACACAAACATTTCAAAAACAAAACAAAACAAAACTCAAATACCGAGTCCTCCTAGAAAGATAAAGAAAAAAACACAGCAAAAAAAATCCTAGAGAGAGAAACAGAATACAAAACATGTCAAAAGAAGTGAGTTCAGTTGGAGAAGAACCGGTGAGAAAAGACTATGTAGACCCACCACCAGCTCCCATGTTTGACATGGGAGAGCTTAAGCTTTGGTCATATTATCGTGCTTTAATAGCTGAGTTTATAGCTACCATGTTGTTTCTTTATATAACTGTTGCAACTGTTATTGGGTATAAGAATCAGACAATTGGTGACCCGTGTGGTGGTGTTGGTGTTCTTGGTATTGCATGGGCTTTTGGTGGCATGATCTTTGTCCTTGTTTATTGCACTGCTGGTATCTCTGGTATGTAACAAAAATAACCTTAAGAAAACATGTAACATGTTATGTTTTGGAGATTTTGTACTTTGTTGTAAAATTAAGTTTTACATTTTTTTATTTACTAAAAAGTAGCTAAGTATTAGTTAATTTGTTATTTACTTGTGTGGACAAAAACATCAAACATAGTACTTTCAAGAACAGCCTTTTTGAAGGTGTTATGAAGGTTTTACTAATAATAACAACTTATTTGAAAATTTTAGAGTAAAAAATTACTCTATAATTTGTCTTTTACTTTATAAAGTGCTACTAATTTGGTAAAGAAGAAAAGTCTATTGCTATTTCTGGTAAAGAAGAAAAGTCTAATTGGTAAAAAATTACCCTTCGCTATTTTCCGGTGCTATGAGAAATTACTCCTAGTTTTTGCACTTTGAATTGAGTAAATATCTATATTTGTGGAGAAATTATGCTAACTCTTAAGAAAGTTGGATATATATAATTTCAGTTTTTTCATGTGTACAATATTTACTCATGCATGTAACACTGGTGAATTGTTTAGAATTACAGATTACTTGCCATGTTTTAAACAAGTGTACTAAAACTATTTGTATTATTCAAGTTTTTTTAGCAATTTGTACTAAAAAAGAGTTTGCTATTTTAAGCAATCAAAATAGCTAGTCATGATATTATTGCATATTTTGTTACTATTAACAACTTTTAGAGAGTAAAAATATTCTCAAGACACATAACACTTATGATTTTGGACATTTTTTATATGGTACTATAGTAAAAGACTAACGAATTTATTTGTAATAGGTGGTCACATAAACCCTGCAGTGACATTTGGGTTATTTTTAGCGAGAAAAGTGTCGCTAATAAGGGCAGTAGCATACATGGTGGCTCAGTGTTTAGGTGCGATTTGTGGTGTGGGTTTGGTCAAAGCCTTCATGAAAACACCCTTCAATAGACAGGGTGGTGGAGCTAACTTGGTTGCACCAGGCTTCAACAAGGGTACTGCACTTGGTGCTGAGATTATTGGGACCTTTGTTCTTGTCTATACAGTTTTCTCTGCTACTGACCCGAAGAGGAATGCGCGTGACTCTCACGTTCCTGTACGTGTTACTTTTATCTTTGGTTTATGTACATTATGTGTGGTTGGTTACTTATTACGAGTGGAACTACATGTAAACTTGTAAAAGAGGAGCAATGATATATCATCTCAATTCATGTGTTGAACTTATTCTAGCGGCAAAAATTTGACGATCAGAATGAAAACCAGGAAGGAGGCTCGAGGAGAGTAAAGAAGTCACTTTCTCTCCTTGATTCTCTCTTGAGTTTTCAGGCATTCATCGCCATTTTTTTGGTGGGAGTATAAGCTAAATATTTGAGTTACGTGAATGTGTCATTTAATTATAAAAGAGGAGCAATGATGTATCATTTCAGTGCATGTGCATATGCAGTACTTATTTCCGCCCGGGAGCTCTAGTATTGCGTGAAAAGTTCAAGAGGAGGCACGAGAACTGAAACTTCAAGAAATTTCTCTCGTTGTTTCTCTCTTCTTCTTTTCATGTAATAACAGAGTTCCCGGCGGAGTCTAAGATAGACATGTGTTCTATGAAAGTAAATACATTACATGTGCATTAAAGAATAAACATTAGTAACAACGGATTTTGTAGCCATTCATAATTTGGTCGGTATTGGCGCCTCTCGTGTTCTTTTAAGATCAGCCAGTATTAATTATAGTGTGTTTTGATTTTTTCAATCGTAGGTTTTGGCTCCATTGCCAATTGGATTCGCAGTGTTCATGGTTCACTTAGCAACAATACCCATTACCGGAACAGGGATCAACCCCGCTAGGAGCCTTGGGTCCGCTGTTATCTACAACAATGAAAAAGTTTGGGATGACCATGTAAGTATACTCCAGCCATAACTTGTGCCTTGTTCATTAAATGTTGTAGAATGTGCTACAGTGTTTTACATTGCTTTGGATTTCATGTTTAGACCATATGCAATTATGCATGATATGATGTTTATTGATTTCGCATTTGATAATTGGGCTTATTATTTTCGATTAGGTTTACAAAAATTCATCCACTCGCTGACGTGGCAAGATGGTGATTGGTTGGTTTTCTGTGGCCACAGAAAACCAACCAATCACCATCTTGCCACGTCAGCGAGTGGATGAATTTTTGTAAACCTTAGGTGGATGTAGTAATATTCTTTCGATTAACCGACCGTCCTTAAAATTGTAAACCTAAACCGAAACCCAAAAAAAATGCCATTTCGGTTAACCAGACCGAAATTTTACAAAAAGCCGGTTCGGTTAAACTAAAAATCTGTACGGTTCGTCGGTTTTTCGATAATTTAAACACCGTAGTGGTAACAATGTATGTGCATTGATCAAGAGTGTCAGAAGTACTCAAAACTCGTGATAGTATCGTTGTTTTCTTTTTCTCAAACTAACCAACCCAACTTCTTTTGAGATGGGTCATTTTACTTTAAGCTTAAAATGACAATAGTAAATGCAATTTGCACCTTTTAATACATTGGTAATCGGTTACACTGTTAGTCTGTTATAGCCTTACAAAGTTACAAGAGTTATACAAGTCATGATAATGTTGTTTGTATAGGATTCCTTTCCTCAAACTAACCAATTTCTTTTGAGGTGTCTTTTTCTTTAAGCCTAAAATAACAATTAACAAACCAAGTGCCATGTACAACTTTTAATGAACTGGGTCCATTCTTAAAAATCACGAAAATATTGTTGTGTTTTGTGACTTTGTCTATATGAAATGGATGGAAAATTTATTGTAGCTAGTCCCATGCTCTGCATTTATTCATTACTTGCACTATACAATGATGATTTGTACTGTAACCATGAAAATGTTGCACCACGCGCATTTTAATGTACTAAGTTGCAATGAATTTTTATGTCTGGCCGCGGAACTTTTTATACTTGCGGTATTGGTGTTTCTCGCCAGTTATACATAGGTTTAAATTCATATGTGTGCGGTACATACGATTGACGCGAGAAATCACCAAATAGTGTAACTTGATTGTGTGTTTTGGGTTGTGAATGCAGTGGATCTTTTGGGTCGGACCATTTGTTGGAGCGATGGCAGCAGCAGCATATCACCAATATATTTTGAGAGCTGCAGCCGTCAAGGCATTGGGTTCATTCAGGAGCAATCGTAGCAACTAAATCAAAGTAATTGTGTGTGTGCTTTTCTAGTTTTATTTGCTTTTCTTAGCTTTATTTTGTGTTTTATTGAGAGATATGAATGAGTTAGCTGTAAACGGTTTTTCTTTGATCTTAGTTTCTTTGTTTACTTATGGGAGTTACATGTGGATTGGGCTTTTAATTTGCTTGGTTTAAGTAGTGATTAATTTGTGGACCAGCAGTTGTGGTTCAAAAAATAGAATCGCTTGTGAGACTAAATCCGATTAGGATGTTGTTCATTATGCGCTGTTTTGCATTGATCAATCATATAGGCCTCGGTGTCTCTCTATGCGAGTGCTCAAATAGGTCGTCTTTCTCAGATAAATGCATTATATTATATGCTGGTCTATATAAAAGCAGCCTTCCTACTCTTGGTCTCGGGTGGGATATGGTTGTCGATATATTATATCCGCAATACTCGAATGTTGCAAGGTTGGGTATTGTTGTTGATTTTTTAATCTCTCAATTAAGAGCAACTGCAGTGGTATAAAGCTTTTAAGACTTTTTCTATGTTTAACAATTAATATTTCAATAAATACCATCTTTCAAAGTCATTTAATATACAAGTTCTCCAATGAATCAAAGCTTTTCAAAAGCTTTTCACATAAATTTTATAAAAACTATCCTTATGTATTTAAGTTTTTACAAAATGTCCTCCATCTTGCTGTCGTGTAACAAAAAGGATGTCTTCTAATCCTATAGTAATATAAAATTATATGTTCTTTTATTTTATCTCTTGCTATGAAATGTTGCCACTGGCAAATATGTATACATCATAATGATTACATATGGCTTCCATCGCATTACATGTAAAGGCTTATCAAAACTTGATAATGAATAAATGTGTTTAATGGAGGGTATAATATGGAAACTCAACAAGTAGGCATTTAATGCAAACAACTTGTTATATAATGTATCAACCGCTTGGTAGATTAAAAGTCTTTGTATCAAAAGTCATTTGCAAACTCTTTACCACAATGCTTCAAGTTGTATAATAGCTTTTAGAAATAGTGCAAAGTCATTCAAAAACTACACCATTGCATATGCTCTAAGTAAGATCGAGAGTGTGTTTGACAAAGCCATTACTCTCTCCGTCTCATAATAAATGTTCATTTTGAAAATGCATACAATTTTAAGAATAAACACAAATGTTCATTTTAAAATGCATAGAGCTTTAAAAATAAATACTAACTACACTGATAAAATATTATCTCTAATCACACATAAGTTTATTTTGAAAAGTTATTTGGAGGATCTTCCAGTTAAAACTATGACCTTTGAGGATTCATTTTACAATGAACAAAGATTCGTTTAATACATACAAGACGTCTAGCAAAATTTTGCTTTAACTAGTTGAGGATTTATTGTTTTATTGTTGAAAAGGTCACATCTACACAGTCAATGCTTTTGTATTAAACGACAAAATACTTTCACAAGAATGAAATAAAGTAGATACGTGTCCGATGGTGAATGGCTCTGTTTTATGATGTGTTTTCACATCGTAAACGTGTTTTCTTGAACAAATTCACATGCCAAGTCAAAAGGCAGTAAAAACCATTTGTTTATATTAAGATAATTATATGTTTTTATTCTTTCCTAAAAGTATCAATATGTATCAAAGTAGTGGTAATCACTAATCAACAATCACCAAAGAAAATCTATTTTTGTACAGTGGCCTTTTCGATCGGTCCAATGGTCTCGGAGGGGTGTGCAATAGGTGTCATCGCATAGAGCCTCTACTTAAAAGATGCCACATTTTATTAGTTTTGCATATAAATATGTATAATATTAAACATATATAAGTCATATTTCAAGTTTATATGCAAATGATTTTTACTTTACAAGTGTAATAGGTGTCATCGCACAGAGCCTCTACTTAAAAGATGTCATATTTTTATTAGTTTTGCATATAAATATGTATAATATTAAACATATATAAGTTATATTTCAAGTTTATATGCAAATGCTTTTTTACTTTGGAAGTGTAATAGAGCCTTTTTATTCTTATTGCCAAGGGCCACCGGAAAACACGAGACAGCCCTGTCGGTCCACATCGAAGCTTCGAGAGTTAATCACGTAATATCATAATCAAAAGGACCGTAAAGATTCTTTGTACTCACGGCTAGACATGCACAGATGGGCTAAAGCCCAAGTCTGGGCATATGCCCGAACCAAAAAAGCATGAAAAAACCCGGCTCGAAGCCCAATCTGGCCCAACAGGTTTAAATGGTCATTAAATTTTTCACCAAAGCCCGGTTAGGCCCGGGAACCCAAAGCTCAAAAAAGTGCGTCAAAAGCTCGGGCTTTTGAAAAGCCCGCTAAAAAGCCCGAAAAAGCTCGCCAAAAAGGTTCGAAAGCCTGGGATTTTGTTGTTAGAAAGCTTTTATTGTGCAACTAATGTACTTCTTTCTAATCTTTAAATTTGTTTTGTTATTTTTTAGTAATGCATTTACAAATATTGATCAAATGTTTTCATATATAATAACTATATTATTATTCCCAATATATATATATATATATATATATATATATATATATATATATATATATATATATATATATATATATATATATATATATATATATAAGCCCGACATAGCTTAGGCTTGGGCCGGGCTAAGCCCAATCTAGACCATTTGAGCCAAAATAGGCCTAATATTTTTTTAGGGTTCTCCAAGTTGTGACTTACAGTTCAAACTTATTTAAATTCCTCATTGATATTTCGAGTCATTCTTTCTGCAAACAAACAATGTTGCTTTTTGAATAGCATCAACCCTTCCTTTCAGCATTTTAAGCTCAATACCCACCTCCCCCCGTTCCATTAAACCTACACACTTCTTCATCTCCCTGAAAAGAAATCATACTCTCGAACTGATAAACATAACCATTGAAAAAATAACTCTAAAATTATTTCAATTTCTTGCAGCTTTGATCATATAAAAGTTTATGGGTGCTAATTTTTAGATTTTCTTGAAAAAATTCCATAGAAATATAATAATTTTCATTCTCATTTGAAATTTGAAAATTTGTTTTCACTGACATGTGGAGCTAAGATATACCTGCACAAACATTTGTCGACCCGGCTTTCACTTGAATGTTATCCCTTTGGAATTTTTCTTTAGCAAACTCAGTTATTCTTTTGTCAAATCTGAAAAATAAAAACATAAAACTTGATTAAACTATTTTTACAAACATTCTTATCTAAAAATTAATCCACTCCTTACTAACGTCATAATCATATATACAATTTTACTATGTGCAAAACAAAAATCTATTAATCACTTCCATTTTATTAGCCGATTTAATTTTAAAACCACCAAAAAATAAAATCAGAAACTAATTTATGAACAATTGACTCAAACACATAATTGATTTATGAATTTGCATATGAAATTAGGGTTAAAGTTATATCCCAAATCAAATAAAAAATATTACATGAACGATGAATATAAAATGAAATCACAAAAGAATATACACCATAGATTTGTTGATTCGGCCAAAGATTTCTTTTATCATCGAAACCATTTCTTTTGTCAAGGTCTTCATCTATTGTTATCAAAACCATTTCTTTTATCATCAAAAGTTTGTTGATTTGTCAAAAGATTTGTTGTGATGGGTTTTTAGTTTCTTCCTAGATCCGGGGTTGGAGATCTTGTTTGTGTTTTTTTATCGGGTATACCGAATGGTATTGTGATGGATAGGATTTTGATGTTGTGTTTTTGAGTTAGGTTCTCAAAAAATGGGGATCTTGTATGTGTTTTTTGATCATATTTTTTTTATCTGCTATTGATTTTGCGTTTTTCTGTTAGGGTTTGAGAAGGGGATCTTGAGAGAATTATGTGTGTGTGTTTTTTATGGATGTTGTGATACCAAATGAAGCGTAGCAGAGTAATCCCACCCAAAATTGTTGAGCAGTTAATGTTTAGAACGTGAATACAACCAGGACCGTTGGATCAAAATGAATTTCCATGTGTCGAGTTATAAGGTATTTTGGAGAGAGATGATGTTTTCAAAACCCTGTTTTATTAAGATAGTAGATAATTACTCCATCTAAGAACGAGATTTGTTAAACACAACCATATGGGTTTTGTTTAATTATTCTATAATTACATAATTAACATTAAATAAACACCAAACATTCTATAGTTACCATCGCTTACCACTTTTAAAATAATTAAACGTATATAAACGTGGGATACATAAGTCCATTAATTGTCATTTTTATAAATTTGAAATGCTTAAACAAAACAAATAAAAGTTATGTTTAGCAAATCCCATATAAAACATCCGTTATAAATTTGTGGTTGTGATCTCGTTATCAATTTGTGGTTGAGAAGGAGATAACAAAAACAGGATACACCAATGAGGTCGTAAATGTTACCTAATAAAAGAGTAGGCGACAAAATCTCACTGATCAATTTCACGGGTTTAAAATAAATCGCGTAATAGTAATAGTAATAGTAATAGTAATAGTAATAGTAATAGTAATAGTAATAGTAATAGTAATAGTAATAGTAATCGCTAGTGGAAAGTGCCCTATTCAGCTGGGGGAGTATATCGCTAGTGCCCCTTTGACTCCCTTGGCCTGGTGGTGGTATACGTCCTATTGCTGTTGGTACTATATGGCGAAGGCTTGTTTCTAAGGTGGCTTCTTCTTCTATTTGTAACTTTATGAATACTTATTTACAAGACTTTCAATTTGGTGTTGGCTTTCCTAGTGGTTGTGAGGCTGTTCTACATTCTGTGAATAGGCTCATTGAGTCTAAGGGTAACGAGGTTGGACTTTCTATGCTTTTGGTGGATTTTAAGAATGCTTTCAATCTTGTCGACAGGAGCGTGTTACTACAGGAAACTAGGGTGCGGCGCCCATCCATTGCTCCTTGGGTTGAGTTTGGTTATGCTCAACCTGCTAGGCTTTATTATGATGACTCTATTCTTTGGTCTTGTCAAGGGGTTCAACAAGGGGGTCTGTTAGGACCCTTGTTGTTTGCTCTGGCTTTACACCCTTTGGTCCAGACTATTAATAAGTCTTGTGATCTTACCCATCATGCATGGTATCTTTATGACGACACTATTGTTGGAGATAATCTTATGGTTGCCAAGGCGTTTGACATCATTCTGACAGATGGTCCGACTCGTGGTTTGTTTTTGAATGTTGATAAAATTAAACTTTTCTGGCCTGTGGAGGATCCTAGAAGTATGACGGAGGGCATTTTTCCTAAAAATATCTCCCGCCCGCTCAATGGTGTCAAACTTCTTGGTGGTTCAGTTAGTTTGGATGATAGTTTTTGTCGGGATTTGGCTTTGAAAAGGGTCTCTAAAACCATCACCTTAATGGAGGCAATCCACAAACTTCATGATCCCCAATGGGAGCTCCTTCTTCTTTGTAGTTGTGCTGGGGTTGCGAAATTATCTTATGCTTTGAGGACATGCTCTCCCTTGTATTTATTGGAAGCCCAAGCTCAGTTTGATCAGTCGTTACGTACTTCCTTGGAGAAGATTGTTACCGCCTCAGGGCCGGGGTTTGGTGATTGGCAGTGGCGGCTAGCTACTCTTCCAATCAAATTGGGTGGTCTTGGCATCATTTCAACTGGTGACATTATCCCGTAAGCTTTTCTCGCCTCTCGTATGCAACGAGTGATCTACAGAATAAGATATTGTCTAAGATCGGTATTGTCTCCCATGATTCTTCTTTTCAGCATGCTCTTGATACTTTCAACATTATATGCAACATTGATTTGCTTTCTGCCACAACTTGCGCTTCTACCCCCATATGATGAAAACCTTGGCAAAGTGTTATTTTGATGTCATTGAGAAAGACCTTGTTTCTAAGTACTCGCTTAGTCCTCGACAGGTGGCTATTCTTAGTTGTATTCGCTCCCCGCATGCACATGATGTTCTTTTCACCATCCCTATTAACGGCTTAGGGCAGAGTGTTGGCATGAATATTACGATATTTAATCTAAACATCCTCTTCATGTTTTGATGATGACAAAAATGTAAGTTACAACATATAACGTAAAGTGCTTAAGTTACTTGTGATCACAATTCATCTATGCATTCTTACGTCAACAAACCTCGACATCTCAACGTCTCAAGTATGCTTCAACAATCACTTAAGGTATGGATAAACAAGTGTTTAATACATTTCATGATCAAAGGGGTATTTAATTAACTAATACAAAGTTTATTTAATTATATAAACTTATTATATATTTTTGAAAAACACTTTTGGTAATAAAGAAAAATGTTTTAATCATACTAAATATATGATTTCAAACTTTTAACCAAAATTAGTTAGTTTTTCACCAAATAAACTTTCCCCACTAAAAGACAGAAAATCTGGCCGTTTCAGTAGGGCGGCCCCCTTAATTATAAGGGGCGGCCCCCTTAATTTTAAGGGGACCGGCACACAATTAAGGGGACCGGCCACGCTCCCCTGTCAGATTTTGTCAGAAATTTTTCCCTATAAATACCACCTCAAACCTGGAATTTTTCCAATCTTTTGCACAAATATTTTCAGATCCAATTCTCTCTAAACATCCTTCTAAAACCCTTTGATCATAAGATTATTAATCTTTGTTTCAAGTGATCCAATCTTTCATCACTTAAAGTGCAAGAGAAGTATCCTCCCTATCATAAACCCAAAGATGTATTAGGATCTAGTTAGTGCTTATGTGAAGTTGTAAAGACATTAGTGGCTTGAAGGTGTCAAGACATTAATGCATTGAAGTTGTGAAGACATTAGTGTCTTGAAGGTGTCAAGACATTAGTGCATTGAAGTTGTGAAGACATTAGTGGCTTGAAGGTGTCAAGACATTAATGCATTGAAGTTGTGAAGACATTAGTGCCTTGAAGGTGTCAAGACATTAGTGCATTGAAGTTGTGAAGACATTAGTGGCTTGAAGGTGTCAAGACATTAGTGCCTTGAAGGTGTGAATATACTTTTGGTGTGAAGAAGATAAGTTAGGAACTAGATTGGTGTGAAGAAGATAGGTGTGGAGTAGTTAGTTGTGAAGTAGATAGATTTGAAGAAGTTGATTGGTGTGTAGATTGGTGTGTAGATTGGTGTGTAGATTGGTGTGAAGATTGGTGTGTAAATTGGTGTGTATATTGGTGTGTACGGTTTTCTCCGCCATAAGGGAGCTTGTTGAGTAGTGAAGAAAACTCTCGAGTAGGTGACTCGGGGAGTGGAGTAGGAACAAGGAAGGTGTCCTTGTAGCCGAACCACTATAAATCATCGTGTTCGGTTTGCATGTTCTTTCTCTCATCTCTTTTCATTCATTCTTGCATTTATCGCTTTATATCTATGCTTGCCTATATGTCTTAATTGTTGCTTATATTGTTGTGATGATTGAATGTGTTTTACATAGAAGTTAATAGTGTGATAGGACATATAATTATATGTTATGGTCAAATGGACTAATATATATATATTTAACACTTCTCATGTTGAGCTTAACTTAATCGATAATTTGATACAAAACGTTTTAAGATTTTAAAAGGAAAACTTATACACATAAAGTTTGATCTATGCTTCATTCATAAAACTAAGTTTTGAAAACCAATCTAAAAGTTCACATATATAATTGATCATATTGATTATATGTTGCTTTTATACTAAAATCTAATTGAAGGTTTTTCAAACAAACAATTGAATAAATTTTAATCAACATTTTGAAACAAAGTTTTTATAAAACGAAAAAGAAGGGAAAACTATTCAACCCCCCCTTCTAGTTTTCCACAATTGGTATCAGAGCCACGTCGCTCAAATTTTCAAAACAAATGGTTTTAAAAATTGAGTACGATCCATGTATCAAATTACCCATTAAGGAGGATTTAATATGAAAAGTGTTTTGTTGATTAACTTGTATTAGTTTTGATATTATATACACTAATTATACTAGCTCGAGATAAGATTATACATAAAACAAGTGTTATATGTTCGTTTTTAAAATCAGAAAGTTACACACCTTTCCACAAAGTCAGAAAACAATTTTTAACAAAAATTGCATTTTTGAGTATCAGATGGGCGGCCCCTTTAATTGTCTGGGCGGCCCCCTTAAATACTGGGCGGCCCCCTTAAATTTAAGGGGTCCGCCTGTCTGTTCGACAGTTTTTCAAAAACTTTGAAATATCATATAAAATTAACCGTAACTCCGTAGAAGTCGTGCCACCCGGCGTTTTAAAGGTAATTGAGTCTACTTTCATTTAAAAATACTTACAAGTAACTATTACAAACTTAAATAAGTCAGAAAGTTAAAATACTACACGAAGGTCAAAAATTTAAGTCTTGTTTTAACATAAAAATTGTATTTCAACTTTTCCTTCGAGTCGGGCATTCCTAGTCGATATATCTTTGAAAAATTAAGTATTTATGTTTTCAAAATATTGATCTTTATTAAATTTTAAAATGGATAGGAAACTTTTTTATTTTCAAATAAAATCGAGCTAAGTAAACATTGGTATATATAAAACACAAAACGACGACAAGTGTTTTATGTGCTATGTGAACTCATTTGTGATTTTACTTTGCTAATCGTTCGTATTTGTAATTTAGCTATTTGAATATCTTAGCATATGTGCCTTGTACTCTATTAGTTTATAGTTAGTTATCTAGCTTATACTTAACTTGATCTTATGCTAGATTTCTTGCGTTAGGATTGCATAATTATGCTTGCATTGCATATAGGAATAGATGGCTTAATGTTACTCAAACATCTTGTAAATGAGTTAAATCTAATCACCTAAATTTTTCAATCAATTTAATCTATTCTTAACAACACACTTAAACATTTTCAACAAATTACCTTGTTTTACCTTAAGTTGTTTAATATGACAAATTGAATCTTTGTAAAACATTAGTAGTAATATAAAAGAAAAAGTATTTTCAAAATCTAAGTGTGTTCATTATAAGTAACAATGAAGAGTCTTTCACATAAACAAAACTTATAACAATCATGAAGTAATAAGTCAAATTTCAATCATTCACCAACCTCACTCATAAATAATCTTAGGATTAATGGAACACACTATCAAAATGCCTATTTATTTTAAATGAGTGTTTGTGAGGGTCAAGAAAGATCTTGATATTATATCAATTCATTATTCAAATTATGGTTGATATATTCATCAAATCTAATTGACATGTTTTTGAGTATGGACAAGAAATTGGATTGTTATTTGTTTAAGTTTCAAGATTACATCAAATGATATAGTCTTGAATCTACATACTCAATCACACTAGATTGATATGAAAATATTTACATCCTTTGTAGATGAAAAGAGTATGCATTGGATCATAACTCACACTTGTGTTGATAATGTCATATTGAATCTACTTGTCCAATAATTGTGTTCCAAATATTAGAATAACATTTTAAACACATTTATAAAATATACAATGAAGTAGGATTGACGACTTGGATGTTTCGTCCGAAATATTCAAGCAATTTACATTGCAATGCAATGGATAAATGTGTCATATCCGAAAAACCAAACATGAGCAAACTAACAACATATGTAAACTTTGCTCACACTACTTAAAATTATCACCACAAGATAAAATACATATTTAAGAACAATACACACTATATATTATATGTATTTCATTTTCTTTGTAGCATGAATGGTTGTGTTACAAGATAATGCACTACACTTTTCTTTTTGAAATAATTTAAGTTATTAGAATTGAAAAACAACTTGTCACAATGCATAAACAAGTAAACTTCATTTTGTTTCAAATACTAGTTAAATTATGATATATAACATTGGCAAAAATCATAGAAAATAATATTTGCTTTAGAATATATAAATGTCTAGTTTTGATATCATTTGTGAATCACAATCTCGTTTAAGATAAATAATCTTAATGAGATTCATTTTTCGAGATATGCTAAGGAGCATTCATAAATCAAAGCACATTTATTAAATCAAGTAATATGTCATCAAAACCAAATAACCGGTTAATCATGAACAAAAGATTAAAACTTTGCATTTACTCTTATCTTAACATTTAACACATCTCTATTGGGATAGTGAGTAAAATATATCATGTAGACTTACCTTCATAAAAACATGGTGTTTGAGTCACATTATGCCAAGTATTAGTGAATCAAGCAAACTTCATATTTGGTACTCTTCGATAGGTGAATTTAGGAACTCAATTTCTTCTAAAAAGAGAATGACTACTGGAGAATCTATTGACTAGAAACTCAATTTAACCTAACGGTTGGATTGCTTCTATGTGAGAAGTTGGGTGTGTGTAACCCGTAAAAATGGTCGTGTTTAGCCTGAATTGAGCACCACTAGTAATAGTCTCATACTCATTCTCCAACTTGATTAAATCGCTCTTCCTAAATGTACCTAACGCTAAGCTTACTTTTATGAACTTTGCTTCTCATTAGATGATTTCATTCCTAGATTTATGGCATATCGCATATATGTTATTTCTAGATGTTTATTTGCTCCTATGTGATTTGATTGTATGCCTTTACATGATTTACTCTATATGTATCATTCATCTAGGTATATTTTTATTTCTTTTAGATCCTACACCCTTATTTCATATGAACCTTAGTGTCATTTTCCGATAGGTCATATTAGTCTCATAATATATCCGGATGAGCATGAATTTAATGGGAAGGGAAATGACACTCACTCACATATATCCTTCTACCTCACACCACCTAGAGTACCACCACCACTTCCTACAACCTCACATGCCACTCCCATGTTGCATGTGCAAACCTTCACCCAAGACAATTATCATACTCCACCACCATCACCTTCCTCCGAACACTTGAAGTTCGTTGAGGAGCTAAAAGAGACTCATGAGCTTAGTGCTCTTTTAGCATTACATCTTGCTCAACGCAATTTGGATCCACCTCAATCAAGCTCACCATCATCACCACATAACATTAACCAAATTGAGAAGCATGTTAACAATTGCCCTTGTTGCATCTTCCTTCAACAACATACCATTGCTTTGAATGAGCACTTTACCTGGATTGAGTATCTTCTTACTAGATCTCAACAAACCCCATCACTTGAACAACATCAAAACCCTCAACCAACAAACCCCACTTCAAATCCACCACTCCATCCATCAAAGAATATATCAACTCACAATTATCTCCACCACCAAAAGTTATCACCACCTCATCCAAGTGAATTTCATTACGAAATGCGTCATTTCCACTTACTAGCAAGTGAAGAACACAATGAAGAAATCCAAGCTTCAAGTGTTGTCGACTCATGATCAAGTGTTGTCGACTCATCACCACCTCATTTCACATATCCACCTTCGGTCGTCAACCAACAAAACACCTAAAAATCCCATGATTCCCTATCATCCACCCTTGTCGAACGATATATTAATCCAAACCATAATTGTCAACCCTTTGTCATCACCTTCCCTTTACATTCACGCTCATCCCTCCTCATTCCCCTTCTAGTTTTCCACAATTGGATCATAGGATTTGTAGAAACGATAGCATGAGATAATAGTAGGCTTAACCAATCCTCTTGAGCATGAGATCTATAACAAACATCTTTTAAAATATATGATTAATGATATTTGTTGTCAAAAATCTAATATCTTTAAAAATATGCAAAAACCTCACATTTTGGAAAATAGTTTTTCAAATAACTATCCCACTTTTAAATAAGATGTTTTCACAATAAATATCCACAATTTTGTTTTGATCAAAACCAAAGATTGAGAAAATTTTATTTACCTTTCATTAACACATTTTGAAGTAAAACCGAATCTATTTTATTCAATTAACTCTCATATCTACATGAAAACCTACTTTCAAACATTGTTGAATAATGCTAAAAACGTCTCTTTAAATCATGCATGGTGATCTCATATTTGTTATCTATATTTATATAAATGACACTTATAAGTGAACTAAATCAAATCAAGAGGGCCATGGTTTATCTATTAAGACTTCGTTTGTAACAAGTCTAGAAACCCATGCTATCATAATACGCATTAGGATTAATTCTCCTAGTTATGTAGTTATGAAATACTTGATGTTGCTTATTGTTTCCTAGCACTTATATTTTGCTTGCTAGATGAGTATGTTTGCATGCTAGATGAAATTGCTTGATTACTTAATCTCTTTGGTTAACATGCTTTAGCTACATAATTGCCTACATAATTAGTCTATGTTTAATTGCCTCAAAGAGTTGGACTTGTTTGAAACCAAAAACACAACCTTTCTGCAATGCACTACCAAAAACCCTTTTCTGGCAATCTGGGAATCACCAGATGGGCGGCCCCCTTAAATCATAAGGCGGCCCCCTTAATTATTAAGGGGACCGGCCTCCAATTAAGGGGACCGGCCATCTGATGGTCGAATGTGTTGTTTCCCTTTTCTATTTTTTAGCCCATTTCATCCTACACTTCCCAAAATTCACAAACCTATTCTATCCTAAACCTTCCATCAAAGTTTATCCATCCTTGATCCCACCAATCCTACATTTTCCTAGGTTCTAATCTTTGCATTAGATTCTAAATTTTCTTTTGGATTTAGGTTTTGTTTTAAAAACAATAATTGCATGTGTCATACTTTTAGTGCATATACCTAATATGTCCATATATTGTTCCCCTATTAGTTTCATGCATATATCCATTATCATCATTATATACATGTGCACTTGTCTACTAACCTTGTTTTGAAGGATTACTTCACCGCTCGATTCTTTGGTAGCCAAAACAAGTTTTGAGCATACACCAAGGGGGAGCATACACCAAGGGGGAGCATTGAGGTTGATAGGATCAAGGCTTCACTTACGATGATGCAAGCTCGCCTTTTATATTCTATCTCAAGAGTTCAAGCATTGTAGAAGTCTCATTTAGAGTCCACCTTTTTGCTTCGACAAAAGGGGGAGAAGAAGTGTAAACAAGTAACTTATACATTTTACTATAAGTTATAGTTTACATAGTTTGTCATCATCAAAAAGGGGGAGATTGTTGGCATGAATATTACGATATTTAATCTAAACATCCTCTTCATGTTTTGATGATGACAAAAATGTAAGTTACAACATATAACGTAAAGTGCTTAAGTTACTTGTAATCACAATTCATCTATGCATTCTTACGTCAACAAACCTCGACATCTCAACGTCTCAAGTATGCTTCAACAATCACTTAAGGTATGGATAAACAAGTGTTTAATACATTTCATGATCAAAGGGGTATTTAATTAACTAATACAAAGTTTATTTAATTATATAAACTTATTATATATTTTTGAAAAACACTTTTGGTAATAAAGAAAAATGTTTTAATCATACTAAATATATGATTTCAAACTTTTAACCAAAATTAGTTAGTTTTTCACCAAATAAACTTTCCCCACTAAAAGACAGAAAATCTGGCCGTTTCAGTAGGGCGGCCCCCTTAATTATAAGGGGCGGCCCCCTTAATTTTAAGGGGACCGGCACACAATTAAGGGGACCGGCCACGCTCCCCTGTCAGATTTTGTCAGAAATTTTTCCCTATAAATACCACCTCAAACCTGGAATTTTTCCAATCTTTTGCACAAATATTTTCAGATCCAATTCTCTCTAAACATCCTTCTAAAACCCTTTGATCATAAGATTATTAATCTTTGTTTCAAGTGATCCAATCTTTCATCACTTAAAGTGCAAGAGAAGTATCCTCCCTATCATAAACCCAAAGATGTATTAGGATCTAGTTAGTGCTTATGTGAAGTTGTAAAGACATTAGTGGCTTGAAGGTGTCAAGACATTAATGCATTGAAGTTGTGAAGACATTAGTGTCTTGAAGGTGTCAAGACATTAGTGCATTGAAGTTGTGAAGACATTAGTGGCTTGAAGGTGTCAAGACATTAATGCATTGAAGTTGTGAAGACATTAGTGCCTTGAAGGTGTCAAGATATTAGTGCATTGAAGTTGTGAAGACATTAGTGGCTTGAAGGTGTCAAGACATTAGTGCCTTGAAGGTGTGAATATACTTTTGGTGTGAAGAAGATAAGTTAGGAACTAGATTGGTGTGAAGAAGATAGGTGTGGAGTAGTTAGTTGTGAAGTAGATAGATTTGAAGAAGTTGATTGGTGTGTAGATTGGTGTGTAGATTGGTGTGAAGATTGGTGTGTAAATTGGTGTGTATATTGGTGTGTACGGTTTTCTCCGCCATAAGGGAGCTTGTTGAGTAGTGAAGAAAACTCTCGAGTAGGTGACTCGGGGAGTGGAGTAGGAACAAGGAAGGTGTCCTTGTAGCCGAACCACTATAAATCATCGTGTTCGGTTTGCATGTTCTTTCTCTCATCTCTTTTCATTCATTCTTGCATTTATCGCTTTATATCTATGCTTGCCTATATGTCTTAATTGTTGCTTATATTGTTGTGATGATTGAATGTGTTTTACATAGAAGTTAATAGTGTGATAGGACATATAATTATATGTTATGGTCAAATGGACTAATATATATATATTTAACACTTCTCATGTTGAGCTTAACTTAATCGATAATTTGATACAAAACGTTTTAAGATTTTAAAAGGAAAACTTATACACATAAAGTTTGATCTATGCTTCATTCATAAAACTAAGTTTTGAAAACCAATCTAAAAGTTCACATATATAATTGATCATATTGATTATATGTTGCTTTTATACTAAAATCTAATTGAAGGTTTTTCAAACAAACAATTGAATAAATTTTAATCAACATTTTGAAACAAAGTTTTTATAAAACGAAAAAGAAGGGAAAACTATTCAACCCCCCCCCCCCCTTCTAGTTTTCCACACAGAGGATGAACCATCGTCAATTCCGCTCTGTATTGTGTTATCGGCTCACTGTGCCTATGTTTTCTGAAGGTAGCCTTTGCCTGAGTTGTAATGTGCATCGTATGGACCAATGGGGGGATCACGCGGTTCACTGCTCTAGTGAAGTGGGTGTGAAATTCAGGCATAATATGTTGCGTGAAATTCTTGTTGATATATGTTCCAAGGTTGGGATCATGGTGCGCAAGGAGGCTCAAATGGGGTTCCTTTTTGAGGATGAGAACGAGTTACGACCTGCAGACTTGTTATTATTCAATTGGCTCCAAGGTAAAGATACATGTTTGGATGTGACCAGAATCTCTCCATTTGCTGGAACTGGGGTGACTTCATGGGCTCCTGGGTAGCCTTGTGCAAAACTGTGGAGAAGAAAAAGAGGAAATATGCGTCCAAATGTGAGGACAACGGATACAAGTTCATACCTTTTGCTTTTCCTACATGTGAGGAATTCAATGCGGAAGCTTTGGATACACTTTCACGTATTAAGTCTATTGCCATTAGCCACTCAAATAATGCTAAGAGTGGTGTTTTTATTTTTCATCGAGTAAGCTTTTGTATTCAGAAAGGAGTGGGAGCACAACTTGTGTCTAAACTTTCATCCAACTTTATGTAAACTCCCATCCAACTTGTGTCTAACGCTAACCGGCTGATTGTGTTTAAGAGAGCGGGAGTCGACACTGATACATAACAATATTCACAAAGTACGTCTTTGTCTTCTGAACCAGCTAAGATAACATATTCTATGTTATCAACACCAAACAAATGTTTCTTTACAAATTGAACAGTCCACAAACTATTCTAAACAATATTTTTCCTAGCTAAAAACCTAGCAACGGTAGGCTCATGAGTAACTGTAATCAAAATCCGAACTGCAAATAAGGCCTTATTACAAATCACAGCCAACACAAACACCTGCTCGACACGTTATTACAATTACAGGTTCTATGCGTCTTGTGGGGTGGGTTTGTGGAGTCTGGGATTTACTTGCTAGAAGGTATCCAAACTAAAAGTAGATGGACGGAACTGAGAGTTGTTAAGGGCTTCATTAGATCCTAATGACCTACAGAGATTTTCACCTGGCAATTTGACACAATCAAAGTAGAAATTCTATAGACGTGTTATAATTTGCTATGTAGTGCTAGTTTTGGTTGTTGATTAGCTCAGCTCATTTACAAAAACAATTAACCAGGTTAATCGGGTTTGGTTTATTTGGGTCAGTTTGCGTTAGTGTCTGATAACCAAATTGCTATAGGATGCTGATAATTGGGGTTGAATTCGATGTTAGAAAGTTTCCAGGACCAATCACAACTGCTCGGCTGTTGCCGAATTGCTGCTGCTGCATGTTTCTGCAATGTCGAGAAGCAGAAGCAGAAGTAGAATTTCAGACGGAGGTTGATAAGTGACTGTCAAAGGCTCGAAACAGTAACAGAAGCAGAATTGCAGACGACTACAACTCTAAACACAAACTTAATATCATCAATATAATTTAGCCACAATATGGATACCCAATATAACTTACCTGTATACCAATCCAAAAGACAACAAATAATGTAGCCCATCTAAGCAACCCAAAAAACTATCAAGTCTAAACGGTTTGTGCTGATGTATTCATACTAGACATTGACGTGGTTGCTCGAAGCAAAGGGGAAGCGTAACGGGGCAACTAGATGCCACTGGTTAAAAGGTTATACCGGTAATTAGATATGAGCAACGTTATTTAATTTATAAACTTAAAGAGTAGGTCCTTAAAGGATTAGTTTTAAAAAGTACAATCCTTTTATGTGTAATTGCTTTTACCTTATTAAGCTACTTGCCAGGATTTCACAGCACCTTAAACTACATAACACACAAAGACCATTAAGTCAAGAATTACATGCTACACATAAAGACATCCTAATCGGAAAACATGTAAGTATATTTAATTCTATCAGTAACTTCACAAAGAAATATGTCCTGAACCATAGAGCACTCCAGATTCCACAATATTGAACCTAACTGCAAGCTACATGGTTACAATTTACAAACATAAACAAATTGACCGTTATTATACACCTACTTAAAATCTAATTTAAAAATCACCAATGATCATAAGCTTAAACTATTTAGTTTTCCAGGCCACAAAGGTATGGTGAGTTTCTGACAATTTAGGAAAACAGTTGTGATATCCAGTTTCAAACAAGTGATTATGAATTGCAGACAGATATTAACAACCACCATGTCATGACTGATTAATCACCACAATAAGTTATCCATAGCAAAAACCATTCATATTCTTATGCCAATCATTGGTATGTACTTTACTTCATCGGATATCACCAAGATTATCATATTCATCATATACTGTAATCAGAGACCTTGCAAGTTCAGCACTAAAAACACACAATTCTACCAGTACTTTGAAAATGAAGTGAATCCCAAAACTATAAGGCACTCGAGATTTCAAGATCATATAAGATTTAATCGGATATCCGTCCTAACCTTCATATACCTAAAAAAAATCTAACGTCCTAACTTGAAATCACTAATGATCTTATGCTCAAATTCATCAAGTGACATTACATGTTAATCAACTCGAATTCATCAAGTTATTGTATGCATCTCTTAACATCAATAAAGTACACTATCAGAATAAAATCCAGAAAGCGTAAAACGTATCTTATAGAGTTTGATTTAAGCCTACGACCATCTAATTACTTTATACATTTCTAACAATAATCAGCTCATATAACTTCCTATATACGGAGAAACTATATAACCGTGAATTGCTTCACATAACATTGTTCTACATATTCGCAAACTATTAATAACCATTACTCATCTATACTGAGAAATATGACCATATTCACAAAGCACTTGTTCCGGAATCAAGTGAGCTATAAACAAATGTTCACATATCACTACTGATCATTAGCTCCAACAATAAGTTCGATAAGAATACATATTAATCAACTGAATAAGTCATCAAGTCACTCTATACATTTCTAAAGACAGAAACGAAAGGCAAACGTCTTAATTGAAATTAGAATCTATTGCTTCGCTTAGCATTGTTCAGCATATTGGCAAAACGTTGATAACGGTTGACCTAACTTTTGCTCTATACCGTCTAAATTTGACTAAAAGACTCGCCCTCTCCAAGTAACCTAAACAGAGAAAACCTCATCCGTTTAGCACAAATGCGACATTACTTCTTAATCATTTCTAACAACAACATTAATAACTTACTATTATTAGTAACAAGTAAACAAGTTTCTTTACGCATACATTATAACACAAACTAACAAACCCTAAACAACTTTTCTCCTAGCCAAAACCCTGGCAATAAAAGGCGTAACCGCAACCGTAACCGAAGCCCGAACCGGAAACAAAGCCTTATTACAAATTACAGCCAACGCAAACGCCCCGCCACTCTTCGCCACCATCTCAGCCGTCCGATTGGTCTTTGTTTCATCATCAGATTTGATGTCTTCTTTGTTAGGAGTGGTGAAGATGTTGAATTTGTCTATAACTGATTGAACGTCTACATTGTTGTTGATGGCGATGTATAATCCGGTGATCGATGCGGCGGAGATGGAGCAGTGTGTGATTACGGCGACTTTGCCGTATTTTTCAAAGAATGCTCGGAATTTGCCGCCGGACATTGGAAAGGATGATCGGAGATTGGATTCTGTTAGGGTTTGTTTGGGCATACAAAGTGTTGAGTGTTCCGGAGTATTAGGCTCCCCATTCGGGCCTCACCATGCTACATCACTAAAACACCACAACTTCAACTAACAACAACAAACCCAGTCATCAAACAACAAACCTCCACTTCCCCATTCGGGCCTCACCTCTTACACACTTATTTTTTTATTCATTTCTTTAAATAAATTAAATTATTTCACAAATACTAAAAAATAAAATAAAAAAAAAACATACTAATTTTATTCCATCAAATTAAAAAGTTACAATACGGAAAAAAAATACGATACGGGAAAAAAAATACAACACATACGACACTAAAAACTGAACCTAATTATTATTATTTCGTTGAAATTCTTCCCATTGTTGTTGTTGCCAAACATGCTCGATGAGACATAGTTGAAGCCTTGAGTGTGTGCGTTTATCATGTAGTTCTTTGGTTTTTCTTCTTTGCGTTGCGCAACGTTCGACCCATGACTGTTGTATATTTGGTGTCGGCGGAATATACATTTCGGCAGCGTCGACTATATGAAAATGTTGATATTTCAAAATCATGTTATGCATTATGATGCATGAGTACATGATTCTCCGTAACTTGCCCACAGTATATGCACGCGCCGGTTGGGCAATAATATGCCAACGTCCTTGTAGGACACCAAAAGCTCTTTCGATATCTTTTCGCGCACTTTCTTGTTTCGCTTTCCATGCGACGTGTTTTGGGTTGTTTGCAACAGTAAAGGACTTGACAAACGATGCCCACTGCGGGTAAATTCCATCTGCTAGATAATAGCCATTTTTAAATGTACGTCCGTGTACTTCAAACGGAACTTGAGGGCCAATATCGTCAATCAGGTCGTCGAATAAAGGAGAATTATATAAAACGGTCAGATCGTTATTCGCACCTGCCACACCAAAAAACGCATGCCAAATCCACAAATCATAAGACGCAACAGCTTCAAGCATTATAGTTGGATATTTTTTATCACCTCTGTGAAATTGCCCTTGCCATTCTTTTGGGCAATTCTTCCATTCCCAGTGCATACAATCGATGCTTCCCAACATTCCCGGAATCTTATGAACCTGGCTATGTGCGTCGTATAAGTTACGAACGTCGTCCTCAGTTGGTTTTCTTAAAAACTCCTTCCCAAACAAATGGATTATGCACATAGTAAAAAAATCAAGACAATCACGTTGCACAATGTTCACATATTTGTAAATACTCATCTAATGAATCAGGTGCTACCCCGTACGCCAATTGGCGTAGGGCACATATGCATTTCATAATCACACTAAAACTCATTACACCCGCAGCATTGGGTCGTTGTCTAAAGAAATTAAAATGAGCAGGAAGAGGATCATGAGTGTCAATATATGTTTCAATACCTTCGACTATTTCTAAGAATAGTTTACGGCTCATACGGTAACGACGTCGAAAATTATCTTCAGTATACTTTGGCACATCACCAAAATAGTCGGCCAGTAGACGTGCTTCAACAACATCACGTTCACGCCGAATGTATGTACGGCGATTTGAAGGACCAGCTTCTTGATTTTGCAACTCTTGCTCGTTTTCGAACTCTTGTATAATCAGCTCTAGCTCATGTAGCTCTTCAAAGTCACTAACTTCCGAATAAGATGATTCACTCATTGTTTTTGCTTTGGAATGAAATGAGTTAGGTTTTTTAGAATGAAATGTTTTGGCTTTTTGGGAATGAAATATGTGTGAAATATGTAAATATATATAGGGATAGTGTATATGGTTTTAGGGGTTAGAAAAAAAAAGGGACGAACGTTTTATTTCAAAACGTTACACAACGTTACAATTGAAAAGCTGCACATTTGTCAGAATATTACCTTCGCCGTGGCCACGGCGAGCTGACCATCGGCGAAGAACGGCGAGGCCCGGACGGTGTGACGGCGAGCAACGGCTCGCCGTTGGAAGTGCCACATCGGACGGCGAGGTGCTGGTTTTCGTCTGCACCTTGTGCTCTTAGGGGGTGTTTGTCATACATGAGGTTTTTTTTTTTCTTTTTTTTTTTTTTTTTTTTTTTTTTTTTTTTGCATATATCCTATTTTTTCAGTTTACTTTGAATTTTGTGCCCCTCCCCGCCCTAGTTAGTTCGTGTTTCAAATTTCCCTGTTGAGTTCGGGTTTTTTTGCATCCCTGATAGGGGTGTAAAAGAGAAGAGACAGCTCGCGAGCTATTCGAGATCGACTCGTAAACTACTCGAAATTGACTTGATATAAACGAGTCGAGCTCGAGCTACTCAAATATATTTTCGAGTCGAGCTCGAGCTCGAAAATACTTAGCTCGTGAGCCCTTATCGAGCTTCAATGATATTACACTTTTACTCTTTTATATACATCCAGTTACGTAATTGTTATACAATCGAGTCGAGTTGAGCTTGATATACCGATTTTTTATCGAGTTCGAGCTTTAAATCTAGAAATAATCAAGCTCGAGTTTAAGATGGCGAGCCAAGCTCGAACTTGAAATCTAAAGCTCGGCCGAGCTCGATTCGAGTTTAGAGCTCGAGTTTTAGTAATCGAGTCGAGTTCGAGCTTGGCAGTACTCGGTTCGTTTACACCCCTAATTATGGTATTTATATTACTATATAAAACATTTTAGGCTTTCTAAATAAAGAAGTCTTACATAAATTAAGATAAAAAATATTTCTTTAATAAGAAAGAATTGTATACATATATAAATATTTGTAGATTTATATATTATATCATATTTAATACATATCGAGTTTACAAAAAGTGTTATACATAATGAATTAAATCAAAAAATTATTATTGCATGTAATTTTCTTCATTTACTCAAGAAAATATTCTTCATCGGAAGTTGAATTTAAAAAAACGTCATGTCTCGCGTCTTAGCACGTCTTTTCACGCTTCATCTCATGTCACGCATAGAGTTGAGGTTTTTTAATGATGGGGCCTCTTATCCAACGTGCTTGCCTTTAAGTCATTAATCAAAGTATAAGGACCATTATTGTAATAAGTAACAAAAGTCACTCAAAATCACCAGATCAAAAATTTATCAAACACAAATCAAAAATTGTTAGTGACAGAAAATATGATCGTCTGCATAGCTGTCGTTGGACATCAGGTTGGTAATTTTCAAATCTTTTCAACATAAAAAATATATAAAATGAATTGATTTTAACATAATATTTACAAATGAACAGAATAATCCATTGTATATACAAAGTTTTACAGATGGAGATGATGCATTGAAGCTTCATCATATTGTTCATTGTTCTCTTGATGTTGTTGATGAAAGAGGTATTATTTTTATATTTGATGTTAAATTTTGGATTTTTATCATGTTATCTGAATTGGGTTTCTTTTTTTTTTTCAAGATTTGATAATGCTAATGTTAAAAATGTATAACCTTTTGGGGATCGCGAAATGTTATCGAAAATGTTTTTGGATTTTTAGGATGTTATGTAAATTGGGTCTTTTTATTTTAAGGATTTGATAATCTAAAAGTTATAGATTTGTAAGATTGTTTCTAGTAGTAGGGATGGTGTCGTGTTGGGTCGGGGCGGGTTTTAGTATATCCATACCTGTAGCAATTCTGATGGGTGCCCGTTTTTAGTATTACCGGTCGTTTTTTGGATTTTTTGCGGTATTGGTATGTTCGTTTAAGATGTTACGTGAATGGGTTTTTTTTTAAGATTTGATTTGATAATGTTATGTTAAGGATACAGAACTGTTTTGAGATGATATTGATGTTGGGGTTTGTGAGATGTTATTTAGAAAAAGGTAACATTTTTTGGTCTATTAGGATTCTGAGTTAAAATGAAACAATCGCGGTCAGAAAGATAGTTTTATCTTTTATGGGCTTATGTATGATTGTATGGTATAACTAGAGATGACTGACAACGTTGCTTATCTAGTTGCTGTTGATGCTTTGTAAATGTTGACTAGTTGCTCTTTGCATCACCATACAACCGAGTGTCGTGTCATTTTATCTTGATGCCGAAATGATCATGTGATGTATTGCCCTATTGCTATCAACATGATCTGCAAGGGGATGTTTTGGCTTTTTTATGGAATCAATGTTAACTATAAAATTTGAGATACAGAACACCGAAATAAAAACAACGAATGCCTCAAATGTATTGAGATATATGAATAAGCTCGAAATGCGGAACTATTGGTTTTACAGAACAAGGCCACATCTTAATAGAATAATATGTTTCAAAACTGTAAGTTGAAAAGCAGACAACAAATACTTTGCTAAAGTATTGAGAAAAAAAAAATAAAAGTACCGTCGCATGATGCTTTTTAAAGTATGCATTGTCATTTGTAACTTATAAACAAGATGAGCAACGCCTTGCTTCAGCACTGAGTCATTTGTTTAAGCTATTACCTTAACCTTCTTAGTGATAGGGATTGTGTTAGAACCTTTGTAAGAGTCTTCCATCTATCTTGATTCCTAATTCTTTTGTGTTTGGAATTTCATTTTTTTATCTCATGATCCCAGAGTATATTGGCTGTCCTCTCAAATTTGTCTTTCGCCAATCTCTATAATGTCTTGTCTAGCTTCTTCTAAGTTTTGACTGTTTGCCATTCTGATTGATTTGCCTACATTGTGCTGTTGCAATTTTTATTACAGTTGATTGGTTACAGTATTTTTCATACCCTCTAAGATGTGCATCCTTTTGCTATAATCAAGACGCTCATATTAGCATTCCTCGGGACCATTATCTTTTAGTAACTTGTTGCCTGCCCAAGAGATCTGTCAACTTCTGTAGGGATGGTTCTGGAGTTCCTTAGATGTTTCAAAATGTGTGAACCTTTATTCTTTGTTCTTACAGTTTCTGTCAGTTATATACTCTTTATTTGTTAAATTTTGAAAATCACATGTGTACTTCTATCAGGTTAACATGTGACTAATGTTATCAAATACATAATAAAGCACAAAAGGTTGTAAACTAGAAAATGGCTATGCAAATTTTGGTACATATTGTTTTTAAGATATGCACTTTGGATGTAGGACCATCCCGAGTGTACTTACTTAACTACCTCTCCCTTTTCCTCCATAATTTATGTCATTCTGTGTTATTTGGAAATTCCTTTAGATTATTTTAGTATCCGTGGTCAAATGTTACTGAAATTCGCACGAATCTTTTGCAGTGAACAACCCAAAGAAGTCTGGACCAATGCTTAATGAGACATTTCTTGGCCTTCTATATCCAACCGAAAATTACAAAGTGTGAGGATATTTCAGATTTATATTGTTCTTAGGAATTCAATCTATGAATATCTAAGCTTCCTTACTTCTATTTGGTCACTTTGCTCATGTACGAATGATCACACTCTTTATGAGCTACATGTAGATGTAGTTAACTCAGATTGCATGTTGTTGCAGGTATGGTTATCTAACTAACACAAAGGTAAAGTTTATACTAGTCACAACAGACCTTGACGTCCGTGATGCTGATGTAAGAAATGTGAGTACATATTCAACTCAGGAACTTTTTATCTGTTGTTTTTATGAGTATGCTGACGTATATTTCACATTAACTAGAAATGGTCTCAAATTCTTCTTTGCTCTTGGGTAGGGGGGGTTTATTACCTAGACAACGTTGCACTAGTATATATTTATCTTTAAATGGCAAGTGAACACATAGGCACATGTCTCCAAAGTTCTATTGGCAATTTTGGCCAGCAGCACTGGTCATCAGGGTTGTGGGTCGTTTCCTCTAAAAATTGCCTAATTGCCTTTCGGATTTGATATTGAAAATGTTAGGTTGCATTTAGTTGGGGGAAAACACCCTTGTTTTTCACAAAAATGTTTTTTGGAAAACAGAGATCGCGTTCAAATAAGCGTTTTTCAACAAAATGTTTTGCAAAACACAAAATCCCTTATTTCCTAACATAACAAGGAAAATTACAAAACAAATTTTAGTTGCTTTCCTTTGTAACCCACAATCCTCCCTCCTTTTTTTCAAAATAGAAAATGGAAACATCAACTAAACGCGTTTTCTATATTTTCAAATGTTTTGTGGAGATAAATTTCCCTTCCAAATTTTTACAAAACTAGAGATAGAAAACCAGAGATTTTTTTCTCCAACTAAACGCACCCTTAATATTTTACAAAATTGTAATAAATGAACAATCCAAGTTTGTACATGCTAATAGATAGTTATTTAGGAAATTTCGTTTAATTCATTGGGTATAAAGGTCAGAAGAAATTATTCAAAAAGCAGTGGGTCAATCCAATTTGACCCAATTGAACCGTTTTTAAAAGAGCTTGTTATTTCCTGGAACCGGTTTTAATCACACAACCAACCCATATTTCCACCTCGAGTCGAAAAAGAATTGAGTTTACCATTGAAATATTTTAGAGCTCAGTTGTATCTTTGAGCCAGCCACTTGCCTAACAAGTGTTTAACACGATAACCATTATGATTGCTTAAACTTTTGACCAGCTTGGTACAAAAAGGATGTTTAGTAAAATTATGAATTTATGATGGTTAACATTACATATTTGGTTGTATAAAAGTACAGTGATAAAAATTTACAACACATCTAATTTCTTATACGTAAAAATAGGAAAATATACTGTGTGCAACTATTACAGCGACATGAAGTTCTGTTCTCACTTTTTATCCACAATAGAACCACACATACTATTTAGAAAAGCATCAATCAGGTGTTGTTTCCCAGGTATTACTTTTATTTGGGACGATATACTTATACAGGTGTACACTCTAGAGGGTAGGCATAACCGGTTGAAATTGCTATGATTGCAAAATCATTCCAGCATTTCATGATAAATTTTACCAGTTACTCTTTTTCTGGCCATTTATGCTAGATTCGATGAGCTGATATTTTTGTGTTGTGGGATGCAAACAGTTTTTCAGGAGGTTCCATTCTGCATATCTAGACGCTGTCTCGAACCCATTTCATGTACCTGGTAAAAAGATAACCTCCAAGACGTTTGCTGAGAGGGTCAGTACTATTGTTAAGTCGGTTAGCTTCCATACAACTGGTTGAAAGGCTTCATCTTTACAAAATTTGAACGTGTTGTGTTTCAAGATCATTTTATATCTAAGCTGCATTGTTAGAATCGTATCAAGTCTGGCTTTAATTGTTCTTATGCTAGTTAATGTAGCTTGACTTTTGAGTACTGAATTTTCTTTACAATTTAATCTGTATTGGTTCTCTATATGAGATGTTATATGCTTTCCTGTTGTGTATTGAAGCTTAATTCCAGCTCCTAACTGATGTGCTGTGTCTTATTTCATTATACTAAAAACGACATCTAGCACTGTCTGTGTTCATTAAATCTAAATTAATTCCTTCTCGAGTACTTAACAAAATTCTAACGATATCGACTAGTCAACCACTCATAAGTCATAACTTAGGATTTAAATCACATGGAAGTTTTCAACTCATTTCAGGTAAATTCGATCCATTTTGCAGCTTATTTTAGGCATACCAAAATAAAACCATTTAGAACATAATGTACCAGTTTGACCCGTAACTTCAAAGTTCTGGGTTTCAATTGGATCAAAATATTCGACCATAAGCAAGCATGCACCATAGTTTATAGAAGCTTAATAACACAAATTTTGTTGCATCCTAAAAGAAATAAACAATTAACGAGTTCAGTCAGCTTTTTGGTGATCTTTGTCGCCGTAGTTGCTATATTGTTTTTGGAAATCTGCGACTGCATTAGCAACGTCGCGTTTCTTGTCAAGATTCAGTTCTGAAGCCTTCATTATGTATGGTTTTGTTCTCTCCTTCACGACTCCCATCACTGGAAGGTGTTTGCTTAGTAACCGTATGTATTTTGACTTTTTTAAAAGAGTTATAGCGTGATATCCCTTTTGGCTCATGAAAATTCCAACGCTTAGACAAAATATATAGTTTTACACACACGATTAACGGTATCCAACATTTTAAACACCCGTAATTGTTAACAGTTAATGAAAAGAGTTGCACACAGCAAGTACATACTGTAAATGTGATGCATTTTACACTCAAATACTAGGTCTCTACCCGTCCGATGGACGGTTTTCTTAATAGCTGCTTAAAATCGTAAAAATATGTTTCAAGATTCAATACATTCTAATTATAAGTTTATAACCGAATGCGCATACTTTGCGGTGTGTAGTATTAGAGGAGTCGTAAAAAAGAATGTGATGTTTGGTTACGTGTTTAAGATATCATATGTAATAAGGGTGAGCACATATGAAATCAATAAAAAATGGTTTGAGTTAAATTACATGTTAGAGTCGATGTTTGTAAAAAGATGTTCCAAATGGTTTGTTGGATAAATAAAACGACGTAATTTCTTGTTTTGTTTTGTTCATTGCTAGTTTCTTTAGAATAAATTATCATTAAAAAAAAATACTTTATGAATCCAAGTTTTTTAGTTACATCTTTTTCTTTTACATTTGGCTTCTGGAATGCTTAAGATTTGTAAATGATAACTTAAAACATGTGTTTTATAAAATTAAGCGCTCGTATTACTATATAGATATACATTACATAACGTCTCATTAAAACCCAACTGTAGTTGTTTCTGGATCGGCATACTCCTAAACAACATTTATATAAAGGGATTTGCTAGAATGTGCCCACTGGGCAAAGGATATAAAGCATTAAAAATATTAAACTTTCCTTGCTAAATGTCACTCAATATTAATTAGCCTCTAATTGTTTGATTCTTCCCATTTTACCCTTGCCATTATTACACAATTCTAATATATCTATACTATATAATAAACCAGAATAATTTACAAGCCCTCTAAAGCATGCAATGCAATTAATTTGCTGATGTGTCTCGATTGTGATTGGTCAGTCATTTATTACGTACAACACACCATTGCATTCTTTTTTCAACACTTTTCATCAAATGCGCTCATATTTTTGGTAAGTAATTAAATCATTCAAACCTCTTGCTAATCAATTACGGAGTAAATCATTAAAATTCTTAAACTTCTCAAACACTCTTCTCGATTCAAAAATTCAAATCACCGATTCAATACCACGCATACAAATCCTCTGATACATCAACAGATTCAATCACACAGCTTTTTTATGATTTCAATGTTGTCAAAACCGTAAACTTAGTAAGCATTGCATCTCTAAAAATTTTAATAGGTTTTCGATTTAAATCACATAGTACCGCTATTTTGATGTGATTTTTTTAATAATCAATTTAAATTTAATTCGATTTAATTTATAATATATTTTATTTTGATCAAGTTTAATTCAATTGTATTGTAGCAAAACCCTAGAAAAAATCGGGGGAAAAATAATTGCATGAATTAGTTTAAATAATTTATGTATTATGCGGATTAAATTTGTGGGTGGTAATTTTAATTTGTGTACTATGTTATTTGGGTTTTTCAATTTGATACTTGATCTATACATTGTAAACATCTAAAGCTAGAAAATTTTAAATATGCAGTAAACTTTAGATCGATTGTTATGCTATTTCAACCAAATTGATTAGTTCTCCAGTTATTCTCCATCTCCTCCTTCACAGTTTCACATATTTAAATTAAGATCGAACATGTTTTTCTTTATTTTTTTAGATAATAACCAATCATGGGTTGATTAAGCAATATATTCTCCTTGTTCATGTTCATCAGGTATCTTGATTATAAATAAATAATCTTAATATGCTATGTCATTCTTAATGTGCAGTGCATACACTGTAGTCAACCCCTTATTTTCTTGAAATTGAAAAAAAAAAAAAAAAAAAAAAAAAAAAAAAAAAAAAGTCAGTCAAATTTAAGCTGTTAAATTTGATTATTTTCCCAATTTATTGCTTAGTTGAATTTCAATATTTTTAATAAAATCATTAGTAGTCCAGAAAGATGTAATTCATAATGCTTTCATCCCCCTTTTCTTACGTTTTGAGTAATCTAATTGCGTTTATCAATTAATATTTTCATCTCTATGATTGTGATTTGATTAGTTTAATTATTTTCCTAAAATCCTTTTTGGGCTTTGTATTGATTCAAGAATGCTATTTGCTTTGAACTGCGTACGAAAGAAGTGACATGGAAATAAAAAAGCCTATTTGATACACGAAAGGTAAATTCTTTGCTCCTTTGAATGTATTCAACTATGTCCAAAAATTTTTAAATATATATTTTAGTTTGCCTTTATGAAGTCACATAAGTGCTTTTTATAGCTTAATTACCAGACTACTATACCAACTTTGGTAACACGGCCAAAAAAATAATTACCGAGAAAAGTTGTAAATTTCTTACTAATGGTTGTTCAGTTTATTAATCTAACCTTATACATAAACATTGAACCCAATCATCAAATTGAAACACTTAAAATTATGCACAAAAACGCGGCGAGAATTCAATCATATACGAAGTAACATTTTCGTTGTTAATCAACACCCTATAACTTCACTAAAAAAGTACTGCCAACAATAAAGATTTATGCTATACAACTTCATACAAATAAAAACAAAAGAAGAAAATTAGCAATTGCAAAACCAATTTTTAATGCCCTCCACCTCCTGAACATCATTTTCAAACCAAACTCACACATAGTCATGCTTCTGCAAACACAACCATTTAATTAATTGATAGTGGAATTAAATTCAAGTATGATACCTAGCATTTAGGATGATCGAATTGAACAAAAAATGATTTTGAATAATCACACACTTGAACCTAGCCAAAAACGAATAGGCATTTTCAGTTCATATGTATGTTTTGATATCTTATTCACATCAAAGTTATGACATTGTCATTTCATCATTTGCAAAATGTTCATATTTTGACGCATACACCTTAATTATCCCGTTTTACTAATTTCATGAACATTTCATCAAACATGTGGTTCGCACAGATATTGAGTTTAGTTACAACTCTTAAAACAAATCAATCTTAAATGCAATCAATAAAAGTGAAAAGAATTTCATCCAAATAACATATAATTTGGACTAACATCATAATATTTAATAACGTAATTAATGATAAATAAACTTTATTTATCATATATACTTAAGCACATAAAGAAAAAGAAATTTGGCAATAATTAATAAAACATGAAAATCCCTTCACAGTTCACACATTTTCAACAGAAGATGAACTGGCCGCCGGCGAAGCGCCAAGACATTTCATCGCCAAGACACAGTGCATTAGTTTCTTGCACCACTTTTTGAGGGGTCCGCAATTATTATCGCCGCAACGATGACTCCTACGGCTTCGATTACTTCTTTCAGAACTCCATGGTCTTGGTGGCTGCCGCCGTTGAAGTTATAATTATTGATCGTTTGGTTTATTGCGTTATTGGTCGAGTTGTGGGAATCGTTGGTAATAATAGTGAAATTCATGGTTGTTTGGTTGTGGAGGCCGGATGGATATCAAACTAATCAGGGGCGGAGGGAGGGGGTGGCTAGTGGGTGCTAGGCCCCCTCCAATAAGCCCAATAATTGTATTAATATACCATTGTTTAGCCCATAATTTAATATTTAATATACCACTAGCATTTTTCAACTAGCGACTTTTCTATCATGAAAGAAAAAGAAAACAACCGACATGAAATATCTCCTATCTAAGTGGCCAATGAACCGAAAATATGAAATGAGACATTTTTGACAATATTTTTTTGTTGTTAATCTAAAAAATTTAATGGACTTGTCAACAACTAGTTATATCACAAATTTTGGATATCCGAAATTTTCGATGATGGTTTTTTGTTAGACATTATATTTTTTATCTAAGTTTTTTGTAATTAGGATATTCGAAATTTCAGATTACACTTTTATGTATCTGAATATCCAGATATCTATAATTTTTGGAAAACTTTTATGTGACTTCCAAAACTGTCATTTCATAAAAACTTTTTAGTAAATTATGATCAAGTTTTCGGATATCCGAATACGTATATTTTTTGAACACCCGAAACCTAAATCAAGAAATCTTAAAAAGTTTCAGCTTTGTTGCTCTCTCCTAGTTATATACTCAAAAGCATCAAAATAGATTAAAAAAATGACCTTATTTTGAGTTTACTATACTTTTTATCCACTAAATATGTTAGAAAAAATTAGGTTTAGTAATGCATTCGTAAGTTTTTATGATAGTTTATTTGTATAAACTAAAGTTGGAAACCATTTTTAAACTTTTATTTTTCCGGTTTATATAATGAACTTCAGCCCCCTTAACTACAAATCCTGGCTCCGCCCCTGAAACTAATGGTTGTTTGGTTGTGGAGGCCGGATGGATATCAAACTAACACACACGTGTCTGAGCCAGCTGCCCTATATATATATATATATATATATATATATATATATATATATATATATATATATAATAAATAAAATCTGTAAAAATGCTCGGTGTTTTGAGGTGAGCATGGAGTCGTTTGGCGGTGAGTCTGGTAGGAGTATGGAAAATTCATCTCCTCTGGGCTCGTAACAATAACAATCGGGGGTGAGTCTGGGGTGGTTTTGGGTGTTTATGTTTGGTGTTTTGGGGTGAGTCTGGGGTGGTTTTTGGTATTATAGCCTCTCAAGGATGAAGGAATCCATTTTCTTTTTTTAACTAAAAAGCAAATACTCCATTTCCCAAAATAATAGTCCACTTTTCTTTTTTGGGACGTCCTAATTTAATTGTCCACTACTAAATATAGATAGGGAAGTTTGATTGAGTTTACCATATTATCCTTATTTGAAATTATTATTACAAACTTTAAAGAAGAAGTTAATTAATTATTTAAGGGTAAATTGTCATTCTGACAAAAGTAAGAGAGAAAAAGCAGTAATAATTATGTTTTTCTTAAACTGTATGTTTTTTGTCGGGGGACAATAATTTTAGGACGGAGGGAGTATTCCATAAAAAAATGTCTCGTGTCTTTCGGATCGGGTCAATCGATTTCAAAATTATATTCGGGTCAATTGGGTCAACTCGAATTGACCCGAGTTCTAAACAAGGCCGGGTTCGGGTATGTTTATTTTAGCCTTGACCCGAACCCGACCAGCTCGAGTCAATTAACACTAAATATATTGAAGTAAAAAGGACCTAGACCCGAACCAGAATTGACTCAGCAGTTCAAACCAACTGTCTCAGCAGTTCTTTGGTTTTCTAATTCCCGGGCAAATCTAACAAACTTTTCTCCTCCTGTTTGCGGGGCGAATTAAACCAACTATCACAACAGTTCTTTGGTCTTATAATTTCCGGGCAAACTACTAGTTCATCATCTTCGAACCAACAAGAACACAAAACCGTGTTTTTCTTCTTCCTTGTACAAACTGAACACCCCCTGATCTTAAACTAATTTCTTCACTAATACTCTTCAATTCAGCCATCTTCCCCTTTTTGAACCAAACATCCATCTTAACTTTTTCACCAATTTTTCTCTGAAATCTTCACAAATTTCCGCCATAATCCTCTGATGATGATCGACCATCTCATATTGAATCAGATTCTATACCGAATTCTGATAAAAACAAAATAACTTCCTGGGTTGAATGACGAAAACGTGTGGAACAGATAAAAAGGTTGATTCTTTTCTTGGATCCTAGATTGCAACAATGATTTTTGATCTTCTTCGAACCTTCGGCTCTGATGCCATGTTGGGAATTCACAGGTTCTATATTCCCATAAACTTCAATATATCAAACAACCATCATTCAATAAACAAGATCAGTGGGTAGAACCCTTTATATAAATCTGATATAAAAACGAAAAGGGATACTTGTTGTTTACAGAATCCTACACATATATATACTACATGAAACGTTACCATTGTGGTAGTTATACCGTTTCAACAAAAGTAAACGACATAACCTAAATAACCGTTATATCCCTAACAACCTAAACGGCCCATATTGACCCATTATCGACCCAGCCCATATCCTGATGTTTACAGGCTTTACAAATTAATTACATATAATAAACACTAACTATCCTAGACTTTGCTTCTATAACATTAATGGTCCAACATTCACCCCCTAATGTTATAGACAGCAATGAGTCTTCTTCAATCTTCTTGTTGTCTTTATTAGAAACACCAAACGACATTGGTGTTCCTGTCTTCTCTGATATGGTTATCCAAGATTACTTCAAAAATGCTCTAACTTCTTCACTGCCGAATGACAGCCTTCTTTCTCTTCATTCCTTCTTTGACGAATCCCCAGACATGTTTCTTTTCTTCTTCCTACCAATCTTAACAATCTGACTTCGTATTCCACTGGTTTCGGATCGATTTTGATTTCAACTTTACTAGTATCGGATCAAATCGATATCAACCTTTAACTATGACTAATTTGATATCAACTCTAATAGTTTCGGATCAAATTTAATCAATTTTCTTGCAATAACAGTATATGGGTTTTTCGGTCACAAAGTGAATCAAAACCAACTGTTACTTCCAAGAACAACAATAATAATCCAAGAACAACAACTTGTTCTTTTTTCACTGGACAAAACTTTCTTTCTTGTTTGCGGGGCGAATCAAATCAACTGTCTCAGCAGTTCTTTGGTTTTCTAATTCCCGGGCAAATCTAACAAACTTTTCTCCTCCTATTTGAGGGGTGAATTAAACCAACTGTCACAGCAGTTCTTTAGTCTTATAATTCCCGGGCAAACTACTGGTTCATCATCTTCGAACCAACAAGAACACAAAACCGTGTTCTTCTTCTTCCTTGTACAAACTGAACACCCCCTGATCTTAAACTAATTTCTTCACTAATACTCTTCAATTCAGCCATCTTCCCTTTTTTGAACCAAACATCCATCTTAACTTTTTCACCAATTTTTCTCTGAAATCTTCACAAATTCCACCATAATCCTCTGATGATGATCGACCATCTCATATTGAATCAGATTCTATACCGAATTCTGATAAAAACAAAATAACTTCCTGGGTTGAATGAAGAAAACGTGTGGAACAGATAAAAAGGTTGATTCTTTTCTTGGATCCTAGATTGCAACAATGATTTTTGATCTTCTTCGAACCTTCGGCTCTGATGCCATGTTGGGAATTCACAGGTTCTATATTCCCATAAACTTCAATATATCAAACAACCATCATTCAATAAACAAGATCAGTGGGTAGAACCCTTTATATAAATCTGATATAAAAACGAAAAGGGATACTTGTTGTTTACAGAATCCTACACATATATATACTACATGAAACGTTGCCATTGTGGCAGTTATACCGTTTCAACAAAAGTAAACGACATAACCTAAATAACCGTTATATCCCTAACAACCTAAACGACCCATATTGACCCATTATCGACCCAGCCCATATCCTAATGTTTACAGGCTTTACAAATTAATTGCATATAATATACATTAACTATCCTAGACTTTGCTTCTATAACATTAATGGTCCAACAGGGTCAACTCAAATGACACCCATTGGTAGTAATTAAAGACAAAAGTTACACAATATACCCTTTCTATATTTTCAGTTTTTCATATAGTGTTGAAATGCTTTGTTATGAGTTAACAAAATAGACATGGTTTTAAAATAAGTTTATACTCATTAATTACGTTATCATACTTATCCATTGATGATAGTATATTTTATCAAGAAGCCTGCCTAGCTATGAAACCTTATTACTGTAATATTTTATGTAAATAAAAGAAGAGTTAATTGAACGTGTTGCTGATTTAACTTCAATTATTATACAATACATTAATTTAAGGAATCTGTTGTATAAATAAGTGGTTGTGTACTCTTTTTGTTTGGTTATATAATATAGATGTTCCTTGGCAATGAGGCGGGTTTGGAGCGGGGCGGCTATTCCCATCCTCAAACCCGATTACAAAAGTCATCTCTAAACCCGCCCCAATCCCAATTGAGGATCTTATCGGGGCGCCCCATTAGGGCGAAATGCTCCCCTAAACCCGCCTCATTTCCCATTGGAATCTTATCGGGTTGTTTTTTTTAGCGTGATGCTCCATCATACTCGTGTCGTTCCCCGTTTACTTTTATTATTACATTATTAACAATATGATTTTATGGAATAACTTGAAGAATCAAGAACCCATTTATAATAAATTAAGCATTGAAATAATTCACAACTTTTTATAATATTACGACACAAAACAAGCTTCTATCATCACATTTGAAATATTAAAAAGATAAAAACTAACAATAATTAGAGAATTATATTTTTAGCAAGTAAATAATAACACGATATTTTATGTATATACATATATGGATATGTATAAATATATTTCGGGGCGGGGATGGTGTGCCCTGTCCCCGCCCTAAACCCGATAAGAATCCCCGTTAAGGCTTCGAAACCAGCCCCAAAACCTCAGACAAAGATTGACACAAGGCTGATGATATCTGGTGGCCGTCGAAGGTGTTTACAGGGGGACTTTGGAAGGTTCTTATATACGAATTTGCTTCATTATGCTTTTACTCATATATAAAAGGCTACTAGTAATTTGAAATGGCTATATAGTGGGACTTTGGAAGGCTAATACATGTTATTTTACACAAGTAACTACAGAATCCAGTTTCAACAGCCCAAAGTCGCGGTCTTACTTTCAGCGTTCTACTCTCCCCCTAAATAAGTAAGGCCCCGTTAGCCTGGTCGAAGACGAGGATAAGGAATAAAAGTACTAAGCAGTTTCAAAAAGATACCAAAAAAACATGCCCGCCCGCAACAACGGAACAAATTATGACTCACATAAAACGGCAATAAAACAATGCAAAAAAACATGTCCGCCCGCAACGCGGCAGCCAGCGCCAATCTCATTAATTATATGTCATGTGTATATGCATGTATAGTAGAGTTTTAAATTTAGTTAGGTAATCCTATATGAAATATAATTGTCAGATGTAATAAATATTTTTCCTTTTCAATGTTCTTTAGATATTGGCTTTGGATATCAATCGCGAAAACTATGAAATCGGTCTCCCGATCAGTGGCGCAGCTTCTAAGGGGCCGGGGGGGGCGCCCGACCCCCCGAAATTTTTTTTGCGATGTAGGGGGTATATAGTTTTCGTGTAGAAAAATTTCGGTATATTCGGTTTCGACCCCCCGAAAATTTCGGTATAACTAAAATATAGCCTTAGGAAAAAAAAAATTTAGATCCCGACCCCCCACTTAAAAATTCCAAGCTTCGCCACTGCTCCCGATCATTGAGAAGGCCGGTGTTGCGCACAAGATTGATTTTAGAGAAGGCCCTGCTCTTCCTCTTTTCGGCCAAATGATCGAAGATGTAAGTATATAAATTCCATGTATTTTAAAACTAGATACAAAGATTTGAATTTGTTTGGGCATATGAAAGTAACTTTTTACTAAATATTTGTTCATTTTCTTATTTATAGGAAAAATTCCATGGAAGTTTTGATTTTATTTTCGTGGATGCTGATAAGGAAAACTATCTTAACTATCATAAGAGATTAATTGATCTCGTCAAGGTCGGTGGAGTGATTGGCTACGACAACACCTTTTGGAATGGATCGTTGGTTGCACCCGCGGATGCACCTCTTAGAAAGTATGTTAGGTATTACAGAGACTTCGTGTGACCCGAGAGTGGAGATCTGCCAGCTTCCCGTTGGTGATTAATCCAAGAAGGTGGTTGCTAGGTCACCTATTATATGACTAATTAATCCAAGAAGGTGGTTGCTAGGTCACCTATTATATGGACGATGCTTATGTCTCTCATTAAATGTATCGTTTCCAAGATAAAACTATAGTATATGTAAGATGTAAACTCATGCGTCGTGGCACTAGTTTAAGCTTCAAGTCATAGCTACGTACCAGACCAAAATACGGAATTGCATGATTGCACGAAAAACCTTATTAAGAAAGAGTGTTTATGCACGAAACTAACATGAAAATTGAAGAGAGTGTTCAAAATATGTCCTTGAAGTACTTTCACATTTGAAGCAATCTAGGTGCCAGTTTGGTTAAAATGCGTTGTGTTTTGAGACCATTTGGAGACAAGGTTGTTGATTGATCCAAAATGCATGTGTCCTAAAAGTTCTTTTTACGTTTCGATAAAAAAAAAAAAGAAGTCCTTTTTACGTGAATGAAGACAATAAGTACCTAACCTCCAATAAGCTATGACTTATGGGCTGAAAAAGGTTGCCATCGTGTATACGTTTGGTTAACTTAATCTACATTTGGCACTTGTATATCACTTCGTACATTCTTCTTGGTGCACAAAGAAAATGACTATTCACCAAATAAAAGCATCTTAATCAATTCTCTTCTATTCCTTTTAAATTTTCATCTTACTATAGTGCTAAAATTCACTTGTTTGCTATTCATTCGTTAAAATAAAGCCAAGTTATTGCTAACACTCGAGACGTTTTCTAGGCTTGTCATACTTTGTGCACCATCTTAATGCAAACATTTTTTTAAAGATCTACAAGAGCATCTTTAATATATGTATACATTAAATTTTTACACTATCTTAGTGCAAAAAGAGAATAATTTTAGAATATGCTTTAACTAAAAAATTCTTACTCCAATGTATACACTAAAGTTTGCATTAAATCTTGTACTAAACATTATTTAATAGTTTTATTAACCTAAACTAGATGTAACTTAAAAAGTAAATAATATTATAAAGCTAAAAGTTAAAATGTTGTAATACAGTGCTATGAATAGTATAACACTATATTTTGTGCTTTTTTAGCATTATTATTCATTGCACTAAGATAATGTCAATGTTTAGTGCATACATTTGAGAAGATTATTGTACTTTTGACACCATCTTATTGCAAAAAGTACATTTAGTGTCTATATTGGAGATTCTCTCAGGCAAAAACACATTTAGTGCTAACATATATTGGAGGCTCAAACGTAAGACTAATAAAATTAGGGCCTTAGGCCTCCGAAATTTAAAAGCCTTGTATATACGCATAGTTAGTCATATTTTTATGAAAGATCTATAAGGCTTCGATACTTTAAGGCCTTTGATTTATTTAATCCGCTAAAATACCGACGGACTCAATTATTGTATACACGCATAGTTATTCATATTTTTATTTGAGTTTTAAAATGAACAAAGTCTATGCTTCGCATAATAAAATGATGAATTAAACTCAACTTTTTTTAACGGCAAAAAAGATATAAAATATATATGAAAGTTCACTAGCAAGAAACTAGGAACCAAAAATACAAAGCAATTCTAGAAATACAAAAATCTACAGAATCCAGAAACTTCCCAGAATTTTAAATGCAAAGGACGTAAAAAGGTTGCAAAAAACTTATGCCGATTACAGGAAGACCTAAGACATAAGAAAAAACCTCATCAATGAAGGCCGAGCCATTGGTTTTCATTTCATGATATTTTTTATACGACCCCATACAAATTCTGAGGGGGAACACATAGAAACATAACAGATAAGCCAAGAACTATCCAAGCGGATACCCACTCCACTTATCCCACGAAGATTTATTCTTCTTGTCCCGATTATGAATCCAAAGATAAGAAGTCGCGACAATGGTGTTGAAGACATCCGAACTAGACTCGTGAATGTCGTTATGCATAGCATTATTTCAAGCCTTCCATATATGCCACCACCAAATGAAAATGATAGCTTGAAGACGCTTTCGATAAGCCACCGAGATGTTAAGAGAATCGCACCAATAGAGAATATGATCCATAGAGTCGTCGGGAATAAAACATTTTGTCCATTTGTTCAATAGAACCTTGATCCTCTTAACAAAGATACAATCTTGGAATACATGTTTAGTATATTCCACACCACCATCACAATTAACACACCTAACCGATCCAACGTCAATTCCTTTTGCGAAGAGATTAATGGAAGTTGGAAGGTAATCACGTCGGAGTCTCCACACGAACAAGTTAATTTTTTTTGGGACAAGGCGATTCCACCTAGTCGTTAATTGAGGAGAAGAAGGAAGCAGTTGATGATCAAAATACTTCCTTATCAAAGCCACCGAGAAATTGTTGTTGCCATTGAAATGCCAAATCCATTTGTCCTCTTTATCGACATTAAAATTAGAAGGAACACACTTTTCCATTTCCTGGAGCATGCTCATCACCCTACTGTTTCTAATGGGATGGTTCCACCTCCAAGACAAAGCCATAGCATCCCTTCTATTACTAACATAGCATTGTTTTTCCATTTCGAGAGCAAACAATCTTGGATATTTGGTAGCCAGGGTAGTCTCCCCACACCACACATCTAACCAGAATTTCATTCCTTGCCCATTACCAATTTGTCTTTTGATGACATGTTTGTCCAAATTTGTTCGGGCATGGGTATCAACTATAGAATCAGCAATTCGTTTCCACAGCCCACCATGTTTAGCTGTGATATCATAAAAACAATTCTCCCCATGAATGGCAGAGATGATACGAACCCACAAGGCCTTCGGGTTAGCAATCGCTCTCCATCTCCATCGTTATAAAAGGGCACGATTCATTGAGTCCAAACTTCCAAGACCCACACCACCATCTTTTTTATAGGAAAGAATCGCACCCCATTTAATCCAGGGAATTTTCCTTACATCCTTACTACCACCCCAAAAAAACCTAGACCACATAAATTAAAGTTTTTTGTTAACCGTTACCGGCATACGAAAAAGAGATAAAAAAATAGATACCGAGAGAACCGAGAACAGATAATATCAGGGTGTGCCTACCTCCAATCGACAAAAGGTTTGATTTCCAAGAAGAAAGTCTCTTATGGCATTTGTCAATGGTCGGATCCCACATCTGCACACGACTAGTATTTCTACCAATAGGAATTCCAAGATATTTGAAAGGGAATTTTTCAAGTTTACAACCCACAGATTTGGCCAAGAGAGTAGTTTGAGTCTCATTTAACCCAATGCCAATAATGGAATACTTCTCAAAGTTAATCTTTAATCCAGAAACGCAGTGAAAGAACCTGAGAGCCTTGGTGATAACATGCAAATTTCGGATGGTAGGCTCTCCCACAATTATCAATCATCTGCATAAAAAAGATGGGAAATAGAAACTTTGTTAACGTTAGCACATTTAAACAAATTTCCATTATCAAATTATCAATAGCTATGTGAAGGCCCTCCATAGCTATGATAAAAAGAAATGGAGCCATCGGATCACCCTGATGAAGACCACGATGGATAGAGAATTCCTCGGTTGGACTACCATTCACCAGAACCGATGCTCTAGATGATGTCGAACAAGCCTCAATCCATGCATTCCACTTCTCCCCAAATCCCATTGCTTTAAGAACCGAAAATAAAAAATCCCAAGATAAAGATTCATATGCTTTTGCAAAGTCAATCTTGAAAAGCATCAATTTTTTGTTCTTCTTTTTATACCAGTCGACCATCTCAATACCAGTCGACCATCTCATTGAGAATAATAGGACCATCAAGAATCTGCCTACCTTTAATGAACGCCGATTGGACAGGACTAACAACGTCATCAATAACTTTTGCTAAACGATTAGCCAGAAGTTTCGCGATGATTTTATATTGAACACCGATAAGAATGATGGGGCGAAAGTCGGATACCATAGTCGGGTTGCTCACCTTAGGAATCAAAGTAATAAAAGAAGCATTGCACCCAATGGGGATTCTTGCATTCTGAGAAAAATCGCCAACCATATCTTGAAAATCTTTTTCCAATTGATCCCATTTCCGTTTAATGAAATCAAACGAAAAACCGTCAGGCCCAGGTGCCTTATCCCCCCCCCCCCCAACTCCACACGGCTTCTTTTATTTCTTTACTAGAGAACTCCATCTGAATGCTCTTAGCTTGCCAGTCGTTGAGTTTTCTATACCTTGAATCATCAATAACGAAGTCAATGCCATGAAACCGCTCAAACTTTCTAGCAAAATAATCCCGAAAACATTGTTTAATACCATTCACATCCATTATCCACAATCCATTATGTTTTATTCCATTTAAGGAATTTTGACGCCTCCTTTTATTAATAATAGCATGATAGAACTTGGAGTTTTCATCTCCCTCAACCCCCCCCCCCCCCCCCCACTTCACCTTCAAATTTTGGTACAAATCATGCCCACTGTTGATAGCCATTTGATTTAGTTTGGTAATGAGAGATCTCTTTTTAGTGGCAAGGCTTTGATCGTTATTATTCAATGACATCTGGTGGTCAATGCTAGCAATCTCTTTTGTAACAATGTCTCTATTTCTATGCGTTTCCTTTGCTTTCTTCCATTCCTTAAATTCATTTTTCAACGTTTTGAGTTTGAGCTTGACCACGTTGAAGACGCCATCATTTATCTTTCCCATCGGGTTGTTCCAACTTTTATCAACAACATTATCAAAACCCACAAAGTCGAGCCATGAATTAAAAAACTTGAAGGGAGTAGGACCAAAATCAAGCTTTTGAATAAAGAGTAACAAAGGCCGATGATTTGAAAGAATATCATCCAGCGCTTCCAATTTTAAATCATGAATTTTATCAAGAATCTCATGATTAACAAGAAAACGATCGAGTCTACTTGCTTTGGCACCATCAGTGGAAATTCTTGTATATTTATGACGTCCAAGGGGCATATCAATCAATTCGACCTTTTCAATGAAGCTATTAAAATTCACGGCATTTACCTTTGAAAAACTCGTGCCCATACGATCATCCGGACGCCGCACCGAGTTAAAGTCCCCACACATAATGTAATTCCCACGATTTGCTTCCATGAATCTACTAATCTTGTCCCATAACTCCACTTTTTCATTCTCCGACTGAGAAGCATATATATATTTACCATATAACAATCCAAATCATGATTAATCCATTTTCCACTCACAATGATACATTGTCGAAAAGAAAAGTATCTAACTTAGAAAAGACACTAGGATCCCAAACAGACAGAATACCACCAGAATGTCCATCGGCAAGTAACTCAACAAAATCAAAGCCAAAGTTTCCCCATAGACTTTTGACTCTAGCCAAGTCACTTTTAGACATAAAAGTTTCCTGAATAGTAAGAAAATTAACCCGATGTTTATTTAAAATGACACGCAGTTTAGACCTTTTATTCAAACACCCAGTCCCACACATGTTAATAGATAATATATTCATTGAAAACCATCCATTTCGCTCACCAAATGAACCTGTTTAATTGCGGTCTCATCCTCAGTAGGTGTTGGGAGAAATCCAACGAACCGATTTCTAGAGCGGAACCACGAATCAAGAACTACTCCAACAAGACCTCGGCAAAGGGTTATGATCCCTTAATGCCGAGTGGTACCAACACACACGAGATATTTTACACTCAAACGTTTATTAAACGTGAGCAAGAAAAGAAGGTACAAATAAAACATCACCCCTCATCCGTATTTACAGAGAATGAGGGGGGAGAAACCTAATCCTTGGTGAACAAGGATTCTACAATTGAGGAGGTTAGGAACTTTCCTAATACATGACTAATCTCCTTAAGTTTGAGCTAAACTACAACTAGCCCCTAAACTTATATCCTAACTATTACACACTAATATTCTAACAATTTCCACCTTAGTGGTAATAGTTAGCCTTCTCCGACACGCAGAAGCTTCAACCAGTGCTGAAACCTCGGACCGGGGACCGCCTTCGTCAAGGCACCAGTAGCAATACCCGCTACTAACCTTAGCTCAAATCCTAACTCTATCGAGAGTCCCTTTAGCCATGTATCCTCCTTCAATTCTCCAATAAGTGTCATATACTCCGCTTTAGTTGTTAACAAAGCCATCATGTGCCGCAACATAGCTTCCAAGCTCACCGCACATTCCTGTATCATCAACCCGTACATTGTGATTGATCTACGCATGGCGTAGTCATAATCCACAAAATCCTGTACGTCCATCTGTAATTGATGAGGCGAAAAATGAACCACTTTTAGGGGGTCATTTAAGCCCGGAATTGAATTTATTTGATCAAATATTGCCCTAAATCGTTCCTTTTGTGATTTTAGGTACTTTGGGAGTGAAATCTGGAAAAGGAAGCAATTCGGAAGTTTTTGGAGCATAAAAGTGAAGAAAACGCCAAAGTCTTAATTTTCCTTGCTGGGAACAGTAGGTGACGACGTCAAGAAGAAAATCTTGACGGCGTCAAGAGTAATTTTCATGACGACCCAGTACAGAAATGAAGGCGTCACAAGGTAGAGCGTCAAGAGTAAAATACGTGACGGCCTGGAAAAAGTTATAACGTGACGGCATCAGAAGTAGATCAAGGCAGTCCGAGAATTCTTTTGGCGGCGAGATGACGGCGTCACCAATTTGGTCTTGACGCCGTCAGCCTCAATTTCCTATATATAGTTTTCTAATTTTCATTCATAAAGAAAGAGAGAAGTTTTGGAGAAACCCTAAGGCCGAACTTAGTACGAATTTTACAGGTTTTTCAAGGGTTCTCAACCCTTGAACCCTTTCATGTGTAATTGAGATAAGTATTCTTTTATTTCAATCAATATGTCTATGTGTTGGTTGTCTATATCTTGTTCTTGTCTTAATTCCATCATGCTAGGCTAGATCTATCTTGTGTTTGCTTAGATCTAATGAAACCTAGATGTTAATTATGTGTTGATTACTTGTTTATGGTTGTATTGGATGAATGATTTCGATGTTAGGCTTAAGAAAACTGGCAGATCTCCAAATGGTAACATGCTTGAACGTCTTAGAAAACATGAACTGACGTGCACTAGGTTTTATTGGTTGTATTTAATGCATGCGTAAATTCTAATGATCCCATGTTATGAGCTTCTTAGCCGGCTTGACATAGGAATGAAGTAGGCACTCATAGGATTGGGGAATTAAGTGTGCCACCCCATGAATGGTATTAAGGAATACAATCCGTCATCCACGCAACTATAACAAGTAATTAACGTGTAAAGGATATCTAAGGAGTAGTGAAATCTAAGTAAACACAATTTCTCCATTTATTGCTCACAACCTTAGTTTAATTTAGTTTATTTTCATTTCTAGTATTTTATTTTGATTGCATCTTTAGTATTGGGTTAGTTGACTAGCAACTAATTCCGCCCAAATCCTTAAAACCCGAGATTTTTACTTGCTTTCTAAAAAATATAAAAATACAAAAAGAATCTTCCATCATCTTTAGAACTAGTAATTAGGTTTTCTAATCCTAGCGACACTATTCCTAGCTGAACGATCAATCCCCCGGTAGTTGTCACTATACTATACTACAACGATCAGGTACACTGCCTGGTGGGGGTTGTAAGCTTCTCAAGATCCCTTGAGAGGTAAAGCCTGGTGCGATTCCCACGTATCAGTAATCCACGATCAAACCTATCTAATATTCCCACATCCGTAGATGCTATGTCAGGTCTCGTGCAGACCACTTGATACTTATGGCTTCCAACTGCATATATACATGACCCATTACTCTTCTTTTCTTCATCACGATTCCCTGATAGACCATCCTCTAACGACAGCGTAGAGTGTCCCCCCAACAATATCCGAACCGACATCCCGTTGGAAAACCTGAATCGTGACACCCTCAGAGTATTACCACTCTGAGTCCTGAAGATTTTCATACCAAGTATAATTTCCTTTGCTTGATCTAGCAAACCCTTGATAACCCAGATCTCAGCCTTGCTTTCACAAGTAAACCCCATATAATCTATATAGAGGAATAGATATATGAACATACCTGGTGCATACTTCCAGTAATATATTTTACTGTCGTCACTGCTTCGCCTGAAACCATTGCAGAGCAAACATATAATAGGTCGAGTATCCATATCATCTTTCATTACAGCCATCCACTTGGAAATTACCTCACAAGCAACTGTATCCCTGAAAGTCAATGAATCATGTGTATATTCTTCTACCACTACAACAACTCCTAAAACAGCCATATTACTGTCACCTCTATACCTTTCAGCAGCATTACCCTTTGCACCTTCTTGACCAGGTACTCTGGTTTTCATAATGTCTGCCCCGATCTTTGCACCAAGGTGTACCTTTTCCTGCTCATTTTCCAAGCAGTCCGTGTTTGTCTTCCCTTCAAGTTGTTTAACCTCCAACTTTCTTTGAGCTACTACAGCATGATCGTTACTCTCCTGAATTACCTCAGCTTCACGATTTCCTTGAGCTCCCTGCAGTTCCACCTCAAACCAAACACGCTTTTGAACATGTACTCCATGGACCCTTGTTTTAACAACAAGACCAAGTTGCTTGAACCCAACTTGTTTTGAACCTCCATGTTTTTGTACAATATTCCCACCGAGCTTTTCGATGTTTAACCTAGTATTCATACTAGCCATTCTTCCTTAACATTGTTAAAAACCTTGTCAAGTTGCTTTTTAACCAACTTTACCAACAAGACTCACAAGCCGTGTGTTAAACCCGCCTTTTTTGTAATTATTGATCTACTAACCTTTAGAGAAACCCTAAAGCTTCGATCTTTCCACCTCAAGTCTACAACCTTGATATACCTTGTACTTCAAGTAATTACTTTTCTTGAATCCCAAGACAAAGCTAAACCTTACTTGTCTTCCAAGAACCACCAAGACTTGAATTCCAAGAAACCGAAAAACTTGAAATTGAAACTTCTTGCAAAACCTTGTCACCTTTGAAGCTCAAAACCGAAACTTCAAGAACCTTGTGACAAAAGAAATCGATTTCCTATAACCCTAGGATAATCGATCCACCTCCTTGCAAGACAACTTCAATAACCTTGTTGCCCAAGTAATCTTGACTCAAAAACCTAGAAACCTTGAACCGTGTAATCCACACAACTATAGCCAAACAATAACCGAAAACGACAAATAACACAACAACCAAACCAGAAAATTCGACAACCTATATCTCTTTCCTGGAAGCTCCGATGCAAGATCCCTCCGGTGAGATCCTAGATCTATGTGTCTTCAACCTACGGTTCGAATTTCGTAGAAATTCAACGGTTAACGAACCCGCAGAGCCAATTTTTCCACGACTGCGCAGTAATCGACGAACCAAACCTGGTTCACTCGTTTCTTTTGTTTCGGCTCTATCCACGTTGTGTGATTCGTTCTCCTCGAACCAGGCTCCGATACCAATTGTTGAGAGAAATCCAACGAACCGATTTCTAGAGCGGAACCACGAATCAAGAACTACTCCAACAAGACCTCGACAAAGGGTTATGATCCCTTAATGCCGAGTGGCACCAACACACACGAGATATTTTACACTCAAACGTTTATTAAACGTGAGCAAGAAAAGAAGGTACAAATAAAACATCACCCCCTCATCCCTATTTACAGAGAATGAGGGGGAAAAACCTAATCCTTAGTGAACAAGGATTCTACAATTGAGGAGGTTAGGAACTTTCCTAATACATAACTAACCTCCTTAAGTTTGAGCTAAACTACAACTAGCCCCTAAACTTATATCCTAATTATATCCTAACTATTACACACTAATATTCTAACGGTATGAATTTTGAAGCCCATGTTCACCCCTATCTCCAGAATTTCCTTTGGGTCCAAAGGCAAATAGCTATATTTATAAATGAACAGAATAATCCATTGTATAAAATGAATTTCTTTTTCATTTTCAAATCTTTTAAATATATAAAATGAATTGATTTTAACATAAGATTTATAAATGAACAGAATAATCCATTGTATATACAAAGTTTTACAGAAGGAGATGATGCATTGAAGCTTCATCATATTGTCCACTGTTCTCTTGATGTTGTTGATGAAAGAGGTACTTTTTATATTAAAATGTTTAAAAGATGTTAAATTTTGGATTTTTACCATGTTTTCTAAATTGGGTTTTTTTATATTTAGGATTTGATAATGCTAATGTTAAAAATGTCTAACCTTTTGGGGATCGAGAAATGTTATCGAAAATGTGAAATTTTGGATTTTTATGTAAATTGGGTCTTTTTCTTTTAAGGATTTGATAATGTAAATGTTATAGATTTTTAAGATTGTTTCTAGTTGTAGGGATGGCGATGGGTTGGGTTGGGCTCGGGGAGGGTTTTAGTATATCCATACCTGTAGCAATTCCGATGGGTGCCCGTTTAGTATTACCCGTCGTTTTTTGGGTTTTTAGCGGTATTGGTATGTTCGTTTAAGATGTTACCTGAATGGGTTTTTTTAAGATTTGATTTGATAATGTTAATGTTAAGGATACAAAACTGTTTTCAGATGATATTGATGTTGGGGTTTGTGAATATTTAGAAAAAAGGTAACATTTTTTGGTATATTAGGAATTTGAGTTAAAATGAAACAGTGGTATGCCATTTCAAGTGTTGGAAGATCTGATTTTGTGTTAAGTTTGGCTTTTGGTCCATTTTTAATCGAAAATGTATTAAATAGTTATCGAAAATGTGTTGTTATTGTAGAAGGATTAGTGGAAATAGTTAATTTGGTCATTGTTCTATTTCAAATAAGGGGTTGTCTTTTGATACTTTAGCAAAAATGTCTAACCTTTTGGGGATCGAGAAATGTTATCGAAAATGTTTAAAAGATGTGAAATTTTGGATTTTTATGTAAATTGGGTCTTTTTCTTTTAAGGATTTGATAATGTAAATGTTATAGATTTTTAAGATTGTTTCTAGTTGTAGGGATGGCGATGGGTTGGGTTGGGTTCGGGGAGGGTTTTAGTATATCCATACCTGTAGCAATTCCGATGGGTTCCCGTTTAGTATTACCCGTTGTTTTTTTGGTTTTTAGCTGTATTGGTATGTTCAATGGGTTTTTTTTTTTTTTTTTAAGATTTGATTTGATAATGTTAATGTTAAGGATACAAAACTGTTTTCAGATGATATTGATGTTGGGGTTTGTGAATATTTAGAAAAAAGGTAACATTTTTTGGTATATTAGGAATTTGAGTTAAAATGAAACAATCGTGGTCAGAAAGATAGTTTTATCTTTTATGGGCTTATGTATGATTGTATGGTATAATTAGAGATGACTGACAACGTTGCTTATCTAGTTGCTGTTGATGCTTTGTAAATGTTGACTAGTTGCTCTTTGCATCACCATACAACCGAGTGTCGTGTCATTTTATCTTGATGCCAAAATGATCATGTGATGTATTGCCCTATTGCTATCAACATGATCTGCAAGGGGATGTTTTGGCTTTTTTATGGAATCAATGTTATCTATAAAATTTGAGATACAGAACACCGAAATAAAAACAACGAATGCCTCAAATGTATTAAGATATATGAATAAGCTCGAAATGCGGAACTATAGGTTTTACAGAACAAGGCCACATCTTAATAGAATACTATGTTTCAAAACTGTAAGTTGAAAAGCAGACAACAAATACTATGCAAAAGTATTGAGGAAAAAAAAAAAAAAAAGTACCGTCGCATGATGCTTTTTAAAGTATGCATTGTCATTTGTAACTTATAAACAAGATGAGCAACGCCTTGGTTCAGCACTGAGTCATTTGTTTAAGCTATTACCTTAACCTTCTTAGTAATAGAGATTGTGTTAGAACCTTTGTAAGAGTCTTCCATCTATCTTGATTCCTAATTCTTTTGCGTTCGGAATATCATTTTTTTATTCTCATGACACCAGAGTATATCATTGGCTGTCCTCTCATTTTTGTCTTTTGCTAATCGCTATAATGTCTTGTCTAGCTTCTTCTTAAGTTTTGACTGTTTGCCATTCTGATTGATTTGCCTACATTGTGCTGTTACAATTTTTATTACAGTTGATTGGTTACAGTATTTTTCATACCCTCTAAGATGCATCCTTTTGCTATATTCAAGACTCTCATATTAGGATTCCTCGGGACAGTTATCTTTTAGTAACTCGTTGCCTGCCCAAGAGATCTGTCGACTGCTGTAGGGATGGTTCTGGAGTTCCTTTAGATGTTTCAAAATGTGTGAACCTTTATTCTTTGTTCGTACAGTTTGTCAGTTATATACTCGTTAAATCAAGGTATTTGACTTTGAAAATCACATGTGATTCTATCAGGTTAATATGTGACTCCCTTTTCTCCATAATTTATGTCATTCTGTGCTATTTGGATATTCTTTAGAATACTTTAGGATCCGTGGTCAAATGTTAATGAAATTCTCCTGAATCTTTTGCAGTGAACAACCCAAAGAAGTCTGGACCAATGCTTAATGAGACATTTCTTGGCCTTCTATATCCAACCGAAAATTACAAAGTGTGAGGATATTTCAGATTTATATTGTTCTAAGGAATTCAATCTAAGAATATCTGAGCTCCCTTACTTCTTTTTGGTCACTTTGCTCATGTACAAATGATCACACTCTTCATGAGCTACATGTAGATGTAGTTAACTCAGATTGCATGTTGTTGCAGGTATGGTTATCTAACTAACACAAAGGTAAAGTTTATACTAGTCACGACAGACCTTGACGTCCGTGATGCTGATGTAAGAAATGTGAGTACACATTCAACTCAGGAACTTTCTATCTGTTGTTCTTATGAGCATGCTGACTTATATTTCACATCAACTAGTAATGGTCTAAAATTCTCTTTTGCTCTTGGGTAGGGGGGATTTATTACCTAGACAGCGTTGCACTAGTATATCTTTATATTTAAATGGCAAGTGAACACATAGGCACATGTCTCCAAAGTTATATTGGCAATTTTGGCTAGCAGTACAGGTCATCGGGGTTGTTCCTTGCGGGTCGTTTCCTCTAAAAATTGCCTAATTGCCTTTTGGATCTAATACTGAAAACGTAAATATTTTACAAAATTGTAATAAATGAATAGATAGTTATTTTGGAAATTGCGTTAATTCATTGGGTAAAAAGGTCAAAAGAAATTATTTAAAAAGCAGCGGGTCAATCCAATTGACCCTTTTTTAAAAGAGCTTGTTTTTTTCCCGGAACCGGTTTTAATCACGCAACCAACCCATATATTTCCACCTCTGTTCCAAAAAGAATCGACTTTACAATTTAAATATCTTAGAGCTCAATTTGTATCGTTGAGCCAAAGCCACTTGCCTAACAAGTGTTTAACACGATGACCATTATGATTGCTTTAACTTTTGACCAGCTTGGGACAAAAAGGATGTTTACTGAAATTATGATGGTTAAAATTACATATTTGGTTGTATAAAAGTGATAAAAATTTACAGCAAATCTAATTTCTTATACGTAAAAATAGGAAAATATACTTTGTGCAACTATTACAGCGACATGAAGTTTCATTACCGTTCTCACTTTTTATCCACAATAGAACCACACATACTATTTAGAAAAGCATCAATCAGGTGTTGTTTCCCAGTTATTACTTTTATTTGGGACGATATACTTTATACAGGTGTAGACTCTAGAGTGTCGGCAGAACCAGTTGAAATTGCTATGATTGCAAAATCATTCCAGCATTTCATGACAACTTATACAAAAATGATCTAAATGATAAATTGTACCAGTTACTCTTTTTCCGGCCATTTATGCTAGATTCGATGGGCTGATATTTTTGTGTTGTGGGATGCAAACAGTTTTTCAGGAGGTTCCATTCTGCATATCTAGACGCTGTCTCGAACCCATTTCATGTACCTGGTAAAAAGATAACCTCCAAGACATTTGCTGAGAGGGTCAGTACTATTGTTAAGTCGGTTAGCTTCCATACAACTGGATGAAAGGCTTCATCTTTACAAAATTTGAACGTGTTCTGTTTCAAGATCATTGTATATCTATACGCATCAAGTATGGCTTCAATTGTTCTTGTGCTGGTTAATGTAGCTTGACTTTTGAGTTTTGAATTTTCTTTAGAATTTTATATGTGTATTGGTTCTCTATATAAGATGATATATGCTTTTCCTGTTCTTTATTGAAGCTTAATTCCAGCTCCTAACTGAAACTCGCAGTGTCTTGTTTCATTATACTAAAATCGACATCTGGTAATGTCTGTGTTCCACGAAATCTAAATTATTTCCTTCTCGAGTACTTAACGAGATTATTACGATATCGACTAGTCAACTACTCATAAGTCATACCTTAGGATGTAAATCACATGGAAGTTTTCAACTGATTTCAGGTAAATTCGAACCATTTTGCAGCTTATTTTAGGCATACCAAAATCAAACCATTTAGAATACATAATGTACCAGTTTGACCCGTCACTTCGAAGTTCTGGGTTTCAATTGAATAAGAATATTCGACCATAAGAAAGCATGCACCATAGTTTATAGAAGCTTAATGAACACAAATTTTGTTGCATCCCAAAAGAAATAAACAATTAACGAGTTCATTCAGATTTTAGTAATCATTGGCACCGCAGTTGCTATATTGTTTTTGGAAATCTGCAACTGCATTAGCAACATCACGTTTCTCGTCAAGATTCAGTTCTGAAGCCTTCATTATGTATGGTTTTGTTCTCTCCTTCATGACTCCATCACTGGAAGATGTTCGCTTAGTAACGTTGTTGGTTTTACATATTTCTGCAATTAGAATTAGAATCAACAAGACAAATTAGGGGAATTTCAATCGCATAAGACAATTCCTCATATTACAGAGATAAGAATATGCGAATAAAAGTGAACAGGACCGTAAGCATTGTTTAATATCAGAATGAACCACCTTTTTCACCAACGTATTTGACTTTTGTAAAAGAGTTATAGCGTGATTTCCCTTTTGGCACATGAAAATTCCAACGCTTAGACAAAGTATATACTAGTTTTACACACACGATTAATGGTATCCAAACATTTTAAACACCCGTAATTGTTACCAGTTCATGATGAAAAGAGTTGCACACAGCAGGTACATACCGTAAACGTGATGCATTTTACACTCAAATATATGAGAAAAAAGTAAGCAATGGGTTCAAATACCATACACGGGATTTAAAAATGATGAAACTGAAGCAGAAGCGAACGTCATAGATCAAGCATAAGTGATTCCGCATTTAATAATTTAGAACTAGTAAGACGTTCATAGTACTTGTGCGTTTTTTCGGTCACATACTCAAAAAGTAAACTCCCAATACCGTCTTCCACGGGTTATGGGTCCCAATACCGTCTTCCACGGTGTATGGGGGAGGTTGAGATGTAGACAACCATACCCCTACCTAAGGTAGAGAGGCTGCTTCCGGTTCTACCTAAGGTAGAAAGGACCTCCGGCCTTTTGTAGGGAGTGAGGATCGAACCCTTGACCTCTAGGTTAAGAGGCAAGGGGTTTTCCAAGTGATCCAACCCTACTTAGGTTTATTTATCATATATGCTTAAGCACATAATCATATCATGTACATGTACACCATTTTCGTATAATTTCTAAGCAAATCACGTATTACAAATCATCAATAACCGTCGGTGATGATCAACATCGTAGCCGCCAAATTGTTTCTCTTTCCATCCTCTCATCTCAAATAACCATCAGTAACTTAGTCAGTTCTTAGTGTTACTGAAAATTCACAATGTGCAGCAAATTAGACAAAAGATAACAAGTACAAGTTATACAATTTAGTCACTATGTATATGGTTGACATTCCACTATAAGCAACAAATTGTCCTACGTGTTACATTAATAGCTTTGTAAACTACAGCAAACAACAAAAATCATTTGAAGGACCTCTTCTGAGCTTTTGCATCGAGCAGCCCAGCCTTTACTGATGAAGCAAAAAACAACCCAATAGTCTTAAGTGAACAAATTACACTGACAAACAAAAAATAACCCATGTACCTGACAATTAACCTTAACAGAAAACTGATCGATAGAATGAAATTCCAGGAAAAAAAATTTGGACCATTTCTCGATTTGTGCGTGTCATCCTTGCGCAGGGGCCATGCTAATCTAAACATCTGATTGTTTCTTTATTGGGCCGATGTGGGATTGCAACAAAGGTTTATGATGCATATTAGTTATAGTTTATGTTACAATAGTACTTGTCTATCTTTTTCTTGCAAAAATATACGTCTTATATAATCTCAATCTGTTAAACAGTGTTTAAGTAAGACAACCTTATGAGCGCCGTACTTGAAGTGTTACTTAACATCTAAATAAAGTTGTTTGATCAAATCCGTTTTGAATTTTGGGGGTGTTACTTTGTCTTCTTAGTTTTACATCTAGAAGCAGAAGTATATAAACCATTTTCGACAAAACTTATGCCCTACTTGGCTACTTATACAACAAGTTGGCTTGTATATGCTCTAAATGTGACAGTAATGGCTCATTCGTGTAACAAGTAGGATGTCGAATTGAGATCATATATAAACAACTAACTTTACTAGTGGAAATAAGTTGGGTTACGCTCATCCAAAAACACCGTGATAACTTACTTTATATAAGCGTTTTCTTATGACAGACTCTCAAACTATTATTCACCATGTGTATTATATGAAATGCTTAATAAACTACGGCAAATACCAAAAATCATTCTGACTTTCTGAGCTTGCGAATCAAACAGCGTAACCTAATTGAACATAACAAGCTAATAAACAGGAAACAACCCAAGTATCTGACAACTAACCTTAACAAAAAATAATAATAATAATAATAATAATAATAATAATAATAATCAATAAGGTGTGATTTTGTTCATAAAATTTAGATGTAACTCTAACTGAACCTAAAAAGAAAGAGTTGCCAACCCATTTCTTGTTTAGTGCTATCCCACATTGCTCATAAGTGTAAACGAGAAGATGTATTTAAGATGTGAGACTAATAGTTTTACCAAATGTGTGTATGACTAGGGTCTCAAAAAATTTGTCAATTCATTTGAGTCCTAGCTAAACTACATATTTTTGTAATTTTTGTTGCTGATTTTGTAACTTTTTCTTATTACTGCGTAGAGTACAAGTAGCAAATTTAGTTATATGCACTCTTGATATTGCTCTTGTAGCTGCAAAGCAAACTCTTGTAATTGTATGGAAATTGCTGATAACTCAGAGATGCATATCAATTGCTCGATTAAATTTTGAACAAATTTATGTTTCTTCTATTTCACCTTATTATTTCTCGACAAAATTACACGGATGGTCCATGTGGTTTACACGGATTGCAAGTTTAGTCCCTAAGTCAAAATAAGTACACCAGACATCCCTAATTTTGAAACCTGTCACCCTTTTAGTCCCTAATTTGGATGGACCGTTAGTTTATCCGTTAAGTTATTTGCACCGTTAGTCCTTCATTAATATTTTTTGCACCATTAGTCCTCATTTTCTAAAAAAGTCCTTATTTTTTGCACCGTTAGTCGCTCCGTTAATATTTTGCACTGTTGTCAATATTTTTACGTTTTCGTCTATTTTTTACGTTCTCGTCCATTTTTTTTATCGTTTTTGTCAGTTTATTACGTTTTTGTCAATCATTTTACGTTTTCGTCTATTTTTTACGTTCTCGTCCGTTCTTTTAACGTTTTCGTTCATTTGTTTACGTTTTTGTCAATGTTTTTACATTTTCGTTCATTTTTTTACGTTCTCGTCCGGTTTTTAATGTTTTCATCCATTTTTTACGTTTTCGTCCGCTTTTTTACGTTTTCGTCTGTTTTCTTATGTTTTTAAACGTTTTCGTCTATTTTTTTTTTTTACGTTTTTGCTTGTTTTTTTTGTGATTAGGTAAATATAATAAAAGAAAACTTGACATTTGATAAAAATATTTCTGTATCGATTATAAATCACGATTTTGTCCCCTTTATGCTCCGAATCATCAAAAGTGTAAAACACGAAAGTTGTCCGGAAAGATGTTTTACATCAAGACTCATGAGATTTTAACCTAAAAAATGCAAAACAAAGGTTGTTTACTACCAAAACTTAACCCATTTTCGTTCGTTATCATTCGTTAGGTATATATCAAATCGGGCTCACCGGCTAGTGTATATGTCTTAGAGGAGAAAACTATATGAATATCTTTACGTTTTCGTCCGTTTTTCTCACGTTTTAATATGTTTTTGTCCATTTTTACATGTTTCGTCAGTTTTTTTTACATTTTCATACATTTTAATCCGTTTTTATCTTGTCCGTTTTTTTCAAATAAGTTTGATGATTTACACAAGTACAAAAATTTACAAGAGTTTATAAGTTTATAAGTTATGAATTTAGTAAAAAAAATGGCTTAAGTTTTGGTAGTAGAGAACCCTTGTTTTGCATTTTCTGGTTAAAATCACGCGAGTCTTGATGTAAAACATCATTCCGGACAACTTTCGTGTTTTACACTTTTGATGATTCAGACAAGAAAAGGGTCAAAATCGTGATTTAAAATTGACACAGAAACATTTTTCTCAAATGTCAAATTTTCTTTTAGTGTACTTACCTAATAAAAAAAAAATGAGCGAAAACGTAAAAAAATCGAAAACAGATAAAAACATAAAAAACGGACGAAAATGTAATAAAATGGATAAAACATAAGAAAACACACGAAAACATAAAAAAGAGGACGAAAACGTAAAAAATGGATGAAAACGTTAAAAAAACGGCGAGAACGTAAAAAAATGGACGACAATGTAAAAACATTGACAAAAACGTAAAAAAAATGAACGAAAACGTTAAAAGAACGGACGAAAACGTAAAATGATTGACAAAAACGTAAAAAAAAATGACAAAAACGTTAAAAAATGGACGAGAACGTAAAAAATAGGCGAAAACGTAAAAAAATTGACAAAAGTGCAAAATATTAACGGAGTGACTAACGGTGCAAAAACAAGGACTTTTTTAGAAAATGAGGACTAACGGTGCAAAAAATATTAACAAAGGACTAATGGTGCAAATAACTTAATGGATAAACTAACGGCCCATCCAAATTAGGGACTAAAAGGGTGACAGATTTTAAAATTAGGGATGTCTGGTGTACTTATTTTGACTTAGGGACTAAACTTGCAATCCGTGTAAATCACAGGGACCATCCGTGTAATTTTGTCTTATTTCTCTTACTTTTATTTATGAGAGTTGATATGAGCGTGGCAAAAACTGATGTGCACATCACAAAATCACATTAATAGTGAATGCACATGAAACAACACCATATATGCATATTTATGATGTACATAGTTCGGTTCGGTTCGGTTCGGCCCAAAACTGACAAAAACACACACAAAAACACGTGAACCGGACCGAACCGACGGACCCGACATAAAACCGAACCGAACCGACCATATTCGGTTCGGTTTCGGTTCGGCCCAAACATGATTTTCGGTTTTCGGTTTTGTCGGGTCGGGTTTGAACCGATGCTCTGCCCTACTCCAGCATTCAGAGAAAAATGATTATGTCGCTTTTTTTGTTCTTTTTTTTTTTTTTTTTTTTTGCTCCATTATTGGTTTCTCGTTGTTTGCTGTACAATCATATTCAGAATGATGTGATCGATGTTGAATCTGTTTTTTTACACCTTTCGGTGTTTACAAGAATGAATAACATCAATCAATTTTTCGTTTTTTACTTTTTTTTTAATGTGTAATAATGTTGAATTTATTTTTTATTCGTTAATCTATTTATACAAATATAAAGTAGATGCAATAGTAGCATTCAACGTTTATTTACATAATTACTAAATTAAAAGCTATCACACTACACTAAAAAAAAACGGTAATAGTGACAAAATTTGTGTTGATTCGGATAGTTCTCTTTATTATTTTCTAATTGGTCACCAAAAGTAGATGATATTGTTATTTACTAGACGATTAACTGTGTGTATTAATAAAATTTTATAGCGACAGATAGTTTTAGTGATAAAAAATAGTTTATGAGTTATAAACGAAAAATAATAAAAGTTTGAAGATTTGGGGATTACACATAATGTTTTGAAACCCGGGTGTTTCAACCGGATGAACCGTTTCGGTCGAAAAACGGGTCAATTTAAATAGGGTCAACCTGACAAGTTGCGTCGAAAAAACGGGTCAAGTTAAACCGAGTCAACCTGCCGGGTTTGAAGTGTCCCGGGTCAACCTGCCGGGTTTGAAGCGTCCCGATTCAACCCGATTTTCGATGTGTATTAATAGTGTCCTTTTGAACATATGTTTCAACATTTCCTTTTTTAGTTTCAATATTCCTTTATTGTGATGTTTTAAGTTTTTTTTCTTAATATAAAATTTCAACATTTCACATATTAACTTTTTCACTTTTTCATATTGACCATTTTCACTTTTTCATTGCATATGTATTTATGCCAAACACAATCATAAATTTTATGTCAGACCCATTTACTAAGAAAAGACAATTTTGATTATAAATTTTATATGTTTGATCGTTTCACTTTTCTCATTTTTTTTTTTTCCTCATTTGATCCTAACTCGCGAGGGGATGTTAACATAAACTTATGAAAGTTCTCACTAAATTTTATGTCAGGCCCATTTACTAAGAAAAGACAATTTGGATTATAAATTGTTGGATTATAAATTGTATATGTTTGATCGTTTCACTTTTCTCATTTTTTTTTTTTTTTTTTTCCTCATTTGATCCTAACTCGCGAAGGGGATATTATACAAAGATGTCACTAAAGTTTGCGTGAAATTTGTCCTAAGGTAATAAAGTTTCAAAGTTGTCATCCTGATTACTAAACTTATGAAAGTTGTCATCCAGGTTACTGACCTTATGAAAGTTTGTCCTCGAGGTTACTGAACTTGTAAAGACATGACATTTATGTTACTTAACATACCAAAAAAATAAACGTAAAAATCACTGAAATTATAGACGTGTTTACTTTTTATAGTTTAGTAACCTAGATGACAACTTTGAAACTTTATTACCTTAGGACAAATTTTACGCAAACTTTAGTGACATCTTTGTATAATAACCCCAACATAGATAATCAGTTCCTACTAACAAACAAAACGTATTTAAAAGATTGCTCATTCCAATTAAAGAAATAACAATCATTTTGTCGTCAACTTGTTGAACCTAAAGTATATAAACCAACTACGGAATACAACACAAAAGTTTGTAAAAATAACCATTTTAAGAATACACGACATGAGTTTCAACTTGCAACAACATTTCAAGAAGCTAAAAACGTAATGTCACATCAAACCAAAACGATCCAAATCAATAGTCATCATCATCCTCTTCGGCTATATGTTTAGCAAGTTCTTGCTCCTGTTGTTGTCTCTCTCTCCTCTTCTCGGCACTTTCTTTCTCCTTGTGAGAGTTTGGTGGAAACCGAAGTGCACGAACCGCCTCATTATGCATATTCAAACAGAAAGCAATTCTAGAGTTGAAAGCCATTTGAGGTTCATTTGTTGAATAGATGTCACCTGTTTCCTTTGATAGCATCCATCCATTTGCATGATCTATTGTGGCATCAATGGCACCATCACGGATGGCTTTGGAGACGATGCTTTCTGCATCAGCAACAGGGTTCGGAGAGTCCAATCTGAGTTTTGTTGCCACGTCAGCGAGTGAAATACGTGAGTAGGAAATGCTGATGTTGCGGAGACCGGTTCTTATCACGTTGTGGCGAAGTCTCACGATTAAGTTGTTGGTTCGGTCGGTGCTGAAGGTGGACGAGAATTTTTCTGCAGTGGTCTTAAACAGCTCCAGATCTCCAATTCTAACAGCCTGAAAACGCAAGAGAAACTTTATGTGTAAAGACTACCGACCTGTATGAAGCCTATAAAAGTTTTTGATTGTTTTGAGACATTTTGTATTTTTGTGTCAGATTGACAGGAAACTCATGTTATCCACATTCTTTAGTGTGTAAAATTCGAGTGACTGACGAGCATGATTACATCAACTATATTGTTACAATACTAACCTAAATCTGAATAAAACAATAGAACACTTTCATGGCTGTGTGCATTACAAACTCTAGGTGGGCCCCCCATTTACATCTTAGCCTAACATTTTTAGTTTAACCCAGTTGACCCATTTACATCTTAGCCTAACATTTTTAGTTTAACCCATTTGACCCATTAAAGACAAACAAAGCCTACATCGACCCATTCATAAGTAAATGTCGGAAATTTTCTACCCCTATATCAACTTCTTTCATCCTGCAAGTTACAGGTCCGATCTAAATTTTTCTATCACCGTTTGAATATGAATGAGACCCACACAAAAAGCAGGAACATCCTAAATGAAAGGTCATTAATAAATAGCCTTATAGCCATCTAAGGTCGAGACGTGTTTGGATTCTGGAAAACTATAGCATACTAGCATCCAGCTTTAATCACCTATAACATTTTCCTCATTACACACTTACACCATTTACATTTCTCCCGATATCAAGTTAATGGGACTCGAACTGATCTCTCAGTTTCTTTCCCAAACCTAGAAGTGGCGATTCAACCCAATAGTGTGAATATGCTTTGATGTTGGCTTTACTTTATTGCTAATGGGTTAACACGTGAAATTTTAAAAGTTAAGTCAAAGGGAGATAGCTCAAACAGGCTGAGTGAATTTTAAAAATTAGCCCCAATACATAATTAACTGCCTTTAGTTTAGAAAAGACTGAACCTATTTAGAATATAATAACAATATTATAAATATTTTTAAATAAATTAGTTGTAGCGGGGTGAAAACAATCCAGACGTTAAATTATATTTCTTCTAGGGTAGTTGACCCATCACCCAACCTACCAGCTTAGCCATCTATACTGAAACCAAACAAGAACTACTAATAATGGTAAAGGACGCACAAGTAAATAACTAGTAGTAGCATTTTATATCCAAGAAGAGAATCGAAGGTGATGTAACTCACATTTGTAAGTTCAAAGTAGGGCCTTAATGCCTTCTCCATGCCTTTCTGCATAAAGACAGTTCGCTCAGGAATTTCTCCAAGAAGTAGACGAACAATAATAGCCCACTTGTTGCATTGAACCCTGAAACCAAGAGCAGCAATGGGGGCTTTTCGAGCAGCTTGAAGAAGGGACTCCTTTGCATCAGTGTATTCTAGCTGAATCGTCCTAATCTTCCCAAGGTAAAAAAGGTACCGGCAAAACTATAGTAGCAAAAAATAGACAAAAGTAAATGAGGAAATGTTAAATCAGAAAAGCACTCCAGCTGAATTCCACACAATATATCAATAATAATCATAAATGAGAAGGGAATCTCTACAAATAATATTGCATGAAGTATCACTTAATGAACCCACATAAACTTGTTCTTTTTTATAGCATCAAGTGTTACTTAATGAACCCACACCCTTTTGGTTGATGAGAGTATGGGACAAACTTGGTACCATTTGGCCCATATTTTGTTGATATAATTGTTTAGCAAACACTATAGGAGGTTGTATGCATTAACAATTGAAATTGAGCCACTTCCAGCCCATTTGACCTATCCAACCTGTTTGACGTGTTCCTCTTTGAGCTGAATTTTTTATTTCAAATGTAAGATAAACACAACCAACCGACCCATTTACAAGTAAAGAGGTCAAAATGACTCAGTTACATAAGTGTATAGTTGTTGACTTGTAAAAGAAATGAAAAGCATTTATACTGATCTCGTGAGTCATAAATCAGATGATACATATATTGCCTAAACCACTTACCAGTGTTATATTAGTAAAAGAATATATTGGGGAACGCTAACAATAACAACTAATGAATATTTCTATTCATGCGGTTAGCCGGCTACTAAGGTGCTCTTTAGTTTGTAAAGAGGTTTAGTAATGGATTTAGGTTTGAATGAAATGTAGGAGAAAGTAGAGCTATAACAGCTATTACCGTTTAAAAAAACTTGTTTGTTTTGTAATATTTTAATTGGTATTTGGATCGGGTTTAATTAGAGACATATAGAGAGAAAAACAGCAGAGGGACCCACCTTAAACTAACAAAACCCATCAAATCTTACCATAATGGGTGGGTTTGTAAAAATTCTCATGTAATTTACAAAACCTACTCCATCAAACAAACACAATGTATCATATCAAAACCATAACCTCATAGCAAGACCCTCTAAACAACACGCCCAAAAAACCATGCTAAAGGTTTACAACACCACCACAAGAATTTGAAATTTCAACCATGACTGTTATTCAATTACTTAAAATTTATTCTCAGAAAAGATAACCAATTCAAAGTGTGAATTAATTACTTGTCCACTCAGAAACAACAAATCACAAATAACTCCAGCTGATCCATATATTTCAGAGCAATCAATAGTGGAGAAAAGGAAACTAATCAGAGAATTGGAAATATAGACAATAACATAATCTCGCATCTAAGACATTCAAAGAACCTCTTAATGTATATTGAGATAAGGAACTACCTGCTGATTAGAATGAGCTTCAAAACGGGGTGCCTTGGATCTCAGTTTCTCTGCTTGATCATACAAATTGTAATGGAGGTAATTTCGAAGTAGCAGGTTAAGAAGTGTTTCCTGCATATCACACCAGTCACATTTAATAAACACCTGTAGCAACTTGCTAGAGGTACCAACTTAGACTCATACACTTATGAACGGGTCGATTCGAGTTACTTTATATCTCTAGCAGGCCAAACAGGTAAAACTTTAGAAAAATAGCTTAAAAGATAACATGTTACAAAACGTACAATTACAAGACCTCATAATCATTTTCTAAGAACATGATTATTATCAGGATAATATAACTCTGTAACCATTTCTTAAACATGCGTTAAAAAAGCATTATATAAATGTGAATAAATAAGTGTGTGGAATCAACATGAAGCGTGCAAAAGTTTAGCCGTTTTGACCCAATGCCCAACCTACCCACCCCACCCATTATGCCACCTCAACTACCCAGCTACAAAACTTAGAAACAAACCTGCCCCAACTCATCATGACGCAATGTAGCAACCCGGTGCAAAGCAAGAAGATCACTGCATGAATATGAGTTGTTTAATCAGGCCAGGGTATAGACATACATATAACTGATAACATACTACTTGAGAGTTGAGACTCATCTGTTACTGTCTCCTATACTTCATGAAGAAATTAACATATACGTACTGCAGACAGAGAAAAAAAAAAAAAGGAAAAACTTTGTCACCTACCCTCGAATCTCCGAGAGACTGTCAGTAAGTTCATAGCTAAGAGAGTAATAGAAATAAAGTTTGGATGCCAGGACATCAACAGTTCTCTTGTTCAAGTTTTTCAAACGGGCAATGCTTGCTGAGGAACACGCCTTAGCCTGCATAATAAATGGCAAGAATGAGGTGACTTGACCAAGATCATAAACTTCACCTAAGAGCTTGCAATCACAAATCAAATACATCAATAATGCTCACCTCACTGTATTTTTTCTGATCAATCAAGAATATCAGCACAAGCAAGTAGCAATAGATCTCGAGTTCTGGGGAATGCTTTGAAGTAGCTTGAGTTGCAGATGAGGGAGCATCAACTTCCATATCATGTTCATCATCCTTCACAAAACATAGAAGCTTGTAAATCTCATAGTTGATCTAAAATTTATGAGTCCACATTCTATAAATCTATCCAGAACAACTCATAATTTAAGTTTTGAACTTCCTAGCCTCATAAATGATATGAATAAGAGACCATTCATATGAAGCGAAACTATAATAAGCCCACGCTTGTCACTTTGACCATCAAAGGTATGTCATATTGTCAGTCTTATTTTTCAGGCAAATGAAATGATGTTATCGTCTAATGCTGAAAACTACACAAAAAAATACTTTATATCATAGTCACATGAAACGCGGGTCGCTTCGGTACGGGAACAGGAAACGCTAGGTCCCTAAAATATGGTACGACGGGTGGTAGGCTCATTTCGGAACGCTACGGTACGCTTTGGTTCGTTGTACCATAAAGTTTGGTACGATGTACCCAATTCGGTACTATGTACCATATTAATAATAATATTAAAATTCTACATTACGATAAGTATAAGCTAAATATCCATATGATATATTAATAATCAAAAGATTGTTTGGGATTTTAATATGAGTGAATAAAATTAAATTAGTTGAGTAATTATTGGTTAAAAGTTGGTTTTTTGTACCAATTCGTTTAGGTACGCTGTACCAATTCATTTTGGTACGCTGTACCGATTTGTTTTGGTACGCCGAACCAGTAGACTTCGGTACGGCGATTGTTGATGTTTGGGAACGCCGAAAATAACGATCCGGAACGCGATTCCGAGCGATCCGGATCGCGATCGTACCGCGTTTGGGTACGAACGATCCGGAACGTGGAACGCGGCCGAGTCAGCGTTCCATGTGACTATGCTTTATATGTAGATTCACTTGTATTCAACCTCCAGTAATATCTTTTAAATATTTATTCCATCACCTATAGGCAGAAAGAATGAACACTACTTTTATAGGAAAGAATGGCGAGTATGCTACTTGAGCCATGTGCATTATATCTCTCTAGCATAAGAAAGGCAGCTGAAACCCATTAAGGTTTTATGCATGTTCCTAAGCTTTTGGCTGTATAATGTAAGCAATGATCCCATATTATTTGGCATCATTACTCATTAGTTTGCTTTCTCTGTGAGGCTATATGAAGAAAACAGAAGTCTTTTGTAATAAAAAAGGCTATATTGCAGACCCAGCACATCTTAAATTTGTGATCAGAAAGTAGCGCAACAAGCATTTTTTTCTTGGTACATCCTAGGTTTTAAAAAGGGCGATGGCGTAGATGCAATAAGGGTCAAAAAGCCGAGGCGAATGCGCGCGCATCACGTACCCGAGGCGACAATTTTATAAAAAAATATTTAAATTATATATAGTGCACAAAACACATTAATAACACATTTATACTACATTTAATGTCAAAAGATACCATGCATGTTCATAGTTCACGATTCTATATCGCTAAAATACATAAATAGTCGAAAACTAAGATCAAAAGTCTTTTCGTTTATAAGGAATTGGTCAAATTGGACCGTATCTTAAAAGTAAATCCCATGAGAAGAAACCCAATACACATTATTAAGTTCAATTTTATGTTATAAGGCCAAAAGTACATGATGCGCAAAAAAGCGCTGATGCGTGCCTGATGCGCGCGCATCACCTCGCATCCCGTAAACGCAACGCATCAGGGTGTCTGATGCAACAGAGCCGTGCATCGCAACGCATCACGCATCATCAGGCGCGCCTCATGCGCGCTTTTTTAAACACAGGGCTGTACATCATGCAGTAATCAGTGTTTAATGTTTGGTGAGTTGAGTTATGAGTTGTGACAGCAAATTTTCTAATGTCTTGACCGTTTTCTTTTTCTTGCATCCTGCTATGACCACCAAGAAGGCCCATGACGGGCCTTTTACCTCACAATATGTGGTTTATACACTTATGTTTAGGCTGTGTTTGTCTAAGCAATTTTTTAATAAGTAGCTTACTGATTACGAGGCTTAAGATGAACACGCTTATAAGCTCTTGCTAGGTGTTTGGATTTGCTTATGATAAATAAAAGGTGTACGGAGCTTGCAATTCTAAATAAGACCCAGAAAAGGGGAGCTTATTGAGTGCCCCCTAAATAAACAGATAAGCCTAAGCTTATAAGCTCATCCAAACACTAAGATGAGCTTATTTTTTTCTCTAAATAAGCTAATAAGCCCTAAGAATGCGTTAAAACAAGCACCCCCTTACCTCTAAGTCTCTATATGAACTATGCATTTTTTTCACACACAAAAAATCATGTTACGCTTTCCTTGTTTGCTACCTAAGACTAACATAGATACTCAAACTAAACAAAATTCCAGTAAGCATCAAAATTTACAAAGCCCAGATACAACATACCTTGGGAAGATATGCCGCTAATCGAGAATGTGCTTCTGATCCAGGTGTTAAAGCAAAACCAAGAAACGAAGAAACCACAGAAGCCTTTAACTTCCTCCTTAACGCAATCGTCGTCAACCTGAGCGCCCTCGAAATCCTCCGAACTTCACGAGCATAAGCTCCAGCCTCAATCAATCCAGCAATATCCTTCAAATCTGAAAGTCAATTTCACGTCATTTCCACAAACAAATTCATATTTTTAATCCGAAACACCTAAATATAACACAAATACTTCCATCTAATCCTACTGTTTAACTATTCACACTCTTACAGCAACAATTGTACATAGCTAACACAAAGACCAAACCCCATTATAAATGAATCAGGATAAAATGTTGTATTTTTCTCTCTTTCGGTCTTACTGCATTTTATTTACATAATACGCAAAAAAGAAACACTATTTCTCAAAGTGCTTATTTATAAGCAGTTTATAAATGCTTATTTTTGGGCGTTATTTGTTTTCAACTTAGCCCATATTTTACAGCTAGTTTTGAAACTTATGCACTTGTATTAGCTTATTATAAAACTTACCTTAACTGAAAAGTTTGAAAATAAGGGGGTGTTTGTTTAAGCTTTATATGTTGGCTTATGAGCTTATCTGTGTTTCGGCTTATATTTCATAAGCCCAATTTTTTCGGCTTATTTTGAGACTTGTGGGCTTATATAAGTTTATTATGATATAATAAACTTATACTCGGGATAAGCCCATAAGTCCCAAAATAAGCCGAAAAATTGGGGCTTATGAAATATAAGCCGAAACAAAAATAAGCTGATAAGCCAACATATAAGGTTAAACAAACACCCCCCTAAGTCACATTCCTTCAACATCAATTTGAGTATCAAAAATTAGAATTGCATACAGTTTAAATTTAATCCTAGGGCTTAAAAAATTTAATATTTTTATAAAAATAAAAAAAAATTACGCTGCAAAACTGAAGGAGGAGGAGGAGAAGTAGTTGTAACAGATTCTTCATTCTCTTTCATCTCAACATCTTCCGCAGTCATTTTCTTTTATTAATCTGTAAGAAAAAAAAATGTAATTAAAATCGATTGATTGAGATGAAATTAATGTTGAATTAAGCTGCTTACCACAATCGATTCCCAATTTGATGTTTAAACAGTTTATTTTAAATTTGATTGAGTGATTAATATAAATAAATTTGGAGGAGGGAGGGTTTGTTTCTTTCTTTCTTTTGCCTCAAGTTAAGTCAGTCGTCTTTTTTGTTTTAGTTTCATATTCACTCCTCCAATTATCCAAACTCGCTAATTTTATCCTTTTCTTCTCAACTATTCCCAAAATTATTTTTCAAAATGACATTTTTACTCTTAAATCTTAATTACTTATTTAGCTAACGATTTGAAAATACATTTAACTTTTTAATTTTTGTAGTTTCGGATAGTCATTTTTTATTTTTGTTATTAAAACACAAAGCTCTTAAATTTTGACATTTGTGTGTATTTTGTGACCATTTTACCTTTATTTTTTTCAATTTTGAAAGATAAAATGATCATTTTACATATATAAATAACAGACCGCGTCACTTCAATTCTCGGATACCTAAATCGCTGGTACCACGTGTTTTGACTGACAAGAAAAGCTTAAGGAAGAGGAGATGGCTTTGTGACAGGATATAGATCACGCGAACTGTCACATCTAAGGAGGATTTTATGTGTCAAAATCTTCACATGAAATCAAAGGGATCAAATTCACCAGAATAATCATTATCACGAACAAAGTAACGCACATAAATCAAATTCTTGACAATATCATGGCAAGAACATTGTTTAAATGGAGTGTTTTAAAAGGAGATGGCAAAATACTATAACCATAATTAGTAACATGAATGGACTCCCCCATCACCAATATACAAAGAAGGATAAATGCATTTATTAAAAACAATGCTAAAAGTAAGAAGAAGCATTTGTATTCATGTTCCAGTATCTAAAAGTGAGATCTTGTAGGGTCATGTTGTTAAACGCATGCGAAAGCAAAGTTTCTTGACCATAAGCAAAAGGGGTTGAAGTACCATGTTGAAGATCATTGTTAAAACCAAAGGGGAAAAAAAAAGGGGGGGGGGGGGAGGGGGGGGGGGGGGGGGACTGAGATAGGGGTTCCTACGGGTGTCCGGGACCCTATGGATTTTTTCGATGTAGTGTTAATTTTTGAAAAAAACATCAAATTTTCTTAAATGCATCTGAAATGTACTCGGTCCATCGAAATGTTTTTCTATATTGCAGTTCCAAAAATTTATGCACCTGTTCATATTTGGTCCTGGTTCCGTCCCTGGGGGAAGGTCGTCTGTTTGGCTATTGTTGAAACCGAATAAAAAATCGATTTTGGGGTTATTTAAGATCTTAGGCTTCATACCAATCTAATACAAAACATTGGACCTAATCATAATCAAATATATGTTCAAAAAGATCATGATCAAATACGAATCATGGGCCTAACCAATAAATTAATCCACTAACAATAGTAAGCAAAGAAGAATTTGAAGCAATTGTGAAACATATTGCTTAGAAGTTCAAACAATAATACTAATCGTTTTACGTAACATAGCATGTTGTGATCTCGAGTAAAATTTTTAAAGAAAGGTAAAAGACGGGACATGAAGGTGAAGAAGGGTAAGAGATTATAAAGAAAGTTGTTATTTTATTTTGTGTTCTCTAAGTCGTAATGAAAAAGAAAATGCATAGTATGTTTACGAAGGGGAACTGAGCTAGGGGTTTCGTGCCCGGGACCCCTATGGATTTTTTCAATGTAGTGTTAATTTTTGAAAAAAACATCAAATTTTCTTAAATGCATCTGAAATATACTTGGTCCATCGAAAGTAGTCGGTTTTTTTTGCCCGTCCCGTCCCGAAAGTAGTCGGTTTTTGCTTGTATTTTGTCGGTTTTTGACCCGTCCCGACCCGTCTCAAATCCCGAAAATGCTAAAATTCCATCCCGACTCTCGACCCGAGAAGCTATTATTCGATTTTGGGACTATCGCTTTATGTCGGGATCAAGTTGGTTGTCGGGACTCGGGCGGTTTTGCTCACCCTAAGTTAGGGTGAGTGTGAGAGGATAAAGTGTGATGATGTAGGGTCAAAGTTGTAATTTTATAAAATTATTGACCGTTGCTAAACGTTATGATAGTCCCTCCCTCTCCCCTTCCACTGCTCCTCCCTTCCTTTCCTCAAGAACACCCATTTTTTTCTATTTCCTTTCTTGTTCCTTTCCTTTCCTTTCTTTTCAAGTTTAATCTTGAGAACACATTACCTAACAACTAGAGATGGAAGCCGAAACGATTTCTCTTGGTGGCAACATCGTCACTAAACTTAGATCCTTACCCTTCTACTTGAATCATTGAAACCAACTCACATCAAAGGCGCACTAGAGGATGCCCTCTACATACCTGTGATTGCAAAACACAACAGCTGGACCTCCGAAACAAAAGATTATTTTGGTATCACCGGCTGGACTTTTAATCTGCAGCTCTTCCGAGCTCTGATCAGCACCATGAGGAACCCATCCTCTGGTTGGCACGTTTTCACCCCATCCAACGACCCCTTAGGTCGCCCATTTTGGCTACTTGACTGGCATGAGACATACGCATATGCCTGGTTTCCAGAAGAAGAAAATTACGACATAGATGATGTCAATCTGGCATTCATTCTCGGAGTTCCCTGCACTCCACCAATGTCGGTGAGGGACACAGACGATTACCAACAGTTTCCGCGGAACGTCGTTCCAGATGAAATCGATGTGAAGAAATACACTCGCAAGGTTCCGAAAAAAATTCCTAGCAATGTGGACCATCGTACGATTGAACACCACCAGCTCACACACAAGAAGACTACTCAAGTCACTTATGAGAAACCTGTTGTTCAGGTACAGGCTACCACTGCTAGCGGCTCAGGATCTGAAGCTCAGGCAGGAGCAAGAACAGAGGATTGTTCAATACTCTGCTGCAAGCTCACCAGCTATGGAGACCATTACTGAAGACATGGAGATAGAATATAGGATTAATCTGTATAGGATTGTTGACTATAAGTACTATGCTCGTGTCGTTAGAGATGTTGATTTCAATGTGAGCTCAGCTGCGCACAAGATACTCATCTACAAGGAGTAGGTCTAGGAAGTCTTTTACTGAATTCTAATTTTAATGCAATGAAATTTACTTTTCTATCCAATTATGGCTTCTGTTTCCTTAGAATAGGTTGCAGGATTACACCCCCATATGATTAAGAGACGTTGTCGACATCTCCTCATATGGCATGTAAACCCAACAATTGTAATCAAGGAGATGATTTTTGCGAATTTTGATTATTACACAAAAGGTTTACGTGGTGTTCGGTATGAAAGAGTAAGATGATCATAAATAAATGTTAAGACGAGGAGAGACCAGTTTACTAACTGAAATATTACACGTTTCGATATGATACCCAAACAGCCCACAGTAAACATGTTACCATTATATCCCCTAATCACTATGATTAAAAAGTCAGTCTTCCAGTAAGACGAATGATACTTGACCTCGTTAAACAAAGACAAGAAAGACAAACCACAACACATGCAGCAGTTATGCAAGTGAAAACATAGCTAAATCTGGATTAAGAAAATTGTAATACATAGTATATGATTATACATTCAAGAGTTTCCTTAGAATGATAAAAACATGAATGTCTGCAGTTGCTCGGTATCAAACTTTGTTCTTTTCACACTTTAGAAAGCCATCTAAATGTTCAACCACAAACAATTATAAAAAATTCGATTTAATAACCACATTGTCTACACGCTGTCTGAAAATTCTGATCTCATGGTCCTGAGGCAGATGTGTTGAGGTTTACAAACATCCTCTAGACGCTCTCTGGGAATTTGGTCTCGTAATCTTTGGGCAGCTGCATCAAGATTTTATCAACATTAGATTAATTACAAAGCTAGGATGCAGTAAAGTCTAGACTGAATTTAGGTAGAGGTGGCAATATCAACCCATTTACTTGTGAATTCGTGATCAGGGTTTGCAAATTTACTCTAATGAGTAAAACATTGAAATAAAAAAGCATCCTACAGGTGTCCACAGAATACGTTTAATTCATGAAATCTCCTAGATCATTTTATTTAAAGAGTTTTATTATTACTCCAACTATATATGTAATGTGAATGATTATTGAAACCACGATACTCTGACCAAACTGAACCAAAGTTGATTGGTTATGTTCAGAAACATCCATAATTTGGTTCGAGCGATAAATTAGATACCCAGCAGCAAAAAAATTCGATTCATTGTTTAGGTTGGGAAACTAGTTTTCATTTTTTTCAAATTTCCAAGCTACAGTTACCTAGTTGTAACAAGATTTATTAAGTATATATTTTTAATGTCATTTTAGAGCTTTAGTGGTAACATTAATCCAGATATTACCATAAAGGTGGCTGTTATCATCTTCCCAGCAAACCATCTCCCATGAAGAGCACGTTGGGCAGCTACTGCAGATTGAGCGTTCTCAAAACGCAAGTAGACAAATCCAGCACTGTTCCTGTTAACAAAAAACAAGCAGCCAAGTTTTGGTTTAGTAGATAAATCAATTAGTGAATTGGAAAACTATGGATCAAATCGCGTTTTGGCCATTTATTTGAGTAACAATGTAACATGATGAGTGGAAAAATGAAATTCTAATTGCATGTTACACTTATTCAAGGTGTGGATTTAACCTACAAAATTCTAATAATTTCCTAACAAACTGTTATGCTTAGATATGTCAAATGTGACAACCAAACTCTGGTTTTCTCGTGGTTCATTCTTGCCATGATCGAATATGACAAAAAGGATCTAGTTCTTATGGTTCATTTTTAACACTTCTTTGGTTAATATTTTCCGGTTCAGTTTCTGAAATATATTGGTCACATACAGTGTGGTGTAATGACACCGAAAGGATTTAAGAGAAATGGTTTCACCAAACTTAACCAAATTATTATTTATCATTTTCAAGTAGACTGATAAAAAAGAAACTTACTTCTCAACGTAAATATGCCTCAACTTCCCATATTTTGAGGATTCAGATTGAACGTCTTCCTTGATATCCAGATCAAAATCTGGCTCGTCCTGCATAGAAAAAAGAAGTGAGTAAACAAACTTATAATCAATTGGCAAGAATTGACTTACGAATTGTACTAACCTCCAATTCTGGATCAAACATGTTGTTCAGCAATAGACACTCACTGGGAACACCAATGCTCTCTGCAGATGGTACAGTAACAGGTGGAACAGCAAGGGCTGCACCTGTCATTGCAGGAAGAGGAACTCCACCCCCTGTGGTTGGGATGCCCATTGATCCAATAACACTGCAAACGTGAAAATCGTTATACACTATGAGCATATAGATGTAACCGATATTAATAAAATAAAACTATTGGTTGTAATTCGTATTAGACCTTGGTGCGGTTCCAGTACGATCCAACTTCTGCATGAGAAGTGCTCGAGAACGTGCATTCAAAGACTGAAAATCAATAGATAAAAGGTGATATGATAATGATATTTACAACCCTACACGAAATAAAAAAAACGTCTATAGCTCTTTGTAAAAGTTGAAAGTGGGAAGATGAGGGGGTTAAAACAGGTCCTGTTTATTGAGGGCCGAAACAGTCGGACCCACAATTTTTTCATCCATTTTTTTAATTAATAACAATAAATGTGTTATTATGATAACAATTAGAAATAGCACAAAAAATCTGTTTGTCGAAGTTCAATAAAACAAAGAAACAGTTACTAACCAAGCCGCCTCCATCATCATCATCGAAATCACCAGGATTAACACCCATTTCTTGCATTCCAGTTTGATCGGTAATGGCAGACACCTGCATTAATAGTTACTACTATATTACAACATAATATAAATAGATCAAAACACAAAACTATCGCTATATAAAAATATGGTGCATTGTCACCCTACAATCTAGGCTAGAAAGATGCTCCAATAGCAAATAAACATAAACTAACTAAAGAGCATATTCTTCAAACTCCGTAGCATACAACCCAAGGTATATATAGAACTACTATAGACCTTAACCTTCTATCAGATATTAAGCAAGTAAACTCCGTGGCATACAACAAGATTTTTAGCATGGAAATCAATTCCCGTAAGACAATCCATATACCTGCTCGACAGTTCCTAAAACTATATAGAAGGGTTCAAATGAAGAAATACTACTATTTTGCCAAAACAAAAACTGCTCGACATGTAACTTGATGAATCATGGAAATTTTTACCTTCATCATTCGACCTGCAATCTCCAACTGTCCGTTCAAACTCTGTGCAGCCCTGGCATCTTCAAGTCGAGCAAACTGAATACACGCAGAAAACGTCTAAGTTTGACCAGAATAAAACCAAAACTGAATAGCTGGAAAATCGTATTGACACCATCTTAAAGTAGTAATGTAGCATACTGAGGGAAGATGGTATGGGGAAACCTTACCTGAATAAAACCAAAACCTTTACAATTCCCAGTCTCATCAGTAGGTAACTGCACGAGCTCTACGGTGCCAAATGACTCGAATACCTAAACAGAAAATGAAACTATATAGTATACGCACATCGCAGATTCAATTTCAGAAAATCATGAGAGAATGTTACTTCTGTCTTATTAACATTGAAAGACTTAACAGTCTACATATTACATTCATTAAAATATTCAGTGAAATTTATATGTCCAAGAGAGAAGGTATTACATATGATTTACATTTTATCAACAAAAAATAACAAATTAATTATATATATATATAATAAAGCATCAACAACGACGCCGTTTTCCCATTTGTCGCTACAGTGCGTTTTTCTTGGGCTTTCAATGGGCTGAAGAATTTGGTCCAATACCAGCTCACCATGTACGCTTATAAACATATACAAATTGTTGTATTTAGTGACAATAAAAGATATGCAAACGACAAAAATATTGGAGCATTAGGTGCCATGACATACCCAAGTTACTCATTCGGGGCCCACGAGGTGCCAAATCACTATAACAAACCTCCACAACTAACCCCCTCACTCACAACTAACCTCAACTTACTCAAGTCCCACCACTTACAATTTTATTTTCAAATGTGCGTTTAAAAAAAAATAATAATAATAGAAAAAAAATCTGACAAGTTCAAATATCATAAAAATAACTATAAGAAACATATACACATTCTACAGTCTAAAAACGAATCATATCCTAATGTTAGATACTTTCGTTTTTTAATTTGCTTTTCCATCTACCGTATTCACTTAAAGTATACTAAAAACGCTAACTACAATGCCCCGCCGCAACGCGGCGGTCCGGAGCACGACTAGTAATTATTAATTACAAAAATTAAATATCATTATGAGTGATGTCCAAACCTGACGAAGTTGATCTTCCTTCATATTGTAATGCAGATTGCCAACATACAATTTTCTAGCTCCCCCTGCATACGCGCCTGTTCCACCTGCAACTCCACCAACAGTTGTTGTTGACTGCACAAGATTTTTTTCAGCTTCTGAAGGTTTAACCATCACAGGTTGACCAAGAAGAGGCTGACCAGAGAGTGCTATTGCCATAGGGACAGACATTGCATCATAAAATTCAATGTACCTGAAAATGCTAAGATTGTAAGATACAAAACCATTTAATGAATACAACTACCAGATATGCTGATTGTTCCTAGTGTTTATTTGAGGAATAAAGAACTAGTTAGTTAGATTAAAAATATGCTTTGAGCTAATTAGCTAAAACAATATGTTAGAAGTCTGTAAAACTGAAAATTTTTTATTCTCGAATCGAGGATATCTAGATTTATTAAGGGAAGCACGTTTCTAGGTGCATAGTGGAATGTCATACAGCTCTTCAGCTGAATCCACACGTTTGGGGATCCTCTACCAAACAACAATGATGTCCTAAATCTGAGGAGAAATGAATATCGATGTAAAGTAGAAGAGCATACCCAACTCCTTTTGAACGTCTTGAGTTACGGTCCATAATAAGGCGCACATCTCGAACCTGAAATGACAATTGATCCTATCAGCAACCTTCATAAAGAACAAACAAAAAGCAAAACTCTTGTTTATATAAATGCAAAAAAAGGAACGGAACCACTGCTCTTTCTATATTTTAAAATCAAAAAATTTCCTCTTTTCAACGATTTTTATTAGAAGAGGAGTGCCACAAAAAAGATTTTGTAGTTCTCAAACATATTAACATATAATAGTCTTAGGATGTGAAGAGCCAAGCCACCACATGTCGAACCGTTGCTAAGTGAAAACTTTTGAACTGATATGCCTGACTACTTTTTTTATAAAAATCACACAAACAGAATGAATGATTGCAGTGATTTCAAAAAGTGAACAAGTAAAGTATCAAATGCAATACAATGGAAAAAAGAGGTTCTAGAATCAACCTTGCCAGCCCTTGAGAAGAACTCGTAAACATCTCTTTCGTCGGCCTTCAAAGATATCTGGAAATTTTGTAGAAAGTAAATTAACCACATAGGAGCCGATGGTAGGGTATGAAAACTATATGATTGAAAATGTGGGCGTCACATTTAAGATACAGATGTCACTAGCATGTTCCTTTACCTGATATGCAAAAACTGTGCGCTGATCTCGTTCTGGATCTACTTCTGGCTCTACTGCTCCATCCTTTTTATCTTTATATCGCCTGCAGTAATCAACATTTGCCAGGTTTCCCATTTTAGTTTGTGATAATAACTAATGACTAGAGCATTTGTGAACGAATAAAATGGAACAAAGGGAGCAGTCACAAATGCAAGAACTGCTTCCATTATTGTAACCGAAGCTCAAAAAAATAATAAGTTCTTCAAAACTCTATGCTTTATTGTTAAAGATTGTGAAATTGTACTGCTCAAAGTTATGAACATCTGTGTATGCAAATTCAAAAAAACCGACCTGGAGAGCAAGGTAACAATTAATAGCATACAAAACTATGTGATAATTCAGGCAACACTGAATAAAGAGGTTTTGTACCTTTTCTAATGAACCTAAGCTTACTTGAACATCAACCGATATAAATGGAAGAGTTGCATGATAATACTAGTAAGTATGTGATTTTGACCTGTTAACAGCTTTTGTTTCATGATTAGATAATGCAGAAACCAGTAAGAGACTTGCATGATAAGAAATGCATAAAAAAGCCATAATCGGCACCCTAATCATCCTATGGTGTTTTTGTTTCAGCTTTATGATGTGTCAACGTAGCAAGGTTGAGTATGTGCCACTTGAACAGTGTAAGAATTTCCTTTGAACAACTCTCAGTGGTTATAGACCTGAAATATGATAACATTATCCTATAAAACGTGGCAATATAATATCCTGCAAAATATAAATGGCTCTTGATATCCCCGAGCAAGGCCTCTGTAAAGCAAAGCCCACTACTCCCACAACAGCATTTCTGCAACAGAACAGATATAAATAAGATGACGCCAGTCGAAAGGTGGAGGATAATGAGAATCATAAGATGACATCATCACCCTGCCAATACGGCCACCAACTTGAAACCCCAATCTTGAAATTTCGAGTTTTAAAGGCCTAGTAGGAAGTGTTTAGACCCATGACCTGAGTCCCTGTGCCTGACTTAGAAGCCAGAATGACCATCTGAGGATTGCTTTAGCACATCTGCGAGTTCCCAGAATCTAGTGTTCAATATTCTATACTCAAAACAAAATTTTATATATTCACATTTCTAAGAAACTAAGATATCACAGTAACTATGTTACCAAGGAAAAGTATCTATGCTGGTAATATCAAAAACACCACTAATCAACCAATGCAGAGGGGTGAACACATACAAGACAAAACATATTTTCTTCCCTAGCAACAAAAAGGGCTCACTTTTAGAAGGAGGATGAATATCTCTGATATCGAACTCTAATGATGATGTGTAAGAAATTGGTTAGCATTCCTGTTATTCCACGTAATGATTACACTTGCAGACTTGCTATAACTCCAGTCCAGAAACTTATAACTTTAAAGAACTTGAAGATTACAAACCAGGCAGAGCCCTTTATGGGGTCTCAACGCGTCAATACAAAGGCCAAGTTCATCAACCAGTCCATGAGGTTGAAGAGATTTAGGCTTATTTTAGCATTCGACTAAGTAAAATTACCTTTCACAATGATTGATGCAAGAGACGAAACAGCCAAAAGCATAATGAAGTCAGAAAAGAAAAATAAAAAGAATGAATAGATGTACAGCTAAATTTTTTAAGGGAAAAACAAGACTTGCATCAGAATATGCAGAGCAATGCCCGTAAGACATGAAAAATCTACATCCCATTGGGGTAAACTGGAAAATCAAGTATGCACTTTAATATTAATAAACAGCTTCTGACGTTATTTTCATGATGTTCTACAACTTGTGCCAGTGGCAAACAATCAACATCATCTTGCAAATTAAAAACCAATTGTACACAAGTGAATATCAATTCTCAAGTGCTAGGGGTTTGTTCTCATAGATGTTGTCATGTTGAAGGATGACAAGGACAAAAGAAACTTGAATAGCACTTCTGTGGCCACAACGCCCATAGAGTTTAAAGAAAATATGCACTGAATTGTGTTTCAGCATACATCGACTTCTACTCAGACTTTAAATTATTCCACGCTATGCAGCAAGTACAAAGTTATATTCCAGTTTTTAGTATCACAATCATATTATAGTTGGTGAACGTGGGTGAAGATGACTCAAGGATGACTGTTCCGGGAGATGAGTGGACTGGTAAGGTTAGAAGAGTGAGATGCGGTCACCCGAAAACGCTTGAACATAAGAAGCCATGAAAACCTCATAAAACAGAGTGGCTAATTTGATGCTTTATATACAAGTAAAGATAACTTGCAGACAACTGAAGGTTGAAGTATGAGCCTTCCCAGGTAACCTATCTTACATGCAACGAGTTGGGACATAGATAAACTAAATCTGTTACCTTTGCATCATCACTGTTGGCTTCCTCAAGCCCTAAACGACTCACTGAACTGACATGCTAAAGCAAAGTACCCTCCTATTCCGTATTGAAAACTCAGGATGAGTTCTAAAGAAGCTTTTTGTCCAAATTGTGGTTCCAAAGAGCTAGACAGAGACACAAACTTAACTCACATGGCATAGATGCATTACAAGACAAGCTAATATGAGCCTAATAATTGTTGGTGGGTGCTGTAAGTTGTTATAAATAAGGCTGGTACTTCCTACCAAAGTATGTCTAGCCAATGAGCAGAGAGCGAGCACAAAATACTTTAATCACAAACAAACCCCAGAAATAAGCATTCCACATCTACCCATCCTGGAAACCAAGATCGAGGAAAGATACGTTGCACCCCATTTCTTGTATAAAACTTGCACAACTGTAACCGTTACTAAGAGTACAATATACTAGGATCACAAAGCCACGCAGCAGGGTAAACGACTTTGGTAAACTGAATAGCATCCTAACAACTACTCAGCTCATGCAACATTTAAACAATTAATGAGCCACTAATGCCAGTCAATGAGTAATGCTAAAAAGCACTTATGCAAGCTTAACATATCTAACACGTGGAATGAGAAAATGAACCTAATATGATAAAAGTAAAAAGTACCTGCTTTCGCGTTCAGGTTCTCTGATTTCCCTTTCTTTTTCTCGATCTTTAGCCTCCCTATCACGGCTCTTCTCCCTGTCTCTATCTTTGGCCTCTCTATCACGGCTCCTTTCCCTGTCTCTATCCTTAACCTCTCTATCGCGGCTCTTTTCCCTGTCTCTATCCTTAACCTCTCTATCGCGGCTCTTTTCCCTGACTCTTTCTTTAACCTCTCTATCACGACTCCTCTCCCCATCTCTGTCTTTAACTTCTCTCTCACGGCTCTTCTCCCCATCTCTGTCTTTAGTCTCCCTATCACGGCTCTTCTCCCTGTCCCGATCATTTCCGGTTCTTTCTGACCTGCTACCACTGCGATGAGGTCGATCGAGATCTTTATCTTGCTCTTTATCCTCCCTCTCTTTCTCACTTTCACGCCCATGTTCCCTCCTTCCCCTCACACGATCCCTCTCCCTGTCCGCACCTCTGTCTCTATCTCGTTCTCTTTCTCTTTCTCTATCTCTATCTCTATCTCTACCTTTACCATTTCTCTCCTCCCTGCCCTTATCCTTATCCCTGTCTCTCGTTTCGCGGCTACTCCTATGTCTGTCTCTATCGCTCCTATCACCGTCCTTTGGAGATGAACGGTGGCGTGAAGAGCCCCTTTCTGTTTCACGATCACGCGACTCTTCCCCCGACTTTGCACGTTTTGAACTACGTTCATCATGGCTTTTCTCACTTCGATGTCTAGAGCTCTGCCTCCGTTCCTTGTCTTCTTTTTTATCAGTTTCCTCAACGCCATTAGCTCTTTCCTCTAGCTTTGGTGCTTCTGAATTTTCCACCGTTTTTTCCAAGTAATCATATTCATCAAAATCCATTGGATGGACGGCTAATTATCCCAACACTGAAAGGGAAAAAAAAGAAAATACAATTAAGATCTTCCGATACTAATCATGGAAATAACATATTTGGGAATTTTCACTTTAAGATGGTTACAAACTTTGGTTGTTATCACTTGCATATAATTTACACACACACACACACAAAATGCACTCATGAAATCAGGTCATAAACACAATAAATGGGGAAGAATATCTCGTCTGTCGGCATTATTCCGAAAAAACTAAAACAACCCAAGCACACAACAACTAACAAGAGCCCAAAAACACTCCAATAGCCTTCTTTTGAAAACGTCAACTCTTTTCACCACAATAAATTCAAATAGCAAGCTTCCAAAATATTGATTTTTATAAAATTTAGCCTCAAACTCATGAAAAATACGTATATGCCATTTTCCATCCTTAGTAATAAATACCATACCAAAGAGGAATCACTCAATCACTTAAAGCATATGCAAATTACTCTTTTGTGTCAAACCAAAACACATATTTCCTTGAACTGATTACACTAGTATTTATTGCAACTTTGCAAGTAAAGAATCCAATACTTAAACCAGTGGTTAAGAACCAAATTGCAATTAACTATTAGTTTTAGACTTAAATCCATATACCAAAACGGCAAAACAGAATCACTTTATCACTCACGCGTATGCGTATAGGATTGTAAATAAACCGTACGTTCATTGAACAGGAACAGTTCACGAACCGTTCAGTAAGAAGTTCGTTTATGTTCGTTTAGTTAGATAAACAAACAAGAACAAAAGTCTAGTTCGCTCATGAACGTAGGAAAAAGGTATAGAAGGAAAAGGAAACAACATAGGGATCTGAATTCCGACCTAAATGGGAATGACATGAAAAGTCTTTTTCAAAACCTAGCATTAAGAGCGTTACCACGATATAATTACGCGTTCATAAATGTTCATTTTCTTTAATTTGTTATCTTATATTCAAAAATCATGACTTTTTTATTTTTACTGTATACATTTAGTAAAACCTCACTAGGTACACATCTTTAAGGTAGCCCGGGAAAGGGTCGAAAACCGTCACGGGATAGCTGGTTAGGCCGAGTACATCTTATCTGAGTCAAAGACTCGCACTCCCTGGTAACCCCAACAGAGCAAACCTCATCCCTTTATCCTTCTAGTTAGTAAAATAGGTATACCTTAAATTGTTACGCAAATTTCATGTACATTTATTTATGTTTGTTCGTTTTACGTCTTAATGAACAAACATAAACGAACGTCCTTTCCTTAAAAAAAACACAAAATATCTCCTTAAAAGTGTTTTCCTGTTTGACTTTAACGAACGAACACAAACAAGGCTCCATTCGTGCCGTTTACATCCCTACGTACGCAATTTACTCCCTCTTTTTTGTGCCAAACCTAATGCGCATATAACACTAAGCTTATTATTGTCCATCTGAAACATACCTTCTAACGTGACTTACCAAATAAGCACTTTTATCTAGTAAGTTTCTGTACATTCATTTAACGTCTTAATAAACGAACACGAACAGTCTCATTTTATTTTTGAAAAACCACAAAATCTGTCCGTTTTTTATCAAAATTAAAATAATATATATATATATATATATATATATATATATATATATATATATATATATATATATATATATATATATTGGATATGTAAACCCTAAATCAGATTAAAATTAACATTCAAAAATAAATATACATAAATAGATGAATAAAATTAGGGTTTCTGTTATACCAGAGTGACGTCGTATTGGAGTGAGGTCAAAATTTGCAACACACACAGTAGAACTAAGTGTTTGTGTGTTTTGTTTAACAAAGTGAAAGAGTACTGAAAAAATGGTAGCAGCGAGTTTTGAGATGTGTTTCAGTGTTTGTTCGAGCAGCAAGTGGGATGTGATATGGGCTGGGCTGACTGTTACTTGAGCCTGTTGCTATTACTGTACTATACTACGAGTACTATTTTTGTTAAAGGTGTTCACAAATCAAGTAATATTGTAGGAACTGAAAATCGAAAACGAACCGAATCGAATAAAAAGCCAAATAAATTTGTAACCGAATCAAATTAAATGTTTGGTTTTTGTTTTGGATATGGTTGTAGCAAAATGAAAATTGAAATGAACCGAAAACTAAATTCACATAAATATATATATTTTATGTATATTTATATAAATAAAAAACTAAAAACAAAACCTATTAAACTCTTCCTATTATAAATACAATATTTTTTAAGTTTGAAAATTCTTTTGGTGTTAAAAAGTTATATAATTAAATTAAAAACTATATCGATTATGTAAGTCGGGTAATTTGAATCAACCCGAAAACCGAACCGAATTCAAATTCGATTTCGGATCGGTTTAATCTAATTTAAATTTGGTTCGGTTTAATCCAATTTGCATTCTGTTTGGTTTTTGTTTTATCCAGAAAAAAAATTAACTGAAACAACCGAACCAAATACATCGAACAACCTGATAACGGAAACAATGAACCCTAATTTTTGTTACGAGCCATGTTAATTTGAAGAATACATGCATGTTGCAGCGACAGATACCCGTGTAACTAAATTTTCTTGCAAGTAATGTTTTTATTTTTCTTGACAATAATTTTATTGATGATGTTGGTAAGAATCAAGGTGATATTTATACAAAGAAGATGCGGTATTTTTAATTTGTAATTGTATTATGCGTCAAATGACTTTTTAACTTTTATTTAAACGAGTAATTCAGACCCATTCGTTGGACACGGGCTCTATCTAATTGGTTATAGTGTAATGTGCAGTAATTTTTTTGGTTATTAGACTTTTGTAAGTATTGCCTTAGTTGATTGGTAAATTTTATATTTAAACTTTTTATGACATATTAGTAGTTATTTATAAAGTTTATATTTTGTATCTATTCTCAAGATTGTAACATTATATTTAAACTTTTTATAACATATTAATAGTTATTTACTCCGTATAAAGTTTAGATTTTATATTTATTCTCAAAATTATATCCCTATATTTTGATATAAAACTAAGAGTCGAGTTATTCTACAAACCAAACATTCCTCACATACCAAGAGACTCATCCCCACCATCCATCTAAAAATGAAATCAATGGTTGAGATTAAAAGCATTTTATTATTTCACCCATTTTTTATAATTTAAATATCTCTTAAACCGTTAATCTTTAAGCGAAAATAATTACACCATCGCGACGGGCATTTAATTATCTTTCTATAGACGGGCACTTTGATATACTTTCGAAAAAAAAATCGTCTTTTTCACGTTTTTTTTTCGTGGCCGAAAAAAAAATCATATATGATATGTAATATCATATATGATATTACATATAATATCATATATGATATTATATGTAAAATCATATATGATATTGCATATCATATATGATTTTACATGTAATATCATATATGATATTATATGTAATATCATATATGATTTTTTCGGCCACGAAAAAAAAACATGAAAAAAACGAAAAAAAAAAATTGTCGAAAATATATCAATTAGTCTATCTATAGAAAGATAATTAAATGCTCGTCGTAACGGTATATTTTTTTTTTTTTTTTTTTTTTTTTGCTTAACGATTAACGGCTTGAAAGATATTAATATTTGAAAAAAAAAATGATGAAAGTGCGTTTTTTAAATTGTTGGGATTAACCTCATCCATTAGATCAAATAAAGATGGATGGTGGAGATTAGTCCCTTGGTATGTAAAAAAAGTTTGGTCCTCAAATGATCTTTACTCTAAAACTAAAGCTAACTTATAACTTTTTTTATGATCTAATTGGTCATAGTGTAATGTACAGTAATTTTTTTTCTTTATTTGACTTTTGTAAGTATGGCCTTAGTTGATGAGTAAATTTTATATTTAAACTTTTTATGACATATTAGTAGTTATTTATAAAGTTTATATTTTGTATTGATTGTCAAGATTATAACATTATATTTAAACTTTTTATGACATATTAGTAGTTATTTATAAAGTTTAGATTTTGTATTTATTCTCGAAATTGTAACATCCCTATATTTTGATATAAAACTAATATGGAATCTTCGGCACTTATTTTCGTCATTATATATATAAGTTCTGATTGTATCACACATTTTCTAAGCATGACACACATTTAAAATAGTTTATTGACATGTAAGCTTCGGCACTTATTTTCATCATTATATATTTAAATTGTCATGGTATCACACCTTTTGTAAGCATGACACACATTTAAAATAGTTTATTGACAATAAGTTCCTAAGTTGTGATGTTACCACAACTTTTGTTGGTCAATAAGTTCCTACGTTGTGATGTTACCACAACTTTTGTTAGCATGGCATGAAAAATGTTGGTGCCTTTATTTCTGTTAGTTTTACTTGGGGTCGAGTCAAAAACTATGTTTGCCACTAGTTTTCATCATAAACAACTTGGGCTGTCTCAGGACCCGTGCGAAAATGATTATGTGAATTGTCGGGTTGTTAGTATGATGGTGAGGCCCAAATATACAACAATAGTTTATTGACATTAAAAGAGTTTATGTGAAGAGACTTTTTTCAAGATGTTAAATTGAAAAGAGTCTATTCACATGTAATTTTTTAATATGTATAAATTACATAAATTATTTTAAATATGAAGCGAGGACATTAATGTTGGAGATCTTTTATATTCATCCTCGTGCGATGCACAAAGGTTTGGACTGCCTCAGGACCCATGAAATGCACACATATTGGATTTAATTGTTTTTTTGGTAATGTTCGGGACTAATTTTCGGTTCATGTTTGAAACTCTCATTTTTTGTGAAAGACGGACTTTGTTGTTCAAATAAATGACATTATTAAAAGGGGTAAAGCTAAAGATACGCAACATATTTGTTCAAATAAACAAAAGTACGCAACGTACTTAGTAAAGTGTCAAACGTACGCAACATATTTTCAAAAAATGGTCGATCTACGCAATATGACCTGCTGGCAGCAGGTTACCAGGTCACCTAAGTTTAAAAGTTACACCTTTGGTCCCTAAACTGTTTCATATCTCGCGTACATAATCGTATTTTAGTCCTATTTACCAGCGTTACACCGTTAGTCCCCAAACGTTACACCGTTAGTCCTATTTAGTCCTATTTACCAGCGTTACACCGTTAGTCCCCAAACGTTACACCGTTAGTCCTATTTAGTTACACCGTTAGTCCCCAAAAATATATATATATATAAAAAAAAAAATCAGATTATTTAAAAAAAAAAAAAAAAAAAAAAACTTAAAAAAAAATCCAGATTATTAAAAGAAAAAACAAAAAAAAAAACTTTAAAATTGAAGTTTTTTTTAAGTTTTTTTTTTCTAGAATTTTTTAAAGTAAAAAAAAAAAAAAAAAAAAAAAAAAAAAAAAAAAAAAACTTTAAGAAATTCTAGATTTTTTAACGTTTTTTTTTTTTTTTTTTTTTTTTTGAAAAAAACTTTAGAATTGAATTTTTTTTTTTTTTTAAGTTTTTTAAGTTAAAAAAAAAAAAAAAAAAAAAAAAAAAAAAAAAAAAAAAAGGTTAAAAAATCTGGAATTTCTTAAAGTTTTTTTTTTTTTTTTCTTTTAAATAATCTGAAATTTTATATATATATATTTTTGGGGACTAACGGTGTAACTAAATCTGGAATTTTTTAATTTTTTTTTTTTTTTTTTTTAAAAAAACTTTAAAAAACTTCAATTTCAAAGTTTTTTTTTTTTTTAATCTGGATTTTTTTTTAAAGTCTTTTTTTTTTTTTTTTTAACTTTAAAAAAATTCAATTTTGAAGTTTTTTTTTTTTTAATAATCTGGATTTTTTTTTTTTTTTAAAAAAAAACTTTAAAAAAATTCAATTTTAAAGTTTTTTTTTTTTTTAATAATCTGGATTTTTTTTTAATTTTTTTTTTAAAAAAATTGAATTTTAAAGTTTTTTTTTTTTTTTTTAATAATCTGGATTTTTTTTTAATTTTTTTTTTTTTTAAATTTAAAAATCAATTTTAAAGTTTTTTTTTTTTTTTAATAATCTGAAATTTTATATATATATATATATATATATATATATATATTTTTGGGGACTAACGGTGTAACTAAATAGGACTAACGGTGTAACGTTTGGGGACTAACGGTGTAACGCTGGTAAATAGGAGCAAATAGGACTAACGGTGTAACGTTTGGGGACTAACGGTGTAACGCTGGTAAATAGGACTAAAATAGGATCATGTACGCGAGATATGAGACAGTTTAGGGACCAAAGGTGTAACTTTGAAAGTTATGTGACCTGGTAACCTGCTGCCAGCAGGTCATATTGCGTAGATCGGCCATTTTTTGAAAATATGTTGCGTACGTTTGACACTTTACTAAGTACGTTGCGTACTTGTGTTTATTTGAACAAATATATTGCGTATCTTTAGCTTTACCCCTATTAAAAGCGAACTATAAAACAAATTTCATTTTTAACAAAACTATAAAAACATAAAACATTAAAGTAATTAGTGTATTCAAGAGTATAAATTATAACTCGTATAATAAAAAAATCAGATCCAATGACCCAAGTCCGAATCATAAACCCGCTCCAATCAATCAATAGACTCGACATTTAACGAAACACAATTTTCTTCTCCTTTATATACTTCTCCGATTTAGAATATTCTCATTGTTAAGATGATAGTGTGAAGATGTTTTTATTGTATACTTCCATTTTCAATATGTAACATCGACATAATTTACACAGTCATATCAAATATCAAAGGCACGCAATATTTCAAGATGTTTAATTAAGAAAGTGACATTAACACACCGCAAGACAAAAAACTACATTAAGAGCAAAAATATTAAAATGCACCAACAAAGTGTAGTAATAATTATTGACTAAAAATTGAATGTTTGTCACATTATTTTCAATAAACTTACTTGCTAACAAATCAATAGTATTAGCCCATTTATCGGTATTACATGAAGTAAAATATTGCATGTTTAATTTGTAACGTACTGTTAATATGAATGCTAAGTATTCATTCCGCTGGTGGTCGTGGCGTTGTTCTTGTTGTTGTTGTTGTTGTTGTTCTTGTCTTTGTCGTTGTTGTTCATTGGCCTTTTGCTCTTTTGTTCTTGATACAAATTTTGTAACTTCTCGATCTCTTTCTTTAATGCCTCTTGACGCGCTGCAAAAAATAATTAGATATAGTTGATCAATCAATAATTGCATTTTCGATCAAATTGAAAATGTTCGTGCATGTTCCACTTAATTGATAAGACAATGATGTGTAGGATATATTAAACCATTAGAGAATATGATGTTACCACCAAACCTCTTAAGCACCATCTTTATGTCATATATTGTTACATACACAAAACACATGTGAAATTTACATAAACAATATAAATCAATATGCTAAATAAGTAAGACGATATGATGCTTACTTTACCACCATAATAAGTTGTAGCCCAATATGCACGCGGTGTGGAGGAAGTTGTGGTTTATTGTGTGTTGTTTTTGACACATTATATAGTTGATAAAATATTTGTAACTCATGAACGGGAATGTAAAAAGACTAACCATTATTAATTGAGATGTTTGAGTTGCTTGAAATCAATGTACACATACTAATTGAGATATTTGAGTTGCTTGGAATCAATGTTGAACGCTTTATATGATAGAATCAATTCTTGAGACATTTATTATGACTCATTATATTTATAAGACTACTTAAGCTTTATATAATATAAGATAAGATAGTGTTATGGAAATTATTTTTATCGTAATTTTTAGTTGTATTTTATACCTTTCAAGAAAGTTTGAGGTATAGCATTATAAAAATTTGAACTTAGTGTAGATTATAAATTATTGATTTTGTTAATATAGATTCTATATATAACTTACAAGTTTACTATTTTTTGAAAACAAGTATTTTATAATTCTCGGATATCTGAGACTCGGATATCTGATACTCCTGATGTTTGGGAATGAATTATCGGAGGAACCAATTCTTTTTCCGTTAAACAAACTCGTGTTCATATTGATAATATCATTTTTCCGGATGTTCATTCCCCTACTAGATGGATTCGTTATATCCCGAAAAAGGTCAACATTATGATTTGGAGAGCTTTGCGTGATAGCCATCCCACACGCCGGAATCTAAGCAAGAAATGTATTGAATTAAACTCTCTTCTATGTCCTATTTGTAACCAAAGTTTGGAGCTCATAGATCATGTTTTGTGGAATTGCCCGTTAACTTATGAGATTTGGCATAAAGTATTTGTGTGGTTGGTTTCCTCCTTTCCTGTTATCAATTCGTTTGATGCTAGTTTCGATTGGGTAGAAGTACTCCGAGTCAATCCTCACGCGAAGCATTTTGTACGGTCTATGTGGAAAACTAGAAGGGGGGTTGAATAGTTTTACGTCTTTTTAATTTTATTATGAAAACTTAGTTTAGTTTTAAAACCTTGTTTACTTTAAAAACTTTGGATCTTATGTGAACTCAAATCTTGAACAATATGAACAACTATATCTAAGTATCAACAATAATAATAATGTAAGCTAAGTATGTGAAATCAACACATGCATAATATAAACAATTATAGATATATACAAGAGATAAGTAAGTAAACGTTTATTATGTAATCCTTAATTATATGTTGTATGAAAACTATACTTGATCGAAATGATCAATTATATGTATGTTATCTTTTTAGTTTGATTGTAAAGACTTTGTTTTGTGAATGAAACTTTTGTTTGATCTTTAAGTGAAATCAACACTATCACTATATGAGCAAATATATATATATATATATATATATATATATATATATATATATATATATATATATATATATATATATATATATATATATATATATATATATATATATATATATATAGATAGAGAGAGAGAGAGAGAGAGAGAGGAAGGTTAATGTGAGAACTTTCTTAAAGTTGTAAAAATGATAACTATTCTAAAATACCATTAAAACATTGATATATAACTATTTTAGCAAAGATGCAACAAAATACTATATATTAATACAAGTTAGCATTAAATCGACTAATAACCAACTCATACATGAGAAACAGATTACTGATACACAATTAAATTTTTGATACATATACATTAAAATCTCAAAAAACTAATTTCTTATACATAAATTGATACACCTAGTACACAACAACCACTAAAAACTTGATACACAATACTAAACCTTAATACACATTACACATTGAATCAAAGTGTATCACTTATTTACGTCAATTTTCATAAGAAAACCCATTAAATCTTTAACAATTTTAGTTGTAATTCATTATATTTTTATTTTATTTTAAGTTGAGTGTCATTTGTGAGATTTTGGTTGATTCTCATTTTTACAACTTTAAGAAAGTTCTCATTTGATCTCAATTTTATATATATATATATATATATATATATATATATATATATATATATATATATATATATATATATATATATATATATATATATATATACTTCTACGTCTACGAAAGTAATAACGATATAAGCAAGATAATAAGTAAGAGATGGAAAGATCTAACCGCGAGACAAAGCATTTATAGTGGTTCGGCTACAAGGACACCTTCCTTGCCCTACTCCACTCCCCGAGTCACCTACTCGAGAGTTTTCTTCACTGTGCCAACAAGCTCCCTTATGGCGGAGAAAACCTTACACACCAATATACACACCACAACTTCGTCACAACTTATTCACACCTTCTACACAACTTTTTCACACATGGTCACTATTTAATCACAACACTACTTCTTCACACCTATCTATCTTCACAACTATCTACTTCACAACAATCTTCTTCACAACTATCTACTTCCCAACTTCTCTATTTCACAACTATCTACTACACAATCTCTCTATCTACACACCTTGCTAATCTATCTTCTATCAAGTATTCACAACTGGTTACACAAAGAAATAGATATAATGGATGATGCTCTAACAACTTGGATGTGGAGGTCACAACAAGTTGTAATACTTATTCTCTTGGTAGATTAAAGTATTCTTCTCTTGCACTTGAAAGGTTGAGGCTTGGATCACTTTGAAACAAAGATTAATGTATATATGATCAAAGGATTTTAGAGAATAGAAATGAGATCTAGAACAGAAAGTTTTGGGGTGCAAAAGGTGAGAAAAATTTGTGGAATGAACCAGTATTTATAGGGAAAAAATACTGTTTGGGAGCGTGAGCGGTCCTCTTAATTAGGGTGTCGGTCCCCTTAATTTACTAGCCGGCCCCCTTAATTAATTAAGGGGACCGCCTAATAAAAAATATTTTTTCTTCAGATTTTTTGTCTTTTTGTGGGGGAGGTTTTTCCAAAATAATGTAGCCGTTTTTTGGGTAGAAATTTGAATTCAAAATATTTATTTTGAATAAAACATTTCTTATAAATACAAAAATGTTTTGTATAAGTTTAAAATGTTTGTCCCACTTTAAAAAATGTAAGGTTTGTAAAAATAAAAATTCTTTTGATCATAAAATGCATTAGACACTTTGTTTATTCATACCTTAAGTGATTTGGATGCTAAAGTGAATATTTACGACTAAATACTTGTTTATGTCATAATTTGTAGTTCAATGAGTTTACGTTTTGTGATTATAAAAACATAGAGACATCGATATATGTTAATAACGTTTTTAGACATTATTTATATCAACAGTGTAGTTTGGGTGTCACGGCTTGGTCTATTTGGAAGTTTCGCAATGACTCCATTTTCAGTCTCAAGCGTCCTATTCAGCAAGACATTTTCGATAATATAGTTGATCTTTCTTATGTTTGGTTCTCCAATAGATATAGAATGTTGAACAATTCTTGGACTAACTGGATCCAAAATCGATTATTAGGTTCCTATTTGTAATTCCTTTTCTAGCTCCTTGCTAGTTTTAATAAATTTGTCGTTAAAAAAAGTATTTTATAAAATAATACGTGTATTTTGTTTGAATTAATAAGGTGGAAGGGTAATGTAGTAAATTCACTTTTTCTTAATTGAATAGTATGAGTTTCAATAACCATGGTTTCTAACATTTTGGCCGATTAATCCACTTTGAACTCACCGTCACACAGTTCAAATAGTGTAAAGCCCTTTTTTTTTTGTCGTGATCACTTCAGGGTTGTAAAATTATGAGTTTAGGTATATAATGTTTATGTATGGTATGTAAATCGTTTTAAGAAATGAGACGAGAATGGTTTTGTTATTTTGTTTCCTGTATACACAAACAAGATTGTTTCATTCCGTCGTAATGATCATTTCCATTCCTTTGAATACAACCTACCAAACACTACGTAAGTAGTAAGTACTAAAGGGTTAAGTGTTCAAGATAAGGGACTAAAACCGTAATATACAAATATCAATCCAATTTTTTGTTCATTTAACGCTAAGAACTATTCCTAGATGTTCTAAAACCGACTTTGAGGTTGTGTTTATGTGTATGTTCGATTTTGGAATTGGAGGAAGAAATCTTGGTGGAATTTTTATAAATTGAAGATGCTAAACTCACACAAGTGGTTATTACAAGCTTTAATCAATGGTAGAACTTTTAATCTACTTAATTGTTAACTAGGGTTTATGTGCAAATTGGGGTTTTGATTCTGATTGATTCTAAAATTTGAATTTATAGCTATAATATATATTATATATAAAGCATGCATGACTTTTCTTTAGAGTACTGGGTACCCTCGTGCCGTTAGCAAAAAATGCTGTCATGTCAGCAAAACACTCTATGGCACTAGAAATCCTTTGACACCACATTTTGTGCCGTTATCCTTGACACCAGAAAATGTGGTGACGTTGGAGGATTTTTTTCTTTTTTTTTCAATTATTTAAACAAAAAATATAATTAAGAAAAAGAAAATAACAACATAACAATTTTTATAAAAAAGTAGTTGAACTTATATAAGAAAGTGTTACTCTTTCACTAGCCCAATCTCCAATAGCCCAAACAGACCAACTCCAATTTAAAATTAACAAAAAAAATGTCATCTTCTTCGTGCTGCAAACACACATTCTAAACCAAAAAAAAAAAAAAAATGCAATCTTCTTCCTTCTTCTGCAAACACACACACAAACATTGATTCTTCCATTTTAATAACTAAGAAAAAAAATCAATGGCGTTGGCTGGTATCTATGGTGCGAGCACCAGTACGGTGCGCCGTTAGTTGGGTTGGGCCGGTAGAATGGCGCCACCCATCCAACCAACCGTACCTCATTCTCTTAAAACTTAAAAATGAGTGATGTGTTCTACCAAAAGTATCCTTTTAAATTTCAAGTTTCTTTTTACATACCCTTAATTAAAAAATGTAACAACATTTACCACCAATTTAATAGTTTAATATTGTTTAATCCTTAAAGTTTTATATTTTTCATTTTTAACCCATAAATTTTCTTTCTCGCAATGACTACAAATTGAACCGTCATCACCGTCATCATTGTAACAAGTATCACCAAGTATTTGGAGTTGGTTACAATTTGTGTAGAGGTGGGTGTGTTGAGGTATATGTTGTTAAGAGCATGTTTAGTTTGAAATTGATGATAAGTGATAGCATATAGGAGTTTTAGTCTAAATGGCTAAAACTCATATGATCATAGCTGACCCACAAAGCTAGGGGGACAATACATCTCACTTAAGAAACCTACTCCCAGGCAAATATCGGCCGAGTGCAAAACAACTCTCGCCTGGATAATCGAATCCCATGCAACATTTGTCCTCACAATTTACCCTTCAAATCGTTATTATATTAACGCTACGTGCAGTTATATCATTGGCGTATTAACAATGCTGGCAAGCATTTCGCTATGACATACAAATCGTGCCTCTCATGAATATTCCCATAACAACCTCTGCCAATGATGTCACACCATATGTTATTCTTGTCTCTTTCATAAACTGTCAGCCATGTGGACCATCTAGGACTATTGGATCACATCCATGGGTCATTGACAAACCCAAATGCATCCCTATAGTTACTAATGCATTTTGTGAGAATAACCAAGTTATCTTCTCCACCATTTCACACACACTAAACCCTAGTCATATGTGAGTGTTGCCCATGCTTTAAATATACGCTCTTATTTCGAGGTTCTTACTACTCAAGGGAAACCAAACATATGATTAGTCTCATCTCACATCATCAATTTACCTAAATCCTTGCTTTACATACCATACGTAAATATAGCGCCAGTCGTAAGACCCATTACATAAACAAAGCCATCGGTTACCATTTTTTGACACCGAAAAACTCAAAAAATTCACCTTTTTCGTTACAAACACAAACAAGTTAATCATCTTGTTATTTTTATTTTGTTATTATATGGACTTTAATCACACGGTACCCGTCGCTACAGCGCGGGTACCCTCCTAGTTGATAGTGATATGTATAAGTGGCAAAACGGGCGGGCCGGGCGGGCGGGCACAGGCCACGGGTCAAACGGGCTACGGGCTAAACCGGCAACGGGCTAAACGGACGCGGGCTAAACGGGCACGGGCCAAACGGGCGCATGTTATACAAATCGTTTTAAAAAATACCCAAAACGACGAAATAAATTTCTCAAACTTAACACCTCATTTATATTTAAAAAATTAAATATATTATATTTAGAATTTTTTCTTTAAAAACAATTGCAGTGTTATCCAATCGAGAGCAAATATGTGCTCATTTAACTTTTAAATGGGCAATATATGCTCATTTCAAAAAAAGAAAAAGGACCAAATGTGCCAAAATCTTTTAAAAATCTGCTCATTTAGCCTTAAGATTTAACCTTTTTAGCCCCGACAACATTTAAATCAGTATTACAAAACAATTATGTCAAAAGTAAAGATTATTCGTTTTGAACTCTTGATAATATTATATATGTGGCTTCTCATATCTTAAACTTAAACAACTAAAAGCGAAGTCGGTAATACACAGTGGTACCACTAAATATAAGCCATGTGTCCATGTGTCCTTGACACCATTATGGTTTTTTCTTCTTAAAAAAATTGATTTATTCTTTTTATAAACCTTTTTAGAGCCTTTATTAGATATTTTTCTTAATATGAGTTTTTTCATAAAGTATCAAAAGTAATTTCCAATCATCTCAATATTTAAATAGTTTTTTACGCATTGGATGAGATCTCACAAATGTTTCTTATTATGGGGATGATTGGTATTCATCATTAAAAATATAATATCATTACTTTTCTAACACTTCTAATCACTTTTATTTGAGATTTTCAAAAAGTGAAAAAAAAAGAAAAAAAAAGACGTTCAATTGAATAAATGTGAGTTCGTTATTCTGCTAACGTAATAAAATTGAACATTTCTATTAGTTAATAAAAGTCTAAATCGATTTCAATTTGGTCAATTGTAAATTTTATTATTCGCCCAACAAAAAATTATGTATTAAGCACATGTATCAATTTGCATAAATAAAAAAAAAATAAAAAGGAAAAGGTAATTAATAAAACTCTAGCTATTAAATTTTAAACAAATTATATGAACTTAAGTATATTTATCAGTTTTAATATTTTTTAATAACTTTATAACTTTAATAAATACGCTTATTCTTTATACCCTATACTTGATATATATATATATATATATATATATATATATATATATATATATATATATATATATATATATATATAATCACATATGTTGTTGTTATTTATAAATATTATTATCAGTATATATTAAATTAATGTATTTGTACGGAATTATAAATATAAAAAGAAAGGTATGAGAAACTGTGATATCATGAATACACAAGATTATACAAATACGAACGACTTATGTTATTCCTCTTTATGAGATTGAGTAAGTATATCCAGAAAAATATTCCTTTTTAACCATTTGCATTTAATGACGACTCATGTTATTCCTCTTTGTAAGTTTAACCCGCGCACAAGTTTAAAAATTAAATACGATTAAATTATTATTAACAAGAATATGAATATCAAACTGAAAGCACAACCTCACAGTTACTGTAAGATGAAAATAAATAGACAAGATTGTACACATAACAATGACACATATTTTTTTAAGGGTCATTATCTGCTACAAAACACACGTAATGTCTAGAACATGATATCAATAGTTAAAATTTAAACAAAATTAACATACACACCATGCTACTTTAACAAAGTATTCGTACAACAAAAATCTATACAAAATATTAATCGATATTAACACAATGAAAAAATTATATAAATATTCTTGCGTGCACGGTTATTATAACTATCTAAGTATTAAAAATTTAATATAATTTTATAAAAGAATCTTAAACATTACAAAACTTGAATTGTCACAATATTTAACTTTAAAATAAAATTATTAAAATATTATTACGTATCTCTTATACTATTTGCTCAAACCTCAATGCGTGCACCAATTCTAAAACTACTTTGACTAATTGGCCACTAATTGATATTTTGTAATTAAAATAATATACATACTTAGTTAGAAGTCCAGATTCTATGGTTGGAGATAATTTTACTGTTTTAGAATCAATATATGTTATAGATAGTTTTTTAACTTTCATATCCGAAAATTTCTGACGTGAGTATGTTTAGCATTGAGTGTTATGAACATTTTGTGAGCCGTGAGCGTTAAGCGTTGTAATTTTAATTCTCATTTGTCAAACAAAAAAGAGCTTTATTTTTTTTCGGAATACTCTTTTTTCAATGCTCAATGAAATAGCATTTAAGAGCGTTAAATATTTAAGAGTTGTGATGACACAAAATTACGTCATTCTACATATTATGATTAGAACTACATTTATATTATCAAAAAATAATAATAATAATAATAATAATAATAATAATAATAATAATAATAATAATAATAATAATAATAATAAATAAATAAATAAATAAATAAAACAGCTATCGTTTACAACTATTATTACTTTTATAGTTATTGTTAAACATACACATGATCAAAGATGGTCTAACAATATTTTTAGTTGCACTTATAAATAAATCATTGATAGTGAAAAAGTGACCAATGATCTGGTCTAATATATTTTTACTCTCTTATATGCAATTCTGCCTTGTGAAAAAGTGACTCATGTTCCTCTTCGAGTAAAAATTGGACATGTATCATTAGATCTTATTAAAAAAAATTGCACTACACTATATCTTTAAAAAATGAAAGTTGATAGTCGATGAGGGGTGAAGATGTAAGTTATAGTGCTTCTAGAATAGCAGCACATAGTAAATTGCAAGAGGTTTGACTGTTTGTGCAAAATTTTAAAATAGGTACAATCAAAGTAATTGTTTTTCGTTCCTGACCAGTATTTATTTGGGTTTGGAGAAGATTACAAACATAAAATATTTTATCCAATAAAAAAATGTAAAAGTAGATAAAATCATAAAAGTACCAATGTCGACATTTCTTTGGCTTTGTTTCCAACTTTATGTAAATGAAATGATTTTTTCTTTTTTTTGGTTCAAATTATTTTATTTGATCTTAACGGAGAATCACTCGTGCTTTTCACTAACAGTTCACCCACTTGACTTGCTATGATGTCTTCATCTTCCTAGCTCTAGTCTAAAGTCTAAACTTTGATTTTTCATATGTAATAATTTGTTATCTGATATTTAACTGCTAAATTTTTTATTATTTAAGAGAGAATGGCATATAAATTCTTCTAAAATATACGTTCAATTACTTTTAGACCAATAATTAGATGTGCTAAATCTGTTTCATTGTTTGTCTAATTGTTTGTTAAAGGTATAATCTTGTATTCAGGTGATAGTCATCAAGACCTCAGCTGATAGATACTATGTTTTAAAAGTGCCGTTTTCTAAATAAATAAATTTAGTTGATCATTTAATGGTACAAATTGAATATCACGTAACAAGTATAAAAGAAGCAAACACAATTTTGTTATCGTTAAAAATTTAAATGTAAAATCTTTGGTTGATCTGTTTAACTCATGTGCCTAATTTTGTTTCTAAGAAAAACACCGGAACATGAACCGAACTCAAAGCTAAATATACGAATGAGATATATTGGTAACTATGTACGTATGAAACATTGAATTTGATAAGAAACGACAACGTCCCGTTTCAAATACATTTGTCCAACATTTTCATGATTAATATAAACTTTATAAAGGACACTTTGTGTCATTTCTATTCCAAAAACACCAATTAGTCCATATTGGTGGCTCTCTCTACAATATCCATCGTCTATAAATACCACAACTTATATTCTCATTTCATCACAAACAACACATCTTCTTTCATACATATTATTTGAGATCATTTAAGTAAGTTATCAATCATGTCAACTGCTACAATCGAAGTTGAGGTTCCTTCAACGCATCCCGCTGAGAAGGTTTTCAAAGCTTTTTGCGACTTTGAAGCTATCGCACCCAAGGTTGACCCTGCGGTTTTCAAGTCTATTAAGACAGTTGAAGGCAATGGAGATGTTGGAACTATAAGGGACTTCACATTTGGTGATGGTAAGAACTTGAACAATTAAGTAGTAATTCTATTTAACTTCTAAACAATATATGACTATAATCTTTATATATGCTTGAGTCGCAAATAAAGCATGCAGTTTCATAAGTGATCATGCAGTTTCAAATAAAATAGCTAGCTTAATTATCTCATTTTTATTCTTTATGTTTTGACGGTTTTGTTGCTAACTATATATTACTCAACATAGGCGTTCCATTTTCAAGCGGGAAGTGTAAGGTAGATGTCTATGATCCAAGCAACTTTACCTATGGCTACACATTTTTCGAAGGTGACTACTTGCAGGATATAGCAGAGTCCATCACACATCATGTTAAGATTGTACCTTCTGCACATGGAGGAAGTGTATACAAACAAACGATTACTTATAACTGCAAAGGTAACGCTAAGCCATCTGAGGAGGGAGTTAACTTTGAAAAAAGTGGATTCGAAAAGACCTTCAGAGCTATTGAGGCTTATGCTGCTGCTCATCCAGAACTCTATTGATTTCTCGTCGAAAAACATGCTGGATTGTGACACTTTGGTTTGCATTGTCCTCGTCTGTTTTCCTTTATAGTTTTAATAATGATGGACAACGTTGCATGTTAAATAACTGTTGTAGCATGCGTCGTATGGGACTAGTAACAACATTTCAAGTTTATCTATGTTTAATAAGATTTACTTACTTTTCATAAATGTCGAGCAAATTCTGCATCACTATTTAAGTATTTATTTCATTTTTATTAATTTTAACATCGTCAGTATTTATTCAGCTTCTAACTAAGGCAAGTCATATGGCCTATTGTCATAAACTTTATCAACTTTTCTTGCAAGTCATAACCACCATCAAGGTGGCATAATGGTCAGGCGTCCCAATATCTACGCAAGAAATCTTAGGTTCAAATCTCTCTAGGTAAATTAAACACCTTGGAGTTTGTCACGAAAAGGGTTCGTAACAGTCACACGGGGACAGTGGAGGAGATAAAAGGGTCAAAGGGGCACATGACCCATAACGAAAAAAATTGTAGTGTAAATTTACTAAAACATTTGACATTGTTTCAATTCCCCCCTTCTCCCCCCCCCCCCCCCCCTAAATATAATTTGTTAGTGTAGTTTCTAAAATTTATCAAAGCGTGTCCTCTCGAGAAAAACTTTCTGCCTCCACCACTGCACGAGGATATCCGATTATACCTTGTACCTTCTGTCAAAAACATGAAATCTCATTTGTTTACCCGTTCATAACCTACCCATATTTTAATGACAATTAGCTTAAAATGTAAATCAATTAATACTAAAAGTACTTCCCACCCTCATTTACGAAAATAAACCCTTTAAAACGGTTTTAAAAAAACGACACTCCGAGAAAATCATTTTGCTCGTTGATTAATGTTACATTTTCTTGTGAAAAAGTAATGTGGAGTGTAAATTTTAGAGTAGACTGGATGCTAAATGACAAAGAAGGCAACGAGTAAAAACCATCCTCGCCTTCTTTTGCTCGCCCCATTCAAAAATTAGATGGTAGTTGTATCTCGGAGTGTTTTTGCGATGAATGTTTTGCTCAATCCGGCGAGCAAAGTATGTGGCGAGCAAAGGGTTTTGCTCGCTTCGTCGATTTTCGTAACACATTTTTCGATGTAAAGTAGGAGGTAAAGATTCCATTTAAAAAATTGACACTTAAAATGTTTTGCTTTATATATACCTTTAGCAAAATACCCTGATCATTTGAAGTCTTGCTACAGCCTACAAATGGAATTATCTTTGGTTGTGTAGTTAAAGTCTTTAGGGGAAAAAAAGTAGAAAACGACATGGGGCCTATAAAAAACATCAATTCTAGTACCAGGAAAGTCGTTCAAAAAAATACGTGGAAAGTATATAAGAGTGATTAATTAGTTATTCGTTTTCAGTCAAATGCAGAATACAGAGTCAATTTAAACATGCATACTGTATTATGCACTCTGATTGTATCTACTCATTCGATCAATTATATGTCCAAATTTATTTTATTTTATCTATTTATTTTTATTTTAAATGTCTCAAAATAAATGTCTACTTAAGTGCTTATTATCTTTAATATCTAAAAAAAATGAAATAAATAGTTATAAGGGATATGTTGGTCTTTACACATCATGCATTAGTTTTCTTTCTCTAGTTCCATTTTTTTTTTTTCCTTTCTAGTTTTGTTTGTATTATCTGCACCTATTTTACACAAAAATAGATAAACTAAAAACGATATATTCGCTATAAATAAAAGTTTTTACGTATGTGATATAAAACGTGATTACTATCGATGGTTGTGTTGTTCGGTTTCCCGTATTGAATGACAAGGACTCAAGAATATGATTAGGAATCAAGAGTTTGGGTAATATTCAAACAAATCTTTTAATTGTGTGTTTTACTATGTGAAATAGTATGAAAAGTGTATAGAGAATTCGAGTGAGTTGAGAGAGGGTCTCAATGATGAGAGATGTCTTCTATTTATAAAGAGACATTTAGAGTTTAAGGATAAACCCCACAAGGATGATCAAAAGGTTATTAGACCATGTGTTGCTCATCTGTGGTGTAGACAAGAACGACAGGTGGCGCATTCTCCTTAGCTCGTACCAGGTCGTGGTTGATTCCTCTGTTCTTGCTAAAGTGTCTCTCATTGTCATATGTCAGATGGTACATCTTTAATCGTTAGTGACAGTTGGGAACCAGTTGTCGTATGCGTGTCTTTTACACGGCCTGAGAGATCATCCATGCTAGGTGTAGCCTGGGAATGTAGTTGGGCTTTATCAAGTGTTGATAACGAGCCCTGTTGAGTTTTTGTGTTAGGCTTGACTTAGGCGTATGTTTATTGAGCTTGGGCTACTAATACTGATACAATATCAAGTCCTCTCAGTCAAGTATTATAGCATGAGCTAGTGGTATGATGCTAGACTATGTGTAAAATCCTTCAGGCTGACAATGCACATTTAGAAGTTGAGGACGGCGTCCCCCCAGTCAATGCGCTTCTAGGCCGCGATGGGTCTAGGTAAAACTGGCCTGATTTGCTTGCAATGTAATCTTGATTTGCATATCTTCTGCATTGAATGTTTGCTTTGAAAAGGCAAGAAAATCTTTTTGAAGTGGTTTCAACTTTAGTCAAATCGCCATATAGGCGGCTTCTAAGCACGTCCTTTCAACTGTTCATGACGTCAGTCGTCAGGTCAGTTATTAATTGAACACGTATCTGACGAAGCGTGAAGGTCATGCGCATGTCATTTAATGTGCTAGCCATTGGGTTGTTGCCACCTGTAACCCACTAACTCCCATTTCGCCTATAAATTGGGCCAAAACACAAGGGAGGTTAAATCAAAACCGTTTTTGTTAAACACTTTTATAACTTTTCCCTTCTTTTTTTTGCGATTAGTTCTAGTCCTAAAAAACGTTTTGTGATCAAAGGATCTTTTAAGGCTTTTTTCGAGGAAGGTGCCTTCCGAAGGTTAGTTTTTTTTCTCTTGTTGTAAGGAGAAATTTGTTTATGCGTTTCGCTCCGGTTTTGATTTGTCGAAGTTTGGGTTTTAAGCGTTAAAAAATATGATCTCGTGCCTGAGTATGTATAAACTTTGTAGTTTACATTTCACATTTGTATTGATGAGTGGCCTTTTACTCATCATTTTAAGCCAGGAAAACCCACAAAAACGACCAAAAACACCCAAATAGACCAAATATTGTTGTAAATATTATTGGATTGTGTCTTTTTATTTTTATTTATTTATTTATTTTTATTTTTTTATGTTTTAGGTACAAAATGATTGAAAACAAGGTAAAAGTGGACAAAACCAAGCTTGGATGGGAAAAAGAGCAAAAAGGAACAGTACCGGATCGACTCGACACCATTTGAGCATTTAATGAAGAGTAGAAAAGTCAAAGTCAAACCCGGGAAATGACATGGGGTGAGCTTGGAAAAATAAACCCAAAAACCAAAATTACCTTTTTACCCTTAATCCTAAAATCTAATTTTCAAAATAAATCCTAAAAATGTTTTTGTTAATAATCCTAAAACTTTTTATTAAAATTAAAAATTATTTTGTTATTATTATTTTTTTTTGTAAGTTTCCTTTTAGTTAAAAACAATAATAATAAAAAACTGCTTTTACAAAACTTTTTTTTATCCAAAAACTAAAAACAATTTTGTTTTTTACTAGCCTAGACCTTTTAATACTTTTACTAAACCCTTTTTCTAAAACTAATCTAAATCATAAACCTAACCTTACCAGCCCAAAACACAAACCCAAACCCAAAACAGATCCAAGCCGTTTTATTGAAATCATAAGGTTCAAATGAAGGGTTCAACCATAAGACGGTTCAAACACAAAGGGTCATATACCCTTTTGCTAACCTCCCTAAATCAAACTACTGTGCCTCATTGGGGCCAAAAACAGAACCACTCTCGCTGTCACTCTCACACACCCTGCTACCATCCAAAACACCTTCACATGCTCACCCCTTTGGTACCCCCTCCAATTCTAAGCTGGCAATTGATGAGTGTCTAAATACTCATCATTTTATACCAATCTGAACTGTCAAAACATCCAAAAACACTCAAATATGAATCAAAATACTTAAAATATCTTAGAAGTGTGTTTTATATGTTTCAAATGCAAAATAATCAAAAACAAATGAAAAACGTACAAAGTTTGCATAATTGGCAGTTTCAGTCCCTCAAGTTTCAAAAGTTGTCAAAACTAGTCCCTGGTTATTCTAAAAACATGAAAAAGTCACCAAAGGTCCTTTTTGAATAACAAAGTTACATATTTAGTCCTTTCGTGCAAAGTTTCACAAAATTACAAGTTTAGTCCCTCAACTTTGCAAAATTGACATAAATGGTCCTTGGGATGTAAAAACTTTGAGAAAATCAATTTTGGTCCTTATACTAATCTTCTATGGCAGGAATGGTCCTTGGTTGGCAAGTTTGGTGAAATGACATGTTTGGTCCCTTGACTTTCAGAAAATGGCAGAATTGGTCCCTGGTGGAAAATGTTGGATAAAAAGTCAACTTTGGTCCTTGAAAAATCACAAGTTGTCAAATTTGATCCTTGGGTGAAAGTTTTGAAGAAGATACACATTTGGTCCCTGAAGTTTCACATTTGGCAAGATTAGTCCCTTGAATTCAAAAAATTGGAAAATATCAAAATAGGACCTTGTACTATTTATCCTTGTCAAATTTGGTCTTTGTGTATGCTTTGGTAAATTTACAAAACCAGCCCTCAAAATTCTGCAAATTACAATTTTGGTCCTTGTGATTTATTACTTAAAAAACCAAACGGATCCTTATTATTTTCTAAAACAAAAACCCAATCCAAACAAAACAAACCAAGCCCACCCTTCCTTATTATCCCCTAGCCCAAACCAAAAGCCCAACACCAAAAATATAATAAACCGGGGTCAAACCCACAGTCAAACACCACCGTCACTGTTCCTCTCCCTCCCTCACCACTGCATCACCCAAACCACCTCCACCTCAGTGGTATTTTACCACTTGCTCACCCACTCTTCACCACCTCACCCTCCACCTCTTACAAACCTCCAAACATCATTAAATTCCTTAAATCCCTCACAAGCAACCTCCACAGCTGGCATTGATATTTTGGCGCGAAAAAGCCATTTTGAACGGTGTGGATTAAATTGACCATATCAACGGCTAAAGTGAAGTGGGAAAGTCTTCAATGACTGTCAGGAGCTCAAAAAGTCTATATTTAACCAAAGAGAAGCAGAAAAGAAGGAGTATTAGTTTAGTTTTAGTACAATTTAATCGTAGGTAGTGTAGAATCATTTCCAGCTGTTATTTTCAGTTTTAAACACTCATATTCAGTTCCTTTAATGTATTTCAAACTTTATTTCAGGTTAATTTCAAGTTCTAGTTATTTAATTCAAATTTGCAAATTTCAAGTGAATTTGACAAATTCACTTGAAACTTGTTAATGTTGTTGTTTCTTGTTCTAATCAGCTCAATTTAGTTTCTTGTTAAGCTTTTTGGAGCTTTTATATCATTTAGTGGACTTATACTCAGTATTACTAAAAAACATAAAAATCAAGAAAAATAGAAATAAAATAAAAATCAGTTTGTGTGGTGAATGAAGGAATGAGAATGGTGAAATTTGGATTGATATGGTCTAGTAGCTTTTTGGGAAGCTGTTAGGTTGATTCTCAGTCCTTGGTTACTAGCTTCTCAGTTGAAAAACATTTGTAAGCTTATTTCTTTAATTTTGCATAATACTGTTCCACTGCTTATTGTTTGGTTAATTGTGTTTATTTATGTTTTTTAGATATAATTGAGTTAGTCTTAATCATAAAATCAGTTGTGAGATCACTAGAATTCATTGTACCTTAAAAACTCACTTTGACTGTTAAAATTGCATATGTTGGATTTTTGGGTTATAGTACTTGGAGCCTTTGTTTTTGTGTTCATTTAAGTTATCTAGATCATAATAGCTTGTTTAGAAACAGTTACAAAGTCTCAAGCATTCAATTGATCTAAAAAACCAAAAATCTGAGTAAGATCAGGAGTGTTTGGCTCAGGCCTATTCACTGTGCTCAGGGTTGTTTCTAAGGGTTTTGTTTGTTTACATAGGTTACTTAGGGACACAATAACTCAGTTCAACCATAAAAATCAACCATCATTCAGTAAAAAGTCAAAATAGTTCTTAGTCTTATCCTAGGTATACACTGTTAGGATTTTGAGATCCTAGACTCATCAAATCTGTTCTAAAGTAGTTCATATAGTTTAATTTGGTTTCATTTAAGCTTAGTACATCTTATTCAGTCATTAGATTAAGCTCAAAACTCAAAAAAGTCAATTTCCAAGTTTAATAGAAAAAGTCAAATTTCCACTTTTGCAGAAAATCTCAAAAGTTCAAGGAATTTAGTAGAATTTAGTGTTTGCTTTCATGACCTGAAACTTGTTACTAATCTTAGTCTACCAGCTCAAATTTAAGTTACCATCTTTGTTATATTTTTAAGATTTTTGTTGTGGGTCCCACAGACCTCCAAACTCACCTGCAGGGAAAGGAGTTCCCCTGCATCAGCAGACTTCAACCCATCACCACCACTTTGGTGGTGATTTCTGACCACCTCAGTGGGCCCTACTATCACCACTTAACTCCTTTCAACCCCCCTTCTACCAGGGATCATAATTTGACCAAAGGTTTGACCTCAACCCTTGTGGACCCTACCTAAATCAATCCCTTAAGTGTGTCCCATTTTCTGAGTTGAGTCAAGTAATCAAAGTGCTTAAGTTTGGCTTATTAGCTTATTCTGTGGGATTTCTTGGTTGATTCTTGCTTAAACTAGTTCACATAACTTATTTGAATCAGAATAATCCATAGTGGGTCCCACTTAAGCTCAATTGAGCTTATTTGCTTTGTTGGTCAACAAAAGTCAACTGGGAAGCTAATAAGCTTCCACAGTGCTTATTTTTAAGTTACAAAATAGTTGTTTTTACAAAAGTTAGTTTTTTTTAGATATAAAATAGATTTGTAAAAGAAAATTCAAGAAAAACCAATATAATAATAAGTGATAGTTTCTATTTAATATAATTTAAATTTTAATTTTCATTTTTAGATTTTCATTAAGTAATTTGTATTTTTATATTTTTATTAATTTCCTTTTATATTATTAATAATTAATTAATAATTAAGTTTTAAATAGCATAATTAGTTTTTATAAAGTAACACCTAGTTTTTATATTTTTCCTAGCTTTTATATGTTGTAAAATAATTTTAGAAATTTTATTGTAATTTTTACTGTTCATTTACTAGTTTTTATAATTTAAATAGTTTAATTGGTAATTAATTAATAATTAGAATAATAATTAGTAAATTAGTTTAAAAATACATAAAATAATTTTTTTATAATTTTTTAGGATTCCTGTGATGGTTAATTAGATTTATAAAAATCTTCTTAATTATCTAAGTCATTTTAGTATTTATAATAATTTAAATCATATAAATAGTTAATTAATAATTAAATAGTAATTAATTAATAATAATTAGATAAATAGTAAGAAAAATATAATTTTAATTTTAAAATAAGTTTTATAATATTTTAGACTTTTAGAAATTTTAATTTTATATTTCTAGACTTATTTTACATTTTCTTATTTATTAGTGAATTATTAAATAATTAATAATAGTTATTAAATAATAATAATTAATTAAATAATTAGTAATTATAAAATAAATATTTTAAGTTTATTTAATTTTCATTTAAGCCCCTAAGGCATGCAAATTCCTATTATAGTTAAAATCGTTTTTGTTTCGTACGTTTACGTAGATTTAAATTAAACGTACGCGTTTTTAGATTTTAACCGTTTTTAAATATCTAAGTTTTCACGTAATCGTTCTAATAGTTTATCTAAGTTATTTTGTTTTATAAAACCCTAGTGTAATCACTCACACACACTTATACCCTTTCCTGTTCATAATCACTCAATCACAGATTCGTTTTTAATACCATCCACACCTCGTCGGGACATAACGACCCGGGAAAACACTGTATTTCACGGAAGCATTGGCCTAAGCTGTTTGACTATTATAGTTGACCATTCACAAGTGGTTGACCAATAATTATCTGACTGTTTCACACCAATCAGCAATCTAAAAGACCATATTAAGCTCCAAAAACCAATCAAACGGCTGAGATTCGTGAGATTGGCCTCCAAGGCAAAATCAAGGGTCCTTATGGCGGCAAAGAAGCATAAGTGAAGAAGCAAAGCACTTCTCTCACAGAAAAAACACAACATGAGGACAAGACTCAAAGGATAGAAACCCTAGTTCTTCTAGTATAAATAGGAGCTTTTGTAGCCAAAGAAAAGGCAGTAGGTTTTTAGTAGTGAAGTTTTAGTTGTATAACTCAAGTTTAGTTTATGTTTTTTTCAGCCTTCTTAAATTTCAAGTATTGTAATTTAACTTTCAATTTAGTTCAAATATTTTTTTATAAATTGTCCTATTTACTTAAAGGGAAAATGGCACAAAAAGGCACTCAACTTAGGGTCTATTTACAATCAAGGTAGTCAACTTTTTTTCTTGCACATAAAGGCGTCCAACTTTTTTTTTAGCCGATTTAGGTTTTTTTTTTCTCACTTTCCGTTAACCCACTAACGAACATTTCGTTAATTCTCAAACTTTGATAAATTAAACATTTATAAAACTTAAGGGCCCAAAAATGACAACTTGAGATTTTATGATATGGGTTTATATTTTGCCCCTTTAATTAATATTCACTTTGTTCATAAACCACAAGGTAGATGCAGACCACAATAATCTTGATGGTACACCATTGAGGCATTGACAAGCCAAATTTGTATAAACCACCATATATACGAACATATGAAATAACAAAACCAGTATCATCATGACCAACTTATATCATATAATCATAGTCCGACTTAAAAACCAAACAAATCAACATTTCGCATCTGCCTATTTTGTGCTAACCCTCAAAAGTATTAACTGATGAAATAATATCAACTGATCACAATCATCATCTTTTTCATTTACTCAGTTTCACCAACCATCATCATCTTCAAAAACAATCCAAATAAAAGAATAACAATTAAATCTCAAACATCCCAAATCTTTCTTTTTCTTTTTCTACTATGTGTATTATCCCATTGACCCATTGCAATATCCACTTCAAGATTTCAAAAGCCATTACCTACTATTAGAGATCAACCTTACATTACCCACCGCCGCCGGACACTTTGCTGAGATAACAGTGGTGGTGGTGATGAACAGAGTGTGGCGATTGTTGGGTTTGTATGTAGTTTTGAGTATGGTGAGTTTGGTGTGGCTGAGATTTTGGATGGTGTTGACTCTTGAAGGTGGTGCCTTTGATAAAGAAAATCTACCAAAAAAGAGAATCGCATAGTTTACTCATCAACCAATTTGATTAAAATTTACTGGATTAAACACCCCTAATTTGTGTTTTTGGGGTTTGGATGAGAATGATAATTTTAGGGGTAATTGTCATTTTTGGGCCCTTAAGTTTTATAAATGTTTAATTTAGCAAAGTTGGAGAATTAACGAAATGTTCGTTAGTGGGTTAACGGAAAGTGAGAAAAAAACCTAAATCCGCTAAAAAAAAGTTGGACGCCTTTATGTACAAGAAAAAAAGTTGACTACCTTGATTGGAAATAGACCCTAAGTTTAGTGCATTTTTGTGCTATTTGCCCTTACTTAAATTGCTTCTTATGATTTCTTATGTTTCAAAAATTCTTTTAAAAGCTTGCATATCTGTTAATGAAGCTCATCTAAGCTTTCTAATAGCTTTGTATGAGATCATTTGCTTTTTAACCTATTTAAATTCAAAAAAATTACAAAAGTCAACAAAAGTCAAACTGCTTATTGTGGATGATGGGCAGAAATGGAAGGTCCCATAGCTTTTACTAGCTTGTTTATAACAAGCTAGAGCTTGTAGAATTGATTTGGCCTTGGTTTTGAGCACAAGGCAATAGTAAGTCATCTTTTTCATTTTTGCTTATTTACTGTGCATCTGCTTATTTGGTGCTTTTTCCTGTTCTTATTTGCTTATTTTAACTTTTATGTGCCTGGTATGCTTAGTTCTCAGTTTAAAATGCTTTAGTTTAAATTCTTAATCTTACATGTCATTTTTAGTTCTAAACTGCTCACTTTTAAATGCTTATTAAAACTGCTTATTTAGTCTTAGATTTTACTTTATAAGTAATTATTAGACTTAGTATAAGTTTATTTGTTCAAAAATTTGGCTTTAAAAACAGTTTTCATAGTCAAAAACCAAAACTGCCCTTTTAAAGGGGTGTTTGGCACAAGACTTGTTTTTAGAAAAAAATTGTTTTTGACCAAAGATTGAAATTAGACCAGCTTTATATACTTGTTATTAGTAGTTTTAAAGTAAAATTTATTAGTTTCAATTAGTTTTAAAGCTTTTTAGCTAGTTTCTAAAAGATTTTAAGTTAAAACTGCCTAATAGATTAGCTTAGATGAAAACTAGATTAGGCCTTTATAGTTGTTATTTTTGCTTCAAACTAATTCTAAAAAGGTTATATAACTCAGTCAAAATCTGGTACTAGGGCTTTATTAGTTAAAAATCTCAATTTTACCCATTTTTGAAACCCACTACATCAGCATCATAACAGTCTCAACACCCTTTTTCATTTTCAATTTTAGGAAAGTTAAAGTAGGAATTAGGTTTACAAGTAATTAGTAGTATAGAGTTCATCTTTGTGAGCTTAATTCAGTCTTTTGTGCTTAATTGATAGCTTAATCTTAGCCTGCAAAACTCTCAATTCAGGCCTGCAATTGTTTACCTGTCCAAACATCCTCCATGTCAGCAACCCTTATAAGCCCTTAACAAGCTCACAATAAGCTCAAATTTGGTTTTGGTGCCAACTGATTGTTTAATTTTAGTTGTTTGAGTTTTTTGTGCTCTGGATTATTCATTTGCTAGCTTGTTTGTTAGCTTAAAAGTGTCATAATAGGTTGTTTTAGCTTCAGTTTTGCTAATTACTCATTTATAATTTTAAGTGCTTATTTGCCTGTGGGATAAGTGCTTATTTGTGTTTTGACTAGCTGCATTAGTTTAATTTTTGCCTTACATAGCTTATTAGTTTTTGTTGTAATTTTTAGAAGCTTATGTGAACTTATTATTTCCAACAGTTAAACAAATTTTTACAAGTGTTTTTTCAAATCTGTTAGCATTATTTACTTATTCTTAGCTTATTATCAAGTTTCATAAAAGTTGCCTTTATTAAAAAGTCTTAATTTTATTTGCTTATTAAGTTTTAAAAGAAAAAATTGAAAAAAAAATATATAATTTACAAAAAGGAAAAGCCAGGGGTCGAACCCTTGACCTCTCCCTTTGACCAAGCAGACCAAGCATAGCACCAACACCCACTAACACAAGCGCCTAGGAACTTCTCATTTTGGTTGGTAATTTCAATTTATTTAACACTTATTTTCACTAATATCTTACTAAACTGCTTAGCTTATTTACAGCTTTTTCCTTTTAGCCTTTTGCATCTTTTCAATTTTCCTATGCTTATTAGTTAAACTACTTTTCCAAAAAATTTCATAATTTTTAAAATCATTTAGTATTTTTAATAATTTAAATTAGTTAAATTAGTTTTTAATTCCTAAAAAATTATTTAAAGGTCAAAAAAATACAATTCTTTTTTTAAAAAATTTCTTTTGTCATTTAGGATCTAGGAAAAATAAATTTACACCCGTCGCACTTAAATTTCAAAACATTTACATTTTGGGCCTGTAATGAGCCTGGTTATGGGCCCTTTTTTTTTTTTTTTTTTTTTAGTTGCATTTTAGGATATTTTAGCTTACGTTTTGCGTTTTGCGTTTTGATTGTTTTCTAAGTAAGTTTTTAGTTTTATTTATCATTGCTAGATTAATTTGTGTTTTAGTTACATTTATTTATTTTCTCGTACTTTATTTTCAATTTAACTTTAATTCAAAAATCAAAATCAAAAATCAAAATCAAAAATCAAAAATCCATTTATTCAAGCATTTTAAATACCAAACCTAAAACGATATCCTCGATTCACTCCTCGTTGGGAAACGACCCGGGTAATCACTTATCTGGATTTCTATAACGGATTGTGTTGTTAGTTTTGCACGTTGACCTTTTCCCGAGAGGTTTGACTTGTGTGTAATTCGCGAACACATAATGTATGTTGATCATGTGTTTTTTTTTTGCTTTTGCAGCGATGTATGTTCTTTCCTTTCTTGGTAGTTCATATGATGAGGGTGAGCCGGTTAGGCCTCCCGTAGACCTTCGTGGTGAAGTTGTAACTCCTCTGTCATATATGGCTGAGGTTGGGTTTCCCTTGGGCTCTGTTGACCCTAGTGGAAACGCCCAAGTTGACTATGAAATGAAGGACATGGAGGGTGGTACTAATGATATCTCGTATGTGGAAATTATTGCCTCACATGAGTTGGTTATAGAAGGTTCCTTGCTTGAGACTCCGGTTACTCATGTGTTTGGTTGTGCTACTTTGTCTAACGTCACTAAGACATAGAGGTGAGTTTCAAAGGTCTCAGCCTTTACGGATACTGCTCTTGAATTTGACCAGGGTGTGTCTAGCCATCCTGGTAAGAGGCTTAATTGTTTGTACTGAACATCCAGGAGCATGTGATCCAACCGTTATTGATGAGGTTGTTATTGTTGAGCATCCGGTAGCCGTTGATGCCCATGAAGTAGTAGAATATGGCTGTGAAGTGCCTGCTATTGGGGTTGACTTAGCTTTTGGAACCCCTTTAGTAGCTATAGAGAGGCCTTTACTGCTGAAGATAGCGATGTCCAGGAATTAATTGTTTCTCTCGGACCTTCATTCTCCGGTATGCCCATGCCCTTTGCATCCTTGTGTTTGTTTATACCGTGCCAAGTTTTTGTGAGATATTGTGACATTCTTCGTTTTTGTATTGACAGGTAGTGATGATAGTAGTGGAAGGGTTGGGAATTCATAAAAGAGTCCAACATTGTTCCTCCACACTATGCTGGGAGTGGATGACCCTATCACTGAACCTTCTTCCGTACGAGATTATCTTGGGGCCATCGTCCCCTCCTCCCACAAGTTCCTGGTGAGCGTCACCCCCTTGATGTTACTCGAGAGTCCCTAGACCGAGCCTTGAGAGATTTTATTTGAGGGTATGATGAGATACTTCAAAGAGTTGAGTTGAATAACTCGACTGTGAGGGAGGTTGCTAGACTGAGAGCAGCCTTGGAGCAGTCCGATGGGATGGCCTCTCAGCTCAAGGAGGAGCTAAAAGAGGAAAGAGAGTGTTGGCAGGTAGAGAAAATCTCATTGACTGCTAAACTCGTAGAGGTCGTGCAAGAGAAGGAAGTTGTTCTGAGGGAGAATCCAACTATTTTGGAAAAGATACGGGCTGAGAAGGGTGACAACTAAGATATGTATTGGCCTATGTTAGTCTAGGTAGGATTTTGCGTTTGATCAGGGTGTTGTGCCTCGGATCCTTAATGAAATTAACATCGTAGTCAATTTATTACATGATGATCAAATGCTTGTTGAGGTGAGTTTGTGTGTTGATCAGAATATTGTTCCCTGGATCCTTAATGAGTTTAATATTTCAATTAACTTATTGTATGTTTCCCATTTCTTACACTTAGTGATCAGTTAAGTGTGAAGAGATGTGTTAATACAAATAATCGTTTAAAAACGTTATTTCTAATTAATGATCTTCTACTTTTTTATAATGACAAAACTAAACCGCAACAAGTGCAAGTTTACTTAAACAAGTTTTGGACTTAAGTTTTACGTCAATCAAAATCACTTACGTATGAATGTGATTTATTTCAACTTGCATAATGATCAGAGAAATTTTTTACAGTTGCATAACATCATACATTTTGTAAACTTATATTTAAAAGTTTACTACCACTTTTAATTACAACATTACTTTTATTTATAAGAAAATATTTTAATATCAACAAGCCAAAATCTTCCATTTTGAGAAAGGATTTAATATTGAAATAAGAACAATCCTAATAATCCAAGACACTTGTGAAAAGAATAAAATGTATTTTTGCTTGGAAGACATAAACATTCTATTTTTAGATTAACTACTTTTAACAATTAGAAAACATCTAACCCATTTTCATTAGCACTTTTTAAGCATCACAAAATGGAAATATTCCAAGCAAACTCATATTCACCACCCTTGAAACAAGGTTGGTTTTCAATGTAGAGAGGACATGGACCCACTGATCCTCTTTTAGGGTGCCGTGGATCCGTCCGTGTCTATTGTTAGGTTCTCTTTCCTATTTAAGCAAGGATTTTGCACGCTATTAGACTCACCTCATGAAATCACATTTCTTACATTCTCTCATACATTCATATAAATTCTTTGATCATTATCCTATTCTAATAATTATCCTAGTGATCCATACTAACCATATTTTCTAGCAAGAGAAGAGCACATGAAGACTTCAAAGTTTTATGTGTTGCAGTTACTAGCTTTTGTATTTGCAAGATTGTTATACTATTATATTTTACTACCACCAAAGTTCATAACCAAACATCATACACCAAATTAGAGAGACAAGTTGGTATTTTAGGCCTCAAAATACATTGTGAGGCAGTTGGTTCTACCTCGAAAAGAACTCGATATTTAGCTTTGTATCGATAAAAGTATAAGCGGCGTTATACGGTTTTCTTCAACAAGTAAGGGAGCTTGTTGACATAGTGAAGTGAACTATCGAGTCAGATACTCAGAGGGTGGAGTAGGGAAAGGAAGGAAGCTTTGTTACCAAACCACTATAAATACTCGCTTCTTGATTTGATCTTTTCATCATTTACTTATTCTCTTGTATTTACTTATATATATTATCATTGCTTGATTTCACAATAAGTTATCGAAATTATTATTTTAAAATGATAAAAATTATTCAACCTCCTATCTAGTTTTTTCAAAATTGGCATTAAAGCTACGTACGTTAACCAAGATTTTTAATATAAAGTGTATTTTAAAACTTGAACCGATCTATGGATTCCAGAAACTATAAAGAATGGGCAATCTATGCAAAAACCACCACTTTTCAAAAGCGACGGTTTTAGTTATTGAAAAAATAGATTTGAAACTTATATGAAATCAAAAGACATCGATCTTTGGCATTTTATCCTTGAGGGTGATTTTAAACCTATTATTAGAAATGTAACCCTCAAAGAGATGAGGTTGTTCCTTATGATCGTCAAAGTGACAATTTAAAGAAAAAGCTTGTTAAAAATAATGAGGCTAAAACGATTCTTTAGAATGCTTTACCTAAAAATGAATTTGAAAGAACTTTTATGTGTAAAATGGCTAAAGAAATTTGAGAATCTTTAATAATCACCCATTAAGGAAATTTCTAAGGTAAGGATAACAAAATTGATCTTTTTATTCAACAATATGAACAATTTTCTATCCTTGAAGATGAAAGTATTGATAGTGGATTTGTTAGATTTAATACTATTATTACTAGTTTAAAAGCTCTTGTTAAAGGTTTTCCTAGCAAAAATTACGTAAGAAAAGGGCTCTTCATCCGAAGTGGAGGCCGAATGTAACCTTGATTGACAAATCAAAGGACTTGTCGTCACTACAACTAGACGAACTTATCGGCAATCTTAAGGTGTACGAAGTGGTAATGGAAAAAGACTCCAAAATCATCGAGAGCAAAAAGGAGAAGGTTAAGTCTCTTGCATTAAAAGCCAAAAAGAAGACAAGTGATGATGAATGTTCCACCTCGGGTAGTGAAGACGAAGAGTATACAATGGCGGTTGGGGACTTCAAGAAGTTTTTCAAAAGGAGATGAAGGTATGTGAGACAACCTCGTGACGAGAAGAAATCATTCCGAAGAAGCCGTGATGATAAGAAGGAAAAAGTGAAAGGAAGTGCTATAGATGCGGAGACCCGATTCACCTCATTGGAAATTGTCCAAAACCACCAAGGAACAAAGACCAAAAGGCTTTTGTCGGAGGTTCTTGGAGCGATGGTGAAGAGGATGATGAAAAGATCAAGGAGGAAGCTTATCTCATGGCTCAAGCATCTAGTGAGGTACATTCCGACTCCTCTTATTATAGCGATGATAACTCTTCTATTGATGACGATGAATTGCAAGGTGAGCACAACAAAGTATGTGAACTTAGTCAAAAAGCCATAAACAAAGATAAATTTTTTGGAAACTGAGAAAAGTCTTTTGGAAAATGAAGTTTTTGAATTAAAAGAGAAAATCAAAAGGCTTGAAAAAAAATAAAATAATTAACATTGGATGTGAATCATGTCAAGAGCTTTGTATTGAAAACGAAAACCTTAAAGAAACTCAAACTACGCTTCTAAAGGAAGTATATAAGTTTATAAAGTTTAAAAAGAGTACTTACTCTTTGAAAGAGTACTCATCTTTTTATGAGCGGCGAGCGTTAAGCGTTGTAATTTTAATTTTCGTTTCGAAAGCAACAAATTAATAGCTTTATTTTTTTTTTTTTATCCAGAATGCTCATTTTTCAACGCTCAATGAAGTAGCATTTTGAATCGTTGAGCATTTAGGAGTTATGAGCATACAGAATTACATCTTTCTACATATTATGATTACAACTACAACTATATTACCAAATGTTTAAAAAAAAAAAGAAAAAAAAAAAGCTACTCACAACAACTTCGTACAACTACGGATACTTTTGTGAAACACACGTAATCAAAGATGGTCTAATAATATTTGTACTCGCACATATAAATCAATCACTTGATAGTGAAAAAGTGATTTATGTTCCTCTTTGAGTAAAAATTGAACATGTATCATACTCCCATTGGATCTTATTAAAAAAAATTGCAGAACAGGGGATCCTAGAAAATGAAAGTAGATAGTCGGTAAGGGTTGAAGATGTAAGTTATGGTGCTTCTAGAACAGCATTACATAGGAAATTGCAAGAGATTTGACTGTTAGTGTAAATTTAGAAGGTAAAATGGAATTAATTTATTTTCCACAAAAAGAAAGTGCAACATTTTTCCACAAAGACTGTTGACCAGTGACGATATTAATATTTCTTTGGCTTTGGAGAAGATTAGACCAGATGCCATATCAAGATCACATCTTCATTCATTATATCATCATTTAACCATAATCACTCTTTTCATATTTTAAGTGTCATTACTCTTTTACCTTCAAGAATACTTTATACTTTATATAAGTATATTTTACGGACACAAAATAAAATAAATACGGACACTCGTAAGAAAGTAAAATAAAATAATGAGGGTGGTCACCACTCTCTCATCTTCTTTTCTTGAGTTATGCTTGAGGGACGGCTATACAATGGAGGTGACGTGTGAGGGTAAGTCCTCACCCTCCATTGCATCCAGCCTTACAAATGTAAAATATTTTAACTAAAAAAAAAAGATAAATTCATAAATCATAAAATTACAAGAGTATAAGTATAAGAGTTATCAATTACATAATGTATATTTTCAGGGAGTTATGGTTAGTTTTGTTTCCAATTTTATGTAAATGAAATGAGTGTTTTCTTTCAGATTATTTTATTTGATTTGATATTAATTAATGAATTATTTTATTTTATCTTAACGGAGAATCAGTCGAGCTATATTCACTAACACTTCACCCATTTGACTTGATATGATGGCTTCATCTTCCTAACGCTGGTCTAAACTTTGATTTGTTTTTTTATATGCTGTAATTTGTTATTTGATATTAACTGTTAAATTTTATTTTAAGGAAGAATCGCATATAATAGATCATTTCAAAATATACGTTCAATTACTTTTGGACCAATAATTAAAGGTGCTAAACCTATTTCATTGTTTATCTAATTAGTTATAATGCCCACGCACGCGCGGATTTTTTTTTTTTTTTTTGAATCATATATTTTTATTTATTAAAAAACAAATAATTTAATCTTTGTTTTGTTTGATTTATGATGTTTAATTATAGTTTTTTATTATTAAAGATAATTATTTAAAAATTTTAATCCTATTATTAATTGCATCTTATCTATATTTTTTGTATTTATCTTCTACCAGTGTTATAGATAAATATAAAATGTTACCTAATAAGACAATAATCTTTTTTTAAATAAAATTATTACTAAATAAGGTATGAATTCATTTTTTTAAAATGGAAAATTCGTAATATGGGTTTTGTTTTATTATATAAAAGATTATTTGTTTGAGGGATAATAACGAGTGTTGATTGGCACACTCTGATTTTTGATCGGAACACTCCAATGTACAATCTTTATAAGCAGTCTATGATAAATGTACAACTGGTCAAAGCACAGTTTGGAATGTGCAAATCAAAATAAAGAGTGTGCAAATCATTAGCCATCTTGTATACAGGTGATAGTCATCAAGACTTCACCCCTCTGATAGATAATACGTTTTACATGTGCCGGTTTCCAGAATCTAAAGTCCTTGGACTGATATGTTTAATTCATGCGGCTAATTTTGTATCTAAGAATAATACCGGAGAACTTAAAATAAAAATAAAAATAAAAATAGGAATGAGATATATTGCTAACTACGTTTGTATGAAACGTTGAATTTGATAATAAACAACCACCGTTTCAAATACATTTATCCATCATTTTCATGTCATTAACATAAAGACCAATTAGTCCATCTTGATGGCTCTCTATACAATATCCATCGTCTATAAATACCACAATTTTTATACTCATTTCATCACAAACAAAACATCTTCTTTCATACATATTAACTGAGACCAGTCAATTAAGTGAATCATGTCAACTGCTACAGTCGAAATTGACATTCCTTCAACGCATCCCGCTGAGAAGGTTTTCAAAGTTTTTTGCGACTTTGACAACCTCGCACCTAAGGTTAACCCTGCGGTTTTCAAGTCTATTAAGACAATTGAAGGCAATGGAGATGTTGGAACTACAAAGGACTTCCAATTTGGTGATGGTAAGAACTTGAACCAGCCATTATATGACTATATATAATCTTTATATATGCTTGACTCGTAATTAATAAACCATGCAGTTTCATATATGTGATCATGTACTATGTAATAGCTAGCTTAATTATCTCATTTTTTATTCGTTATGTTTTGTTGCTAACTATATATTACTTGACTTAGGCGTTCCATTTTCAAACGGGAAACTAAAGGTAGATGTTTACGATCCGAGCAACTTTACCTATGGCTACACATTTTTCGAAGGTGACTACTTGCAGGATATAGCAGAGTCCATCACGCATCTTATTAAGATTGTACCTGCTGCTGATGGAGGAAGCGTATACAAACAAACAATTACGTATAACTGCAAAGGTAACGCTAAGCCATCTGAGGAGGCTCTTAACTCTGAAAAAAGTGAATTCGAAAAGACCGGCAAAGCTATGGAGGCTTATGCAGCTGTTCATCCAGAGCTCTATTGATTTCTCGTCGAAAAATTAAACATGTTGGATTGCGACACTTTGGAGTTCTCTTCTGTTTTCCTTTATAGTTTTAATAATAATGGACAACGTTCATGTTAAATAACTGTTGTAGCATGGGTGTATGGACTAGTAACAACATTTCAAGGTTATCTATGTTTCATAAAATTTACTTACTTTTCATAAATGTCGAGAAAATTCAGCATCACTATTTATTTTATTTTTATTAATTTTAACATCATCGGTATACCATATACTATATATTCTGCTTCTAACTAGGGAAGTGATATTGACCCGGAGCTTTTTACTTGGTAGTTGGTACACTGATATTTAACGTGAATTGACACTTATAAAAAAATGATTGTTGTGTCTACTAATCATGCTTACAAATGTACTTAATGATTTGATTGGTTGATTTAAAAAATGATTGGTGAAAATTTAAAGAGATAATATGCATAATACAATTGTACAAGTAATTTATGCATTAGCCATGTACCCCAACATCTATTTACCAAAATGTTGACTTGTTTTGCCCAAAAAGTTTGTTCTAGGCTTCTAGCCTTCTTTTATACTTTCACTGGTGCCCCTTTAATCTTTGGCCGCCAGGCCACCACATTCGCACCACCGCACAACTCGCTACTACTTCTTCATCCATCATGATTGACTATTTGATCACCAATACTAAGTTGCCAGCAAACTCTCGTTCCTGAGATCTGGTAGATATACCATGAACGGAATGTTGTAAACTTCAGAACGTTTAAATAATCAACCCGCATCTTCATTCCTTTGTAGTCCAAAATAAAATTTCGTTGTTTTCCTTGTTTCTATTTTTTTAATTGAGAACCAAAAACTAAAATGTAAAAGCAATTAATGTAACATGTTTATTGGTGACGAATGGAAGTTAATGTGTGAATCATTTCGGTCGAGTGGGGCTAAGAAGTTATTTCCGTATACATGTTCGAGTGGGGCTAAAAATTTATAATGATTACTAGTATTATGTTCTTTCGATAGTTCGGAGGTGTACGACTAAATATACATGTTTCTAAGCTGATTATTTACCGAGAATTCCGAAGGAAAAGGCCTAAAACTAGACTCAAACATAGGTGGGCTATCAATCTCTTTGCAAGTGAATCGAGCATGACTGTTGTTTGACTATTATTTTCATCTGGAATAAGTTTGAAACTTGTGTTACACTTTAATGGACATCAAAGTGAAAATTAATCTGATTAACTCCGTTATGAAATAACCATCTGCACGAGTTTGTAGGCGCTCAAAGGCATAATGGTCAGGCGTCCCAATATCTACACAAGAAATCTTAGGTTCAAATCTCTTTGGGTAAACACCTTGTTGTTTTTCATGGAAAGGGTTTGTAACGGTCACACGGGGATATCCAATAAGACCTTGTACCTTCCTTCAAAAACATGAAAATTTCTTTTGTTTACCCGTTCATAACCAACCCATATTTTAATTACAATTAGTTTAAATTGTTTTGCTAATTTGTATATAACTAAATACCCTGATCATTTGAAGTCTTGCTACAACCTACAAATGGGATTACCATTGGTTCTATAGTCAAAGTCTTTAGGAGGGGGAAAAAAAGGAAGAATCTCACAACAGAAGAAAACGACATGGGGCCTTTTAAAAAAACGTCAATTCTAATACGAGGAAAGTCGTTAAAAAAAAGTAAAAGGAAAGAATATAAGAGTAACTACACTTGTTCGTTTCAATCAAATGCAGAATACTAAGTCAATTAAACATATTGTATTATGCACTATGATTGTAACTACTCGTTTAGTCTATTCTATGTGTATATATTTTTTTTTTCTTTTTTATTATTCCAAAATAAATGTCTATTTTTATATCATCCTTAATATGCGCTTTCTTAAAACAAAGTTGAATAGTAATAAGGATATGTTGATCTTTACACATCATTAGGCATGGTAAATTATTTATTCTTTTACTTAGTTTTCTTTCTTTAGTTCCATTTTTTTTTTAATTTTGTTTGTATTATTTGCACGCTATTTTACACGAGAATAGCTAAACTAAGAAGAATACTCACTATCAATATAAGTGGTTACGTATGTGATGTAAAACATGATTAGTATCAAGTTGAGATGGTTGTGTTGTTCGTTTCTCATATTGAAGGGTAAAGACCCAAAAATATGATTCGGAATCAAGAGTTTGTGTTGAGTCAACATGATCAAGATCTCCTAATATTTTAATGATGACAAATAAACCTTCGAAACACATAAAATAACAAACGGTAGCCAAAATTCCCCGAATCCATATCTGGTGCTGGCGCGCTGCCCGCGTGTTGACGCGTGGGTGACGCGCCAGGCTTCTGTATGGTTCGGGACGAATTTTGAACTTTCCCCTTACCCGACAAATGTGGATCTTTCAATACATGTATAAATATGTTATGCTTAATTAAGAACACTCGAAACGAGTTTTGAGATTAGAGAGATCCCACTTTTAAAACACCCAATTACGGGAAAATGCCAACTCATGTTTTTCTATCAAATGCCTCTAGCCAAGGCTTTTTCAAACTTAGGGAGCTTATATACTTCACGTAACATCACGTGAAAGCATCCATATGCTTATATCCCGTGCTTACGTCTTCTCTAATCACGTAACGGGTTTACTCCCTTATTGATTAAACTAAATCCAAGGTCTCTTTGCGTAAACGCATCCTTACCCGCATGGGTTATGCTTTACATCTAGGTAAAGCACTTGACTTGTTTGCACCAAGGTGTTAGTTGAGTACGTCGAGTCGTGAAAAGTCACAAGTTATGAAACTATGGATTCTCATGTTACTTAGACTTATAAGTAACTTATGATTTTCTCAACTTATAATCTTAATTGTCTAAACCTTCTCTTCTTAATGACAATAAGATTACTTCTTAATCTTTTCCTAATCACTTCTTAACCCTCTTAATCACAAAAGACAAAGCCACCAAAATATCCCACAATCTCTCACAAAAATCATTTTCCAACATCTTCTTACATATTCCCTTACACCTCTTACACACCCTTACACCCTTTGACTCACACACTCTCCCACACAAGATTCCCCTCACTTTATACAATACCAATACACCTTTCTCATACACCAATACATACTCTTCCATATACACACATACACTCTTTTCTACATCCTTTCACATACACACTTTCTCATACATACACTCTTTTCTACACACACCTTTATTTTCAAAATACACATTTCACTCACATACCCCTCTTCACACACACAAGGCTCCCCATCCAATCACTCTTACACATACTTACACATACAACTCAGTCCCTAGAAACATCATATCTTATACAACCCATATCTTACACTCCCAATACTTTTTCATTCAAAATACACATACTACTCACAACCATTTCACCTTCTACACACACTAGGCTCCCCATCACATCTAACTCTTACATATTCTCTTACACACTCTTACACTATCCAACCTTTATTCCCTTACACACTTACACAATCCAACACATACTCTACACACTCTTCATCTCAACCATTCATTCTCTTACAACACATCCCCTCACCAACATCCACACTTTCTCTCCAAGGAATGAATATTCTCATCTTAACCAAACCATGGTTTATCCTAACCCAACTATGGTTACTTCTCAACACACACCCTTCTTAACCCAACCATGGTTATTCTAACCCAACTATGGTTAGTTCTCTACACTTAACCTTGGTTAACTCTTAACCACACCAAGGATGGAATATTCCCTTGGATATGCTTCTCTTAACCCAACCATGATTCACATCTAACCAAACTATGGTTACTTCTTAACTTACCTCATTCTCACCCAATCATGGTTAACTCTTAACCACACCAAGGATGGAACATTCCCTTGGATACACTCTTTAACCTAACCATGGTTTATTCTCTACACCTTTAACCTAACCATGGTTACTTCTTAACCTAACCCTCCTCACTCTTCCCTATAGAGGAATATACCATGGTATATTCTCTTCTCTCTTTTCTATGCCATATGAGGAATACTCATTCTACCCCTACCCAATTATCTCTTCTTTCTTTCTATCTTTGATAATTGGTTTTCTAATAAACATTTCACAAAACATTTTCCAAATTGGCTATTTGAGTTGGTAAACCTTAGATTGATTAATGTTAAGGTTTTGTGTGAAGTACAATTGGGGGTTTAGCAAGGTAAGGTAGTTATAAGGTCAACACCCAAAGATTTGAGAAAATCTTTACAGACGCCTGGCGCGCTGCCCACGCATTGACGCATGGGTGACGCGCCGGCCTCGGTAAAATTTTCCCAGGGTTTTGCGTATAACACTAGTACAAAAACGACCTATGGTCACACATGGTCGATTTGGAACAGCCACACATTCAAATATTTGTGTGGCTGAAGGTAGGTAAATTGACAACATTTACGAATTAGTCACACATGAGCATTTCGAATGTGTGACCATAAGACCTCTATTGCCACACAATCGACCCTTATATGACTAAACGTAACTGGTGATTTTGTTCCATATCATTTAGTCACATATGCATTTGGAACGTGTGACAAATACAAGTAACCTTGATACCATACATGGTCACACTAAACTTATAGTCACATTTGCTTCTAATAGTATGACCAAATGCCATATACGGTCACACAAAACAGTTTGTCACACATTATTTAAGTGTAGCCAAAATCCAGTACATATAGTCACACTAAACAGTTTGTCACACATTATTTAAGTGTAGCCAAAATATGATTTGTGTGACTAAATGTTGACAAAGGCCACACAAAAACCCAATTCATGTGGCAAGTGGATGATCAATAGTCACACAAAATACACATTCCTTCACCTTAAATAGCATATGGTCATACTTATTAATACTTTTGGTCACTTGATGGTTAGTTGTATGTGACTAAATACACTCCCAAAAACATGCTTTGTGTGACTAAATGTTACCAAAGGCCACACAAAAACCAAATTCATGTGGCAAGTGGATGATCAATAGTCACACAAACTACACATTCCTTCACTTTAAACAGCATATGGTCACACTTATTAACACTTTTGGTCACTTGATGGTTAGTTGTATGTGACTAAATTCACTCCCAAAAACATGTTTTGTGTGACTAAATGTTACCAAAGGCCACACAAAAACCAAATTCATGTGGCAAGTGGATGATCAATAGTCACACAAAATACACATTCCTTCACTTTAAACAGCATATGGTCACACTTATTAACACTTTTGGTCACTTAATGGTTAGTTTTATGTGACTAAATTCACTCCCAAAAACATGGTTTGTGTGACTAAATGTTACCAAAGGCCACACAAAAACCAAATTCATGTGGCAAGTGGATGATCAATAGTCACAAAAAATACACATTCCTTCACTTTAAACAGCATATGGTCACACTTATTAACACTTGATGGTTAGTTGTATGTGACTAAATACACTCCCAAAAACATGCTTTGTGTGACTAAATGTAAGTAAAGGCCACACGAAAACCAAATTTATGTGGCAATTGGATGATCTATAGTCACACAAACCATACATTCCTTTCCTTTCAACACCATATAGTCACACTTATTAACACTTTTGGTCACTTGATGGTTAGTTGTATGTGACTAAATACACTCCCAAAATCATGTTTTGTGTGACTAAATGCTATCAAAGGCCAGACAAAAACGAAATTCATGTGGCCATTGGATGATCAATAGCCACACAAGATACACATTCCTTCACTTTAAACATCATATGGTCACACTTATTCACACCTTTGGTCATTTTATGTGTACTTGTATGTGACTAAATACACCCCCAAAAGCATGCTTTGTGTGACTAAATGCTACCAAATGCCACACAATAACAAAATTCATATGGCCATTGGATGATCAATAGCCACACAAGATACACATTCCTTTACTTTAAACATCATATGGTCACACTTATTCACACTTTTGGTCACTTTATGCTAGGTTGTATGTGACTAACTAAGCCCCCAAAAACATGCTTTGTGTGACTAAATGTTACCAAAGGCCACACATAAACAAAATTCATGTGGCCATTGGATGATCAATATCCACACAAGATACACATTCCTTTACTTTAAACATCATATGGTCACACTTATTCATACTTTTGGTCACTTTATGCTTACTTGTATATGACTAACTACACCCCCAAAAGCATGCTTTGTGTGACTAAATGCTACCAAATGCCACACAATAACAAAATTCATGTGGCCATTGGATGATCAATAGCCACACAAGATACACATTCATTTACTTTAAACATCATATGGTCACACTTATTCACACTTTTTGTCACTTTATGCTAGGTTGTATGTGACTAACTACACCCCAAAAACATGCTTTGTGTGACTAACACTACAAGAAAAACGGGCATTTGGGAGGGTGGAAAACCGTGCCAATTACTCAAAAAGCCGTGCCAAATGCTATTTGGCACGGCTTTGGCACGATTTTGGCTCCGTCCTAAATATGAGGGTGCCAAATATAATTGGGTCGGGTTGAAACCGTGCTAAATACTATTTCGCACGGTCCATGGGACGGTTTGAACTTTGAAGTAGGGGTGCCATGAGTGAGGTATTTGGCACGGATGACAATCTTCCGTTCCAAAATTGGCCAAATGCATATTTGGTACTAATTCATCTCCCGTGCCGAATGTGCATTTGGCACAATTTTTATTTATCGTGCTAAAATTAAATAGGACGGTTTTATCTGCTGTGACAAACGTATTTGGCACGATTTCCATTTTAGTGCCAAACGTATTGGGCACATTTTTATCCGCCTTGCCAAATAGTTTTTACTACACCATCGTATCAACCAATCACCTCATATATGCGCAAATTTAATTGAATCGAAGCCAAAAATAAATTGAACTCAATTTTTATTAATCATCCATAAAATGAAGTCAACATGATCACTTGAATACAATAAAATAAAAACCAATACGTCCAACATCTGTGTAAACCATGGTCTTTAGAATGACAAAGTCATAACTAGAACTTAATAAAAATCACTAAGACAATTTATTACAAATGAAAACAAATAACGCTCATCAGATCACGTCTTAATCTGCACCCTCTATCCAATTTTGAGCTCTTATATGTACTTTAAATCCTTTGTACATGTTATAAAACCCTGATGGAAATCTACATGAAGAAGAAGCATATAAATATACAATGATACTTATGAAATATCTTTATTTTGAAAACCTTAAAAATAAACAATATAAATGAGCAGGTGGAGGATGAGGATACGTCACCTTGAATAAAGTTCATTATAACTTAAACTGCAACCTTTACGTGGAATCAAACAATCATCTATAGATAACATTTCAAAGTGTTCTCCATTCTCATTCAAAAGCACAATAAAACTTACCTGAATAATGCTCGGTATGAAAGTTCACTTGTTTTGATCAAGGTCTCCTAAAATTACAATAAAATCCCACTAAGATTTTTCACAAGTTTAAAACCGCACTCTTTCGTTAAATAGAAATCTTAGTTGATTGGTGGAGTATCCAATTAAAGCCTAAATAATGTTTTTATTAAATTAATCACATGAAGCTAATCAAACATTTTAAGATTGATCAATATCTCAATTTTATAACTTTATTAGCAGTACCAATACTAACATGGAGATTCATATATATGTTTCAAGTACCCATTTTTCTCAAATATAAAACTCCATTGACATTGCTCTATAATTAAGATATACTTGACGCTTTAACAAAGTTACATAAGTCGCCATCATGCCATAATTTTTAACGCTTATATTAATAATATCTTGTAACATATAGCATCAAGTAACGATGGAAGAAGTAGGGTAGTCAATAGGGTCAGGTCAACCCGAACCCGATAAGCCTTATAAGGTCGGGTTGGAAAGTCTTATCGGGTTAGTTTGTCCCGAACCCGATAACCCGATATTGTTATAAGGTCGGGTTCAGGTTAAATTATTTACATTATCGGGTCAACCCAATATGACCCGAATGATAGTTTTTATACATAAAAAAAAAAATACAAAAGCCAACCTGCTTATTCAATTCGAACAACACATAAAATGTGAATGATGTAAAAGTGTATAAAATGTGTAAGAATTGAAAGAAGGAAGACTTAAGTTATTAAAATCAATATGAAGAAAGATAGAGAAACATCGAATGACAGTCACATATATATTTGTGATGCCACAGTATATGAATACACATAACGTAATTTTGAGTCTATATGTCTAACTTATCACAGGACTATATATATAACATACCATAACATTTATCTTAAATGCATGTATTATATGTACTAACTATCAACTGTGATACCAATGATTGAGCAATCACAGTGTTGGTGTATGACTTTTTCACACGATACAAAGTCTATTACTGCTCTTGGTTACTAACAGAGTATTGACATCATTAGACTTTTTTAATGTCTTAAACTATAGAGTTGTTTCCAATTGCTAATTTGGTTGAATCTAAGGAATGTTAATAATAATCATAACAATTTGTTTGAGTCCTAAAAACTATTGTCTAAACAATCACACTTTGCATAGTCATTTTATCAAACAAATGGTGTGCACAGACTTGATTATTTTTATAAATCACACAAAACCCATCATAAATCCAAACATATAAGATCAAAATCATAACAATTAACATTTTTTTACCTGGTGTTAAATAACTACTAAATTGATGATGAAATTGATGATAAAACACATTAAACTACCTGATCTGTAAAGAAGATCGTTGACAGTAGTGTCGGTTTGTGATTAGTAGCATAGCGGTGGTATACCGGAGGTGGTAGAAGCAGTCATGGCCTCGTTGGGGTGGTGGTGGTAGAAGCAGCCGTGTGTGAGATTTGGGAGAAGAATATGAATAGTGTAGGGTTTTTCAATTGTGAAATAGATAAAAGAGGGAAAAGTTTTCTGTGATTAAGCATAGAAAGTTTGACGAGAAAATAGGCGGTTGGTAGACTTTCACGAAAAAATGAGCGGTATATTATAATTTTTTGGGATTAAGCATAAAAAGTTTTTGAAAGTTGGTATGTTTTGGAAATGGGTTGTGCATGTAGTTAAGCTGAAAGATAAAGTTTATATTTTTAAAGTTTTTTTACAAATTAGTTGGAGCTGAAGCTTATTAATGTAAAATCGAATAAAAATACATCAAATTAATTTCAGATATATTTTCGATTTTTGCCTGATAATCATATTTTTAAGTGTATATATGTAATTTAACTGGCTATAAGCCCCCGTAAATCTTCATAAGCCCCTTTCAATGGGCTTAGGCTTATGAAGGCTTATAACTTATATAAGCCTCCATAAGCTCGTGTGACAAACAATGGCAGAGTAAGACAATTTTTTGTAAGAGGTCCAACAGTGTAATTCTAATGATGTAAGAGGGCCAGAGTGTAATAATTTTTTTAATTATATGAAAATGGACAAAAAAACATTAAAATAAAAAATTTGTCGGACGGTCACCACCCCTTTGGTCTCTACTTGGCTCCACCAATGGTTGCAAATTTTCGTTAGCATGTTTGTGTAGTAGTGATTGCTAACGTGTATTAACACCATTTTCTGTTACAAATAGGTTTTCATGCACCATCGAATCAATCAACCATTTCATATATACGCAAATATAATTCAATCGAAGCCAAAAATAAATTGAACACAATTTTTTTTGATCATCTGTAAACTCAAGTCAGCATATATGGTTACTTGAATACCATATAGTCTAAACCAATACGTCCAACTTCCTAGTAAACCATGGTCTTTAGAATGACAAAGTCATAACTAGAACTAAATATAAATCACTAAGACAATTTATTACTAACTTACACAAATAAAGCTCATCGGATCACGTTTTCATCATAAACCCTGCATAATATAAATATTTCAATATTAGAAATATATATGAAACAAAAAACAAATCAATATGCAAAATAGTAATAAAAATGGTATACAATCAGCTAACAAAAGGGGGTTTATGAAATAGTGTTACGGATTACTGCAGCTGAAGAAGTTTATGTGATGAAAAAGTGATGAAATTAGGGTAGTGAATAAAAGGGGGTTTATTAAAAAGTGCTAGGGTTTATGAATCGTGTAGTGGATTAAAGGGTGTAAAGGGGTTGTGTTTGTAAATTGTATAAGTTATAGGGTTAAATGGTAAAATATCATAACGGTTTAAACCATTTTCCGTTTGTTTTTTTTCTTGATTTCGATCATTTTTATACGTCTGGGACTGTTTTTGTTCATTGTCTAACGTTTTCTTAAAAAAACGTATGAAGGCGTACAAAATGTACGAAAGCGAACGCCACAACGTAGCAAAACAAAGAAAAAAGGAGAAGGATATATGAAAACGAAAAAATCATACAAAAATGTACGAAAACATAATAAACATTTCATAACGTTTTAACACAGAGGAAAGCGTTCAAAAAAGCTTGAAAACATATGAAAACGTTCAAAAATGGATGAAATTGGTCGAAAAGGTTGAAATCGGTTGAACACGGTCGTAGTCAGTTTAAAACGATCTAAAATCCGTCGAAATCTGTAAAAAATTGTCAAAATCGGTCGAAAACTAGCGAGATCGGTCAAAATCAATTAAAAACGGTAAAAAAGTGACGAAAAACATTACAAAACGTATAAAATATTATAAAACTGGACGAAAATCGATGAAAAGGTATAAAAACGGTCGAAAATGTAAAAAAAATATACTAAATCATAAAGAAAATGGACGAAAACCTAAAAAAAATGAACGAAAACGTCTAAAAAGGACAAAAACGTATAAAAACGGACGAAAATGTATAAAAACGGATGAAAATGGACGAAAACGTAGAAAAAACGGACAAAACATATAAAAACGGACTAAAATGTACAAAAATATACTACACTTGTTTTTAAGACCTACATAGATTTGTATCATTGTAAGTAATTGTAAGTTTATATATAAACCTATTTACGGATTGCTATTTATGTGTAACACTTAGGGGTTCACGCACGAAACCTCGGTTTATTCCCCCGTGACATGGGAACTCAAGCATAATTCAAGTTTCATACGTTCATAACATCTTTAGTATTCAACGTTGGCTTTCATTTTGAGTGTTGACAATTTAAGACATGTAATCGGAATAATGACATCAATCAGCTGCTTCATCGAGCGCGACTTCCCTTTTAAAGAAACGACTATTACCTTCTTACCGTATATAATAAGTCGTGGTACCTATAGGAGTCGGCAACCCACTATACTATACACACCACTTCCATTCAAGATAATAACAAAGAAAGTTGCATATAAGCATATAGCCAATCAACGCACTCGACTTTACACATCACGTGGACCATCAGATTGCCTTTACGGGTTCTCACAACCCTAAAGGCCTCCTTATAAATACTATACCATTTTCTCGAAATTGTCCAAGTTAATCTCAAGCAACATATCCTACATTGGGAACTCCACATTCAATTCTAATATCCTCTAGGGTAATTGAGACAAACCAACTGAGTCGACTCGTGAGCTGAGTCGATGCCTCACGTATGATATTCATATGTATAGTTATAAGTAGTTGTAATTTTAGCGTATACCCATATTTACACATTTGCTATTTATTTATATTGTATAACACTTAAGATTTCACACACACTAGTCTCGGTGTACACATTTGTGAATGGTCAGGAGATGGTCGGAACGGTCATCGGGATACCCCGGTTAGACAATGTACATGTGGTACGTTGTCTAACCGGCACTACACAAATTAAACCGGGGCTAGATCCTATGCAACGTTGAAGAGTACGGATTCGACCCAGTAGAGTTAGGGATCGACAAGAAGTAGATTATATGCTTGATTTTTCATGTTCAGGGGTTTAGATTATTTGGCATCTTACTTAATGAACGAACATAAATAAAAACAAATGATTTATTTCTTTCTAAACAAACATACACAAAAAAAGAAAGTCGTCTGTCCAAGTTTTTGTATTCGCTTATTTGTTCGAATAAACTTAAATGAACGATACAAACTCGTTCACGTTCGTACACTTCATTTACAACCGTATTCATAATTCAAACTTGTAACTTTTTTCAGATAGTAAAATAGACTTATTTTTTACGGACTATATCAATAAGGACACAAACACTCCTTTGAGCTTTATCTATACGACACTAATAATTTGTGTATGAACTTAGGTAGTATTTGTTTTCAAACATTTATATGTTTTATAGTTTGTTAACTGTGTTTTAAAAAAATTTCCCCAAAATTTAGTATTCCCCCCATATATTTTCACCATATCCCGCCTAAGTTTCTCCCAAAATTAAAATCAAATATTTTTTCATTTATTCAGCCACACTTATCTTTTTCCCCAAAAGAAAAATCACATCCTCTTTCATCTTCATCACCAACTACAAACCATCTCATTTTGTAGTTACCCATCCTTGCCACCAGTACTCGAACCAAAAGCTAATGCCATTCACCATCATTGGTCCGGATTTTAAGGCCGTTAATCTATAAATCAGGTACTCTAATATATTATATCTACAATTTAAAAACCAATTAATGGTGTTCCTGGGTCAATTTCTTATATTGGTGATTTTTGAATTTAGGGTTTATGTGAATCCGAATCTATAAACTTTTAAGATAACTTTTACAGTAATTATTGTTCATTATATGTCGATTCCATTAATTTACATACTCAGTATATGCTTAATTTTTATTACATGTATTTGCTACAATGGTTGTAGTTCATCTTATAGTAGTGGAGTTGGTGGCTGCCGAAAATTGGTGAGAGTTAGACAGGTTTTGGTTGTACATCTAGTTAGTGAGAGTCAGATAGGTTTTGCTTTTAGTGGGTTTGAGGGTCGGGATCTTGTCTTAGTTTGTTAGATTTTCACTTTCACGCGTCTTTGTTTTTTCATGAGATAGGTGCGCGTGTAGGGTCAATTGACAAACTATTTAAGCTGCTAACTTGGGTTTAAGGGTGTCAAATGGGCTGATCTTAAAAGTCTTAACTTTGTGTATGTTCTGTTTTCTAGACCTTTGTTCATTGCTGAAGAAACTTTAACAGAGTTTCTATCTAAGGCTACTGGAACCCCTGTTGAGTGGGTCTAAATGCCTGGAATGAAGGTATGCACATTGGCTCGATCTCAGTGAACTTGAGTTATCTGATCGAAACTATTTATGCTTACATTTTGCTTTTGTTTCTTGATTGTTTAGCCTGGTCCGGATTCCATTGGAATTGTTGCTATTTCTCATGGTTGCACTGGTGTGGCAGCACGAGCGTGCGACCTCGTTAGTCTTGAGCCTACAAGGGTAAGTGGATGCGATTTGCATTAAAAAACACATTAAAATAAAACTACAAAAGATCTTGAGAGTTTGGGGAAATTTAGATTATTCATTTTATAGAAGTTTAAACATTTTGTTTCAGGTTGCTGAGATCCTAAAGGATCACACCTCGTGGTATCGAGATTGCCGAGCTGTGGACATGGTGAACTTGTTACCCACTGCTAATGGTGGGACCATTGAACTTTTATACATGCAGGTTAGTGACAGTTATTTTTAGGTGGTAAACCATTTATTCAACGCTCTTCATTTATCCTAATTCTCATTTTTATAATCTGTTTGATGTTTAGCTTTATGCTCCAACAACTTTGGCTACTGCTCGTGATTTCTGGCTGTTGCGATATACCTATGCTACAGAAGACGACAATCTCGTGGTATGTTATTGTTCTAAATTATTACACTTTTCATTTCTTAAGGTAATTATGTAGTACTCATGTTTGTGTTATTTGGTGGGATGTTTAGGTTTGTAAAAGATCACTAACTAATACTCTAGTAATTACATTTAGCTTCTATTACATATTACTTTACACTATTATTAATGTCTTAATGGTAGGCATGGAGTGTCCCTGAAGTGTTACGCCCGCTGTACGACTCACCTACCATCCTTGCTCAAAAAACAACGATGATGGTAACCTTTTAGTTCCATTCAAGCCATTTAAAGCAGCTTATTTTTATTTTGGAAATTTGGATTCGATGCATTAAGAGTATATATTCCAACAGGCATTACGCCAGCTGAGACAAATAGCTCAAGAATCCTCCTAGGGCAGTACCCTTAATTGGGGCAGAAGACCAACATCATTAAGAGCACTTAGGCAAAGGTTAAGCAAGGGTTTAATGAGGCCCTTAACGGGTTTACTGATGAGGGTTGGTTGATGATGGAAACTGACGGTGTTGATGAAGTTACTATCTCTGTGAACTCTTCTCCTGATAAGTTCATGGGATCGAGTCTTTCATTTGCCAATGGATACACTCCTGTTAGCAACGCTGTAATGTGTGCAAAAGCGTCGATGCTTTTACAGGTCAGTTGCCAAAAATTTGCATTTCTTTTTAACATAATGTATAAAAAAATGTTTAAGGTCTAACTTTTTTATTATTATTTTTTGTGAAGGATCTACCTCCGGCTCTACTTCTAAGGTTTTTTAGAGAGCACCAGTCAGAATGGGCAGTCAGCAACATCGATGCATACTCTGTTGCTGCGATCAAACTTGGACTGTGTAGCTTACAAGGGTCTTGAATCGGTAATTATGGAGGTCAAGTTATTCTTCCGCTTACTCACACAATCGAGCATGAAGAGGTAAGTTAGATCATGTGTGCTACATATCATTATTTTCTACGTAATATTCTTATCCCTGTTTGACAATTGTATTAAAATAACAATAAAGCTTCTACCTATATAGTTATTGGAGGTTATTAAGTTAGAGGGTTTTGAGTAGTGTCCTGAAGATGCCTTAATGCCGAGGGACATGTTTCTTCTGCAAGTAAGTATATTTTCTCATTGTTATATGCTATGTATGTGTTAATAGAATGTCATAAATATGTTTATACCGAAATGACCCACCAATTTCATAAACTTATCTTGCATTTGGAACCATGCTTGCAAAATTTGAATTTGAGGGAATAAAAAGTTGTTTTAAGAAAAAAAGGTAGTTCACAAAGTCACATACTTAGTTTGCAAAATTGGCGGTTATTTTGTTATAAGCACATTTTTTATGAATTTTTTGCTTAGAGTAGCTTATGTAATGTGGCTATTTTAATAACTCCACTTAATGTGACATGAGGATCAGTAGGTGGTTTTTTTCTCCCATGTACATGTTTCACTGATTATACTAATCGCGCCTAGTTCTTAAATAACTTTCAAACCCTCAATATATATGTACGGAAATGTTAACTGATGCAACAATCATATTAGCAGGATGAGCGGGAACTGAAGAGACAAAAGAGGAAGCAGTCTAATAGAGAGTCAACTAGGAGATCAAGATTGCGCAAACAGGTATATCATTCTTTAACTTCGATGTGGATCTCATAGGCTCATAGCATTTTTTATGCATAATTACTTACTCCCTGATAATACTAAAATAGAAGAAGAATCAATTAGCCAAGGAAAAACTGGGTTTCCTTTAGGATTTGCTCGTTGACTCACAACTTACTATTTTATGAATGCATAAACTCTATTTGCAAACACATAACGAACACTTAAGAGATTGAATAATACATTATTAGAAGTAGAGGGAAAGTGGTTGGGTAGGGGCGGGTTGTGTAACGGGTCGAAACATGTAATTTTGTGGTGCAGGTCAAAACTGGTTGGATCGGGTCAAATTCACTTGTACATGTTTTTTTTCTTTTTTTCCCCCAAAAACTATAGTATTATTTGATGAACTAATTTAAGAGTTTTTACGTACATACATGCGTTGGGCTTAATACAGTAGAGTATTTGGATTTTCTTTTCTTAAGATAAAGAACTCCAAAGCATCAAATATAAGCTGGTAATCCTGAACTATTTTGGATATATCCAAACAATCACAAGTTCAAAATAATTGTATGAAAACATAATATATTCTTTATGCATTCGTGAATTGTTGGTATTCCTGCCATTATAGATGATGTCTAATTTTTTCTAGTATTTATATTTATTTATTTCGCTGTGCAGGTACAAAATATTGAACAGCTTTCACCATTAGTAGCATTGAAGGACCCTCTTGGATGATTTTCGAACATTACCAGGTAAGACTTATATTTGTTACCAGCTATTTCCCGAGTATGATCTGTAGCGGTGAATCTGTTTTAAGGGGTGTTTGGTCTAAAATAGAATCATTTGTTTTAGGGATCAACAATTGATGGTGGGCATATCATCTTGAGCAAAGGGGTCAGTTTGGGCAGACGGGTTGGGCACAAACTTGGCTTGACAATTGAGCTCATATGGGTCTTCGACATGTCAGATGAACATTATGTAATTGTTTGATACACACGGCTTTTGTTTCCTACAGGCAACACCACCAAGTACCATACAAATGATTGGCGAGTACAAAACTTCACCTAAATTACAAACGAAGCGCAAAAACGTTTACGTCTCTAGTGATGCCATGCAAAAGCAAGCTAAGAAGAAGAGTCAGACGTCTTTAAATTATCGAGAATTTTATTATGTACGACATTACAATTTTATATTTGGATCAGTTATATACATTTCAATTTTATTGTATTTGAATTTGTTTTGACATATATTGATTTTTTAAATGTGACTAAAAGATGCATGGTCACATTTATTAACACTTTTTGTCATTGTTTGCTTAAATTGTTGTATGACTAAATATTACAAAATGTCACACAAAAGAAAATTTATGTGGCAATTGGATGATCAATAGTCACACAAAACACATATTTCTTCACTTTTAACACCATATGGTCACACTTATTAACACTTTTGGCCACTTTATGTATAGTTGTATGTGACTAAATAACCAAAACAAACTTGGTTTGTGTGACTAAATGTTACAAAAGGCCACACAAACATAAAATTCATGTGGCTATTGGATGCTTAATAGTCACACAAAACACACATTTCTTCACTTTAAACATCATATGGTCACACTTATTCATACTTTTGGCCACTTTATGCTTAGTTGTATGTGACTAAATAACCAAAACAAACTTGGTTTACGTGACTAAGTTACAAAAGGCCACACAAACATAAAATTCATGTGGCCATTGGATGATCAATAGTTACACAAAACACACATTTCTTCACTTTAAACACCATATGGTCACACTTATTCACACTTTTAGCCACTTTATGCTTAGTTGTATGTGACTAAATAAGCAAAACAAACTTGGTTTGTGTGACTATATGTTACAAAAGGCCACACAAACATAAAATTCATGTGGCCATTGGATGATCAATAGTCACACAAAACACACATTTCTTCACTTTAAACACCATATGGTCACACTTATTCACACTTTTGGCCACTTTATGCTTAGTTGTATGTGACTAAATAACCAAAACAAACTTGGTTTGTGTGACTAAATGTTACAAAAGGCCACACAAACATAAAATTCATGTGGCCATTGAATGATCAATAGTCACACAAAACACACATTTCTTCACTTTAAACATCATATGGTCACACATATTCACACTTTTGGCCACTTTATGCTTAATTGCATGTGACTAAATACCCAAAAGAAACATGCTTTGTGTGACAAAATGTTATAGAAGGCCACACAAACATACAATTCATGTGGCCATTGGATGATCAATAGTCACACAAAACACACATTTCTTCACTTTAAACACCACATGGTCACACATATTCACACTTTTGGACACTTTATGCTTAATTGTGTGTGACTAAATACCCAAAAGAAACATGCTTTGTGTGACTAAATGTTACAAAAGGCCACACAAACATACAATTCATGTGGCCATTGGATGATCAATAGTCACACAAAACACACATTTCTTCACTTTAAACACCATATGGTCACACATATTCACACTTTTGGCCACTTTATGCTTAATTGTATGTGACTAAATACCCAAAAGAAACATGCTTTGTGTGACTAAATGTTACAAAAGGCCACACAAACATACAATTCATGTGGCCATTGGATGATCAATAGTCACACAAAACACACATTTTTTCACTTTAAACACCATATGGTCACACATATTCACACTTTTGGCCACTTTATGCTTAATTGTATGTGACTAAATATATAAAAATAAAATGTTTTTAGTGACTATACAGTGTTTATGGTTACTAATACTGCTTAATCCAACGAAATTTGTACCAAATTAGTCACACATATTTAGGTGTTGGTTACTGTTTTGTGATCATAAAAATAACTCGAATATGTGACCATAGGTATCCTATGGTCACGCGACCTTTAGTCACACACACTCGAAAAATCATGTGTGACTATATGTATTTTGTCACACATATTAGGTGTAGCCAAATCTAGTTTTTGTTCTAGTGTAAATACCATGCCTTGCCTCTTGTATTCCTCACCCCTTACCATTATTCTTTCTCTCTAATCTCTTTATCTCTCTATCTCTCTTGTCTTCTTAGTAAAACACACTTACATCTTTGAAAGAACACATCTCCTTGCAAGGGAAGAATAAAAAAGAACCTAATCCACTCTTGTGATTGTGTTGAGGGTCTTCTATCTTATATCCTTTCTACTATAATCGAGTCTCTAGGTTAGGTTAGGGCTTGATTGAACAAATAATCTTTTTCATTCATTTATTTGTAAGGGAAGTCTTGTGTCTTTGTGACCAAGCCTAGATCATTGGGGATCTAGTTGGGGTTTGATACTTCCGGGTGGAAGTTTTGGTGGTGGTCTTGGTGACCCTTTGGTTAAGTCGAATCATGAGATTCTTTAGGGTGGTTTCCGAGGGCGGAATACCATGGGAGTAACTCCTTCTTTGTGAGTGGTGAGTGCTTATTCACTCACCTTTTCTTTACCAAATTATGACTAAATAATCCAAAAACTAACCCATATCGCCAAAGAAAATGTGTTTTTGTGATTGTGAATGTGCATGTACGGATATTTCATAAAAAGACAAAATACAAACGGAAACCGGCAAAAAAACGAGCACGAGAGTGGAATGAGTGTTGAAAAGTCAAAGTTGAGCCCAAAGAAGACCTTAGAGATTTAAGAATTGTCAGATTTGGTCCCTGGTCAAAGTTTGAAGAATCTACACTTTCAGTCCCTAAACTTTCATCAATTTACAAAAGAAGCCCCTGGAAGAAATATTTCAAGAAATGTCAAGCTTAGTCCTCTATGAATCAGAATATTACAAGAGAAGCCCTTTGATCACACTTTTGGAACTTGGCAAAATTAATCCCTATAGTTTCATGAATTTCACTATTGGTCCTTGCTTATTATTACTAATCATAAAACTAAATAAAGCCTGTTCCATGATTTGAAGTCTAGCCCAAGTTGCAATCCAACATCTCAAGCCCATCAAACAAAACCCAATACCCGTATACCCGGTCAACACCCCCAAACACAAGTCAAACATAATATAAAAATAATAACTTTTACCCGCCCCCCTTTTCACCCCTATTACCATAACTCATGAACCCTAATAACCTGTCCCATCAAATTACCGTAATTAAGGGTAAATTGGTCAAATCAAAGTGTTTCTAGAAGGTCAGATACATGTCAGATGGTGTCAGAAGCAAAGAAGCACACGGAGGGGTGACTTGGCAGCTCATGATTGGTACAAACACGTCATTTGGAGTGATCAAAGCGCTGTAATTAGAAGGCAATGATTGGGATCATGATCTAAGGGCTCAGTGATGATATGAAGAAGCACATCACATGGATTGCCAAGCTGGCAATCCGTAACTACCTCTCCTCTAGAATCTTCTCACATTTGCTATAAATAGGGACCTTGGTTAGCATATTTCAGAGTAGTAGTTAATATAGCGAAGCTCTGCTCAATTTACTTTTCAATTGTATTAGTGTTAATTTTTTGTATTGTACTTCTTATTATTTTAATAAAATTTAGCTTTTTACTCTTCACTCTTTCAGCTTATTACTTATCTCTTATTTGTTTAGCTTTTACCTTTTCAATTCTTAGTTTTCATCTTAGTTACTACACATTTTATATAAGTTTACCTTTCAAATTCAGTTTCATTATATTTCAAAAGCTTTAAAAAAATCAGAAAATTAAAAAATAAATACAAAAATAGTGTTTGTTTAAAATCCAGCTTATCATATAAGCTTGTTAGAAGTTTATGCATCTCATTTTAGCTTTGTAGCTATTGTGAGATTGATTTAAGTTCAAATCACTCAAAAGCTCAAAATAGTCAACACAAGTCAACTATATCAGTTGAGGTGATAATCCAGGGTATAATTGATAGTTCAAGGGAGAAATGGAAGCTCTTGGCCGATCTAAAGATAGGCTAGCTAAGTGAACCTCCTCTGTTCAAGCTGAGGAGGAATTGATTTGTAAGTTTGGTTTCTAATTTCAAGTTACTAATTGAATCTGTTAGTTTCTGATTTAGATACGAATAGCTACTGTTTCATTGCTTATATTTGATAATATTTGAGTTGATTCTGTGGTACTTGAGCTTGTTTGATTATTTATACACTTGTTAGCTTGTAACTGTGTTTACATTGTTCATTATGTGGGTATGTTAAGTTGTTGTTCATTGTGGATATTTAGAGGTTAAATGATTCATACTAGTGATTAGTGACTGAATTAGAGCATTGGAAGTAAGATTTGAGGACTAGAATCAGTAAGAATAGTATAAAGAACTGTTTGAAGGGGTGTTTGGATCTACTTGTTGATGAGCTTTGTTGTTGCTTGTTTACTAGTATCTCTGCACAATCAGATCATATTAGGTTAGTATTGGTTAAAATCAAGATAAAAATGATAGGTTAGTGTGTAGAAAAGTCAAAGTTAGCTTCAAAACAGTTTACTGATAGATTTAGTGAATTCAGTTAGAGATATTGCAGAATAAGTTGTAAATCAACTTAATATAGCTTAATTCAGTTAAATAGTGGCTTGTTATAACATATTAGAGTAAATTTAATTAGTTGAAATTGGAATTGGTCAAAGTACTGATCATAAGAAAAGTCAACTGTTCAGTCATTGAACTCCAAAGTACTGCTGATTTTTGGTTCAATTAAATGAGCAATTGAGACTTATTGATAGGGCTTTTGTAGTTTTCATCAATTCAGTAGTGTAGAGTAGAATTTGCCCCACTCAAATTATAGTTTAGAGCTTATTCAGTCCATCAATTTAGGCTTGCAAATTAAGCTTTTGGAACAAATAAGCTGAGGTGGATTAAGGTTTGCATTAGTGTACTCTGTGTTATAACCTGAGCTCAATTGTGGTTTCTAAGTTTCTGTGAGCTTGGTTTAGAGATTTGCATAGTCACTTAACTTCTGGCTTATTCTGTTTGAGTGATCTGCTTATTCTTTTGCTTATTGCAAACTGCTTATTGCATGAAACTTGTGTTTCTGAGCTTATCTTGGTCTGAATTGTTTTCATTTGAGCTTATTAGAGTATAGTGGACTTGTGTTTTAAGTTTCACATAGATTGTTTGTTGATATAAATAATGTGTAAAACGTTATTAATATTTATCGATATCCTTATGTTTTGACGATCACAAAATGTAAACTCATTAAACGTAAAATCATTACGTAAACAAGTATTTAGTGACAAAATACCATTACATCCAACTAAATCTCTTAAGGTATGAATAAATAATTGCCTAATACATTTTATGATCAAAGGAATGTTTAGTTAATAATTACAAATTATATAAAATGGTATAAAACATTTTATATATTTAGAAAAACACTTTTGTTAATTAAAAGAAAATGTTTAATTCATAATAAATATATGAATTCAACATTTTAACCAAAATCAGTTAAATATACACCAAATAAACTTTCCCCAGAAAAGACAAAAGATTCTGGCCGTTACAGGTGGGCGGCCCCCTTAATTATAAGGGGCGCCCCCTTAATTTTAATGGGGGTGGCCATGAATTAAAGGGGCCGGCACACGCTCCTGTGTCAGAATCTTTTGCCTATAAATACTGGTTCAAATCTGTAATTTTTCCTCACCTTTTGCAATATAACTTTCTGTCCAAATCCTCTCAAATTATCTTTTTAAATCCTTTGATCATAAGATTATAAGTTCTTGTTTCAAGTGATCCAATTCCTCATCATTCAAAGTGCAAGAGAAGAATACTTCTTTAACATCTAGTTAAGAAGTATTGTAGATGTGTGAATATTGTTAGTAGTTGTGTAAATTATTTGTAAAGGTGTAAAAGTTTTGTAATTGGTAGATCTAGGTTTGTTAGTGGTGTAGAGAAGTAGTGAAGTAGAAGTTGTGTTGTGAAGTAGAAGAAGTTGTGTTGTGAAGAAGAAGGTGTGGTGTGAAGAAGTTGTGAAATAGGTGTGTAGTGACTAGTGGTGTGAGATTGGTTCTAGCTACAATTAGAACTCGACATTTAGCTTAGTGTCATTAATTGGTGTAAGCAAAAGTCGTGTAAGGTTTCTCCGCCAAAAGGGAGTTCGTTGAGTGGAGTAGGGCAAGGAAGGTGTCCTTGTAGCCGAACCACTATAAATCCTTTGTGTCTCGGTTTGATCCTTCCATCTCTCACTTATTATTTTATCTACATCATTTTTATTTATGTAGACATAGACATTTACATATTGTTACATCTTATCACATTGTGCTAATATTGATTTCATGCAAAGATCAAACTAAAAGTTCATTCACAAAAACAAAGCTTTTACAAACAACCTAAAAGGATATACTACATATATACACATATACATGTTCAATTGATCACTTTGATCAACTATAGTTTTCTAAGCAAAACTTTAATTGAAGTTATCTTTTGACAACCATTTATAAATACAAATTGACGTAAAACTATTCAACTCCCTTATACTTTTCCACAATTGGCATCAGAGCTACGTTAAACAAGAATTTTAAAATATATTGTATTTTAAAACTTGAAATCGATCTATGGAATCGGAAAAGTATTTAGAAGGGAATATGGCATTTAAACCACCATATTTTGAAAATGATAATTTTTGTGAATGGAAAAATATATTTGAAAATTATGTGAAATCAACAGATCAATATCTTTGGCACATCATTTCTATTGGTGATATTTAAACAAAAACGGATTTTGAAAATCAATACAATTACCCCAATACAAAGATTGATAAAAATATTAAAGCCAAACTAATGATTTATAAAACTCTACCAAGAGTTGAATATAAAAGAGTATTCTTTTGTATAACGGCAAATGATATTTGGAAATGTCTTTTAAACTCTCACCAATGAAAATGTCGAGCCAAAGATGATAAACTTGATATTGCACAAGAATTAATTGTTATAGAAAATTTAATAGACAAACATTTAGTTGAAGCAAATACAAGTGCTACTCAAATGTGGTCATTGAAGGTATCAATGACAAAGAATACATGAGCCAAATCCGAAGAAAGATCATTAATGAAACATGGAGCGACGTGGACAGTGAAGAGGATCATTATATAGCATGTGAAGATTGTAAAGACACAAATGAGGTACAATCCGAAACCAAACATTTTTGCTATGATCAATTCATCTTAGAATTTTCAAAATTAGAAAACAACTTTAAACGTTTTTGCAACATAGACTCAAAAATCACATTTAAAAAAGAATCTTCAACATCTACTGAAGAAAATGATGAAAAAGGAAAAATACTAGCTAAATTTGAAAATAGTTTCAAATCTCTACTATACTTACTTAATATTCAAAAGGCTTTTTGATGACAAAACCGGCTTAAGATTTAATGCTAATGATACTTCGATAAATAAATGAAAGCAAATAAAGTTTGTAAAACCTAGTGGAGAAATTTAGAAAGTTACTATAGTTATAATAGTTGTTTATCTCTTGGGACAAGCAACTCATTATCATTGTGTGAAAACATATTGATAAAGATTTCTTGCACTTGTCATCAGCATCTATACCACATGCATTTTAAATGCAATGGATGTTGTAACTAACCATCTAGGACCAATGAGATTTTGGGTACCAAGTTGTTTTACATGTTAGGTGTCAAAATCACAAGGTTGGCACACTCGATTATACGTGAAGTTTGACGAACCATTAAGACATGCATTTAAACCTTCACGTAATTTTACTTCAAGAACTTGCTTGCGATTCTATGGTGTTGTCTTGTTATGCGTTCTCCATTGCTTAGATTTCTCTCTACGGTCTTCTTGGGAACTAGTTTCTTCTTCTTCTCTCTTACTCGTAAGTCTTATTGAGTCAAATCAATTAAAGACGCAAGGTACGCTTCTCTATTGAATATTATAACTCTAACTTCCAAGATTGTTAATTGTATGTTCTTGTGATGATTTTGTATATTGTATAACTAACACTATGGATATATTCACTAAACCCCTTATGCATGAACCTTTTAACCACTTGCGTTTAGGATTAGAATTGATGGAGCAAATTGACAAAATTCTATTGCATCTTCATAAATTACTTATTGCATAAAATTGCTTTCTTTTCTTTTCTTCAACCTTATTTTTGCACTTTCAATCGAGTCTAGGATTTCCATAACTAAATGCTCTTCATGAAATGAATATGCATAATTTACATTAAAACCAAATAATTAAAGATCCTCTTACAATTTTTTTACACTACGTTTCAATTTTTTTGTTAAACAGATTGTTGAATAATGCTAAAAACGTTTTTCTCTTAAATCATGCATGATACTTCAAATGTAATTGTCAAATTATATAATCAAATATATATTTTTGACATTCATGGATTAGAAAGTATTTGGATTGCTTCTTAGGATATTCTCATTTTCGCATTAGGAGTCGAAGCAATTGCATCCTCACATATGTTGCATATCTGCACACACTAGAACTAAGTCAAAAATCAATTTGTCACATTTGTTCCATCACTAGCTTCCCACTCACTAGTTGCCTTGGCCCTTGCACTGGTTGTCTTAGGATACATGAGTTGCTTATTTGTCCCTTTACATTATTGTCTTTGCATGAAATCTTATTATATGCTTAGTTGCCTACATGTATACATTTCATGCTTTGATTAGTTGCCTAAAGAGATGGACTTGCCCAAAACCTAACCTCCTAACAAACATCTTTCTGTAAAAATTTCTGCCAAAAACCACTTCTGGCAATCCGGGAACCTAACCCTGGGCGGCCCCCATAATTATCAAGGGCGGCCCCTTTAATTTTAAGGGGGCCAACCATTAATTAAGGGGGCCGGCCACCTGTTGGTCGAGGTTCCCTGATTGACTTATGCTTTTTAGCCCATCTCACCCTACTTTGATTCTTCACTTCCCTAATTTCACAAACACATTTTGTCTAGCAAATCCTTAACTTATTATCCTTCCATTAATACATAATCATCTCACTATAAATACCTCTCATCATCACATATCCTTGATCAACCATTCCAATCATGACTTCTCCCAACAAACCTAAATCAAAATCCTCCAAGCTTGCAAGGATGACCGAAAAGCCCATGTGGCGTAAGAAACAAAGCCCTCGAAATAAATCCATCGCAACAAGCAAATTTGGTAATCAATCAACACCTCCAAACACTTACTTTCCCAACTACACTCCAAACCCACAAAAACACTCCTTTGAACCACTCTATAAACCTTACCACAATGGCCAAACATCCAACTTCATCCCAAATCACACATCTTAACTTCCATCCAACTACAATGATCCTTATCACTTTGGTCAATCATCAAACTACACATCCAATAACTTCACTACCAACTACATAACCCATATTCATCCACCTCCACAAAATGATTCACTCCACATCACCACGGAAAGGCAAAAGTTCCATGAAGAAATCAACCAAATCCGTGATCTTTGTGATCTTAACGCCATGCACCTTGCACAATGCAACTTGCACAAACCTCCCTCCTCTCCATACTCCAATTGTCTACCTCACTCACTAAACCTAGATCAAGTCATCAACCACACCCACTATTGTCCTTGTTGCTACTTCCTCCAAAAACAAATCCTTGACCTAAGTGAAGACATTGCGTGGATCGAATATCTTCTCACCCGTCCTCATCCAATACCTCCACTAATTCGGTAAAACATACCTAGATCCACTCCTTCCGCTCCACACCCCTCACCATCATACCACTAAATTCAATCACCATGATTCCATCTTCAAATAAAATCATCACAAACTTTTGTACCCCATGCAAGTTCAAGAGACCTCGAGTCGGCAACTTAATATTATCTAATGTAGTTTGCTAGAAAAGCATATATGCCTATACATATGCCTTTGTACTAAAGATTATATCTTCAACATAATCTACTTAAATAATCAATGAATGTTTATTGTGTTTTATTATTGCTATTTGCTTTATTAGTATGCATGAATTTCTCTTTGGTTTAGAATCTATGTGTGCATGATTAATATATGATTACATATGAATTACTTGACTTTCTAATAGACCAAAACTAATATGAAATGTCCCAATAGAGCTTGTTGCAAACACAAAACAAAAATAAACCATTTTTAGAAAAATTTTGAAATTTGGTCGCCTGGCATGTTACCAGATGGGCGGCCCCCTTAATTATCAAGGGCGGCCCCTTTAGTTTTAAGGGGGGCGGCCATGAATTAAGGGGACCGGCCATCTGTAAATTTTTCATATTTTTCTGAATAGTTTAACTATTTTTCTCATTTTATTTTAGTTTTAAATCATTTTTTAATTACTTTTTAATAAAGAAAAATCAAATAAAAATCATAAAAGTTCTGAAAAAATCCAAAAATATTTTAGGAATTTCTTTTCTGTTATTTTAGAATTTTCAAAGTTAATTTTGTATTTTTCCATTTATTTTTACATTTTCTTTTATTTTTAATTGCTTTTTATATTCCAAAAATAGAAATTAATTCATAGAAAATAAATAAAAAGTCAAAAAAATATTTTTCTTTTTCTCAAAATTATTTTAAGTTATTTAAGATTTTTAGAAACTTGTTTCATATTTCTAGGATATTTTTTTATAAAGTTACGCTTTAATTCGTTTTTTGTACATTTTAAACTCGCGTTTGAATTTCCGTTTTCAGTTTTAAATCATTTTTGCATACATAGCTTGTACTTTCTGCTTATTCTATCATTTCATACCACTATTTGAATTTCATAATCAAAATTTTCACTTTCCCACTTTTCACGACATGATTCACGAATCGAATTTTACGATTTCATTCACTCCTTCACGGGATACGACTCGGGTAATCCGTATTTCTTACGGATTTCCTTGAACTTATAAATATATATAATATAAGTTGATTTTCAAACAATCAGTGAGCATCGATATTGTTTAATATCGGAGTGAATTGTAACAGTTTGTAGTCCACCAAAAGGATTATACTAGAGTGAATAGTATAGTGTCGTGGATTCGCAACTGGACGTACGGATGGTATAAACCCCCCATCCCAAACCAGTATATCATGGTGTCTCTTTACTCACTTTATATACTTGTGTTTGTATTAGTGGTTGTTCTTGTTTAAACCACTTGGTGATCCTCTTGGCTTAAAGTTTTTAAACATCTAAAAATTCGAAGAAACCGTATTCACCCACCCTCTACGGTTCTACAGTTTGGGAAATAAGTGTATGTTTTACTATGTGAAATAGTATGAAAAGTGTAGAGAGCATTCGAGTGAGTCGAGGGGTCTCAATTGTGAGAGGTGTCTTATATTTATAGAAAAACATTTAAGGTTTAAGGATAAACCCCACAAGAATGATCAACCGGCTGTTAGACATGCCATGTGTTGCTCATCTTGGTGTAGACATTAGATTGATTAATGTTAAGGTTTTGTGTGAAGTACAATTGGGGGTTTAGCAAGGTAAGGTAGTTATAAGGTCAACACCCAAAGATTTGGGAAAATATTTACAGGCGCCTGGCGCGCTGCCCACACATTGACGCGTGGGTGACGCGCCAGCCTCGGTAAAATTTTCCCAAGTCTGGGTTTTGCCTATAAATACCATGCCTTGCCTCTTGTATTCCTCACCCCTTGCCATTATTCTTTCTCTGTAATCTCTCTATCTCTCTTGTGTTCTTAGTAAAACACACTTACATCTTTGAAAGAACACATCTCCTTGCAAGGGAATAATCACAAGAACCTAATCCACTCTTGTGATTGTGTCGAGGGTCTTCTATCTTATACCCTTTCTACTACAATCGAGTCTCTAGGTTAGGTTAGGGCTTGATTGAACAAACAATCTTTTTCATTCATTTGTTTGTAAGGGAAGTCTTGTATCTTTGTGACCAAGCCTAGATCATTGGGGATCTAGTTGGGGTTTGATACTTTCGGGTGGAAGTTTTAGTTGTGGTCTTGGTGACCCTTTGGTTAAGTCGAATCACGAGATTCTTTAGGGTGGTTTCCGAGGGCGGAATACCGTGGGAGTAACTCCTTCTTTGTGAGCATCGATGTTGTTGAATATCGGTGGAGTGAATTGTAACAGTTTGTAGTCCACCGAAAGGATTATACTAGAGCGAATAGTATAGTGTCGTGGATTCGCAACTGGAGGTACGGATGGTATAAACCCCCCATCCCGAACCAGTATATATCGTGGTGTCTCTTTATTCGCTTTATATACTTGTGTTTATATTAGTGGCTGTTCTTGTTTAAACCACTTGGTGATCCTCTTGGCTTAAAGTTTTTAAACATCTAAAAAGCCGAAGAAACCGTATTCACCCCCTACAGTTCTACAGTTTGGGATTTAAGTGTATGTTTTACTATGTGAAATAGTATGAAAAGTGTAGAGAGCATTCGAGTGAGTCAAGGGGTCTCAATAGTGAGAGGTGTCTTATATTTATAGAAAAACATTTAAGGTTTAAGGATAAACCCCACAAGAATGATCAAACGGCTGTTAGACATGCCATGTGTTGCTCATCCTGGTGTAGACAAGAGCGACGGGTAGCGCTCTCTCCTTGGCTCGTATCAGGTTGTGACTGTTTCCTTTGTTTTTGCTAAAGTGTCTCATATTGTCATATGTTAGATGGCACGTCTTTAACCGTTAGTGATAGTTGAGAGACAGTTGTCCCATGCGTGTCTGTTACATGATACGAGAGGTCTTCTAGGCTAGGTGTAGCCTGGGAATGTAGTTGGACTTTATCAAGTGTTGATAAAGGGACCTGTTGAGTGTTTTTGTTAGGCTTGATATATATGTTTATTGGGTTTGGGCTATTAATATTGATACGCTATTTGGTCACAGTCAAGTATTATAGCATGAGCCAGTAGTATGATGTTTGAAACTTGGAATATGTGTAAAATCCTTCAGGTTGGTAATACAAATCTCCAGGTTGAGGACGAAGTCTCCCTAGTCTAAGCGCTTGCAGGACTGATAGGCCAAGATCAGACTGGCCTGATTTGCACTTCAATGCGATATTGATTTGCATATCTTCTGCATTGAATCTTTGCATGAGAACGGCAAGAGAATCTTTTCGAAGTGATTTCAACTCTAGTCAAATCGCTGTTTTGGCGGCCTCTGAGCACGTCCTTTTTATTGTTCATGACAGTAGTCAGTTAGTAATTGAACGGCGTCTCACAAGGCGTGAAGGTCACACGCATGTCGTGTAGTCTGCTAGTCATTGGGCTATTGCAACATGTAACCCACCAACTCTAATTTTTTCCTATAACTAGGGCCAAAAAGCATTGGAGGTTAAATCAAACCCATTTTTGTTAAAAAAATTTATAACTTTCCCTTCCTTTTTTGGCGATTAGTTCCGGTCCTAAAAAACCTTTTGTGATCAAAGGATCTTTTAAGGCTTTTTTCGGGGAAGGTGCCTGGTGATACGTGGGAATTGCACCAGGTTTTACCTCTCAAGGGATCTCGAGAAGCTTACAACCCCCACCAGGCAGTGTACCTGATCGTTGTAGTATAGTACAGTGACAAGTACCGGGGGATTGATCGTTCAACTCAGGAATAGTGTCGCTAGGATTAGAAAGCCTCCTAAACTAGGTCTAGAGGTGAGGGATGATTCTTTTTTGTATTTTTATATTTTATTAAAGCAAGTAAAATCTCGGGTTTTGGAAGAGTGGGCGGAATTAGTTGCTAGCGAATTAACCCAATTTACTAAAATGCAATCAAAATAAAATAATAGAAATGAAAATAAAACTAATTATACTAATGTGGTGTAAACAATGATTAGGAAAGTTGTGTTTACTTAGATTTCATTACTCCCTAGATATCTTTTACAGGTTGATAGCTTGTTACAATTGCATGGATGACGGGTCATATTTCTTAATACTAGTCGTAGGGTCGTGTACAATATTCCCTAACTCTATAGGATCCTACTTCACTCCAATGTCGAGCCGTTAGAAGCTCCTAACATGGGATCATTAGAATTCTCCTACGCATTAAATACAACCAAAAATCATAGTACACCTCCGATCATGTTTCTTAAGACGTTCAAGCAAGTTACCAATGGAAGTCTGCCAATTTTCTTAAGCCTAACATCGAATACAATCATCCGTAACAACTATAAACAAACAATCAACTCATAATTAACATCTAAGTTTCACTACATCTAAGCAAACACAAAAGAAATCTAGCCTAGCATGTTAAATTGAAGACAAGCGTAAGATATAATCAAACAACACATAGACATATTGAATGATTTGAAAGAGTACTTATCTTTAATTGAACATGAAAGATTCAAAGGGTTGGAACCCTTGAAAAAGCTGTAAAATTCGGCCTAGGGTTTTTCCCTCAAAGTTGCACACTAATGAATGAAATTTGGAAAACTATATATAGATTACAACTGGTGACGGCCTCATGTATTAAGTTGTGACGCCGTCAACTCGCCGCCATAATAGAAATCGTATTGCCTAGATCTGATTTTGACGCCGTCATGTGTAAAATTCCTCTGGGCCGTCACTTGTGTTTTGATCCTGACGGCCTTGGTGACGCCGTCAGGTCCTATAGTTAAAAATCCTATGGACCGTCACGTGTATTTTTCACATCCACCTCTTTTGTAACTCTTGACGCCATCATTAAGGAAGTTGTGATGCCGTCAGGTACTATTCCCAGCAAGGAAAATTAAGACTTTGCCGTTTTCTTCACTTTTATGCTCCAAAAACGTCCAAAATGCTTCGTTTTCCAGATTTCTCTCCAAAAGTACCTAAAATGACAAAAAGAACGATTTAGGGCAATAATTGATCAAATAATCTCGAATTCGGGCTTAAATGACCCCTTAAAAGTGGTTCACTTTTCGCCTCATCACCTAGCGAAGGTTAGTTTTGTTCTTTTGTTGCAAGGAGAAATTTGTTTATTTGTTTGGCTCCAGTTTTGATCTGTCGAAGTTTGGGTTTTAAGCGTTAAAAATCATGATCTCATGCCTAATTACAAATAAACTTTGTAGTATACATTTCGTGTTTGTAGGCTGATCATGTGTTTTTGTTTGCTTTTGTAGCAATGGATGTTCTTTCCTTTCTTGATAGTTCTGATGACGAGGGTGAGCTGGTTAGGCCTCCCACAGACCTTCATGGTGAGGTTGTAACTCCTTTGCTATCTATGCCTGAGGTTGGGATTCCCCGAGCTCTATTGACCCTAGTGGAATCCCAAGGTTAACCATGAAATGGAGGATGTGGAGGGTGGTACTAATTATAATTCGTATGTGGACATTATTGCGTTATATGAGTTGGTTGTAGAAGGTTCATTGAATGAGACTCCGGTTACTCATGTGATGGGTTGTGTACTTGTCTAACGTCATTGAGAAGCCATAGTCGAATTTCGGAGGTCTCGGCCTTTACAAAGATTGCTCTTGAATCTGACCAGGGTGTGTGTGGCCATCCTGGTAAGAGGCTTTAGTGTTGTACTGAACATCCAGGAGCAGGTGATTGGACCGTTCTGAACGAGGCTACTATTGTTGGTCATCCGATAGTCGTTGATACCCGTGAAGTAGAAAAATATGGTTATGAAGCGCCTGCTACTTGGGTTGACTTAGCTCTAGAACCCTTTCAGTGGTTGTATTGATGCGTTTTACTACTGAAAATAGTGATGTTTAGGAATCAATTGTTTTTATCGGACCTTCATTATGGAATATGCCCATGCCCTTTGCATCCTTGTATTTGTTTATATGGTGCCAACTTTGTTGTGATACATTGTGACATGCTGCTTTATTGTATTGAAAGGTAGTAATATTGGTAGTACAAGGGTTGGGACTTCGTAAGAGAGTCCAACATTGCCCTTCCACACTACGTTGGGAGTGGATGGCCTTATAACGGAACCTTCTTCCAAACGAGCTTATCTTGGGGCCATTTGCCCCTCCTCCCACATCGTTCCTGGTGAGCATCCTCCCATTGCTGCTACTCGAGAGTCCCTCGATCAGGCCTTGTGATATCTTATTTGGGGGTATGATGTGTTGCTTCAAGGAGTTGAGTTGAATAACTCGGCTGTGAGGGAGGTTGCTAGACTGAGAGCAACCTTGGAGCAGGGCGAGTGGTTGGCCTCTCAGTTCAAGGAAGAGCTAAAAGAGGAAGAAGAGTGTTCGTATGGAGAGAAAATCTCCTTGACTACTAAACTCATATGGGTCGTGGAAGAGAAGGAAGTTGTTCTCAAGGAGAAGGCAACTATTTTGGAAAAGATGTTGGCTGAGAAGGGTGACAACTAAGATATGTATTGGTTTGTTTTAGCCTAGGTAGGATTTTGCGTTTGATCAAGGATTTGTGGCCTAGATCCTTAATGAAATTAACATTATAGTCAAAATCTTCCCTTTTGGGGAAGGATTTAATATTGAAATGAAAATAATCCTCATTGTGTAACAAAATCCAAAACACTTCTTTAAAGAATAAAATGTATTTTTGCTTAGAAGACATAAACATACTATTTTTAGATTAAATACTTTTAACAATTGGAAATCATCTATCCACTTTGATTCAGCACTTATTAAGCATCATAAAAAAGAAACTGTAATATTGTGTCTTATATAATAGAGTTTGTGGATGAATTTTTAAAATTATTCGTGTGAGGATTAAATAAAAAAAAAAAAAGTTTCAAAAGTTGTCATGCATTTTATTAAAATTTTGGGTGAAAATTGTTAAGGCAACTATTTCATTAAAGAAACATTACTTGAATTTTTATGTAATAATTTAAGTTTGAAATGGTATCTTGTGGATAAACATTACTCAAATTTAAGTTTTCTATGTTTTAAGGTATAAACATACATGTTTATATGTAGTATGGATCTATATTAAAGATAGTTTCATCTTCTGTATTTGAAAACTTCCGACGTGGGTATGTGTAGTGCGAAGTGTTTATGAGCATTTAATTAGCGTTGACCGTTAAGTGTTGTAATTTTAATTCTCAATTGGCAAGTAACAAAGAGCTTTATTTTATTTTTATTTTTTTGTGGAGATGCTCTTTTCCCGACGTTTTATGAATTAACATTTAAGAGCGTCGGGCATTTAACAGTTGTGATAATACAAAATTATATCATTTTACACATTATTATTACAACTAAAGTACGTTATCAAACGTTTTTTATAAGAAAAACAGCCAGTGCTTGCAACACTTCTTACAACTACTGTTACTTTGTTAAACACACACACGATCAAAGATGGTCTAATAATATTTTTACTTGCACATATAAATTAATCGCTTGATAGTGAAAAACAGACTCATGTTCCTCTTCGAGTAAAAAATTGAACACGTGTCACTAAAAAAATTGCAGAACAGGGAGATCCGAAGACTATCTTTATTGGCAAACTGATTCGACCGATCGAAGTATATAAGACAAAAAATTACTCAATATTATATTAAAATATTACAAAAGAAAGAAAGAGAATGGAACGACCCGGTGACCTCCAAAACTTTGAGCCAATCTTGCCACATGTCACTCTCTGAAAAAAAGAGAAAAAAGAAATACATATTTTTGGTTTGATAAAATGTTGACCGAAAGATAGTTGCCGGAAAAAATAAACTCGTCGGAGAAGAAGGAGAAGAAAAAAGAAAGCACAATTATAGATAAAAGAAAAATATGTTAGCAAATGAATGGCCACTTGCTTTTTATTGTTGAAACTTTGGTTCCTGTTGTTTCTTTTTGTTTATTAGAGAGTTTTTTTTTTTTTTTTTTTTTTTTTTTTTTTTTTTTTTTAATTATATAAGTTTAAACTTAAGCATTAATTTGGGCTTCAACGTTAAAGTAATTTGTTTGGTGTATATAAAGTTTTGTGAGCTAATTTTTAATATAATAATTTGTTAATGGTTATATTTTGAAGTTTAAGTAATTAAATTAAATAGATAATAAATAATATTATATTTTATGTTAGGTTGTTGATAAATGGTAAAAAGTTGAGATTAGTTGTATGTATAGGTTGTATATGTGTAAGAGTAAGGCCACTGGGTGCAGCTCGTTGGAGCACGTCGCTAGTCCAACATGGCACCTCGCCAGTGCACCCCCACCCTTCATTTTTTCTTGCCACTATGAAGCCCATCGTCTGCACGACGAGGCAAGTTTCCTGACAATGTCAATTTTTTTCCCTTTTTTTTAAAATATGTAAGTGTTTATATTTATGGTTTGTAAATATAATATTTTGTAAACTTGTAAAGTTTTTTTTTTTTTTTTTTTATAAAACTTGTAATATTTTATAAAACTTGTAATGTTTTTTGAAGTATGAAATGAAAATACATTAAACATCTAAATGAAATACATTAAACATGGAATTGAAATTACATTAAATAACGTACGGTAACTAAAACATTAAACTACGATACGGTAATTAAAATAAACTACGAATTAATAAAATGAATCATTTGAGACCCAACCTTCATCCTCACTCGAAGTATTTGATTGCTGAGGGCCAAGCCCCATTTCCCACCGATATTTTGCTTCCGTTCGTTCCCGCTCCCTACAAGCAGCTTCCTCACGTGCTTCGTCTTGTTGAATTTCTCTGAAGTTTTCTTCATCTTGCTCCAGTTTTCGGAGCTGTTCATCAGTCAACCCAAACGGATTGGGTTGGTATTCCACCGATGGATTGTTAGCCGGTGGAAAGAGAATTTCCGGTGGAGTGTTTTGTGGTTGATTCTTATATGGGAATACATGAAACAGATATATAGGTGGAGTGTTTTGTTGTTCATTTTCATTTGGGGATATCGGAAAGAGATATTTCGGTGGGGTGTGATAAACTGATTCATTATCTGGTGAAGTGTTGTGTGACATTGTTGTATGAGTTGTGTGTGAGTTGTTTGTGTGCAACTGTGAATGGGTATTTATAGGACCCTTTTTGCAATTTGAATTCGAATTTATCCTGCTTTAACTTTGAATTTGAATAAAATGTTTAACGGCTAGTTTTCCCTAAAATATGCTCCAACGGTAAAATATGCTCCAACGGCTAGTTGCTTAACGGCTATTTTTTCCTATAAATGTCTATTTAACAACACTACATTTTCTCACACAAGTATCACTAATTAACATACAAACACTATGGCTAACGAACCAGCTGAGGTGCAAAAGGCTATCCTTACCCGATTACGCAATGAACAAGAAAAAGAACTCAAGTTGATTAATAGTTTGCTAGGTGAGATAACTCGTATTATACTACAGATGCATAATCGTGCTCCAGAGGTCGAAAGGTTGCGTGAGCCGGCTCAAGACCATCCAGCTATCAGGGTTGGTCTACAAACTCTATTAAGAAATGATGAAATAGATCTGCAACTTCATGTCGCTTTGAAAATGGTTAGGGAACAAGTGATGCAAGTTTGGGAGGAGAAGTCACATCTCATCGAGAATTACAAATCTATATAAAAGCTTCGTGACATTTCGTATTGTTTTCTTAACCGTATCGTTACGTTTCGTATGTTTTTATTGTGTTGTATTGTTTTTTATATTTAATGAAATAAAATTAGTTTATTTTATGAGGAGGAGTTAGTTGTGGAGGTTTGTTAAAGTGATGTGGCACTCCGTAAGTTTTAAATGACGAAATGAAGGTGCTCACTGCACCTAATGCCTTAAAAAATAATATCCTATAGACGATTGAGTTGGAGGAGATTGTAAATAATGATCGTCTAATTAAAGTAGATAGTCGGTGCAAAGGGTGAAGGTGTAAAGTTATGGTACTTCTAGAACATAATTACGTAAGAAATTGCAAGATGTTTGACTGTTGGGTGCAAATTTTGAAAAGGTACAATGGAAGTAAATTTTATTTCCAGAAAAAGAAAGTGCAACATTTTTCCACATACTGTTGACCAGTGATGATATCTCTTTGGCTGGAACATCAAGATCACATCTTCATTCATTATAGGGACAGGTTATCTAAACCCTTCCATAGGGGAGGGTATCTAATCATTGTGTGCATCACCAACTTATACGATGTGCATCACGGAATGTATGATTTGACCAAAACTTATTTATGTGACAATATAGAAAGGGTTCCTCTAACACATCCTTCAATATATCATCATTTAACCACACCACTCTTTTTATATTCGGCTTTAATTGTCATTACGGTTTTATCTTTAAAAATAATCTATTTTATACTACCATACTCTTCGCACACTCACAAGAATAAAAGAGAATAGTAAGGGAGGTCACGACCCTCTCCTCTTCTTTTCTTGAGTCACGGTTGAGGGAGGGCTACACAATGGAAGTGGCGCACTGGCACGTGAGAGTCTCCATTGCATCCAACCATACTAATGTAAAATATTTTAACTAAATAAAAGTAGATCAATTCGTAAATCATAAAATTAAAAGAGTATAAGTATCAGAAATATCAATCACATAGTGTATATTTTTTACGGAATTATGGTTAGTTTTGTTTCCAACTTTATGTAAATATTTAAGATTATTTTATTTGATCTTAACGAATTATTTTATTTGATTTTATCGGAGCATCAGTCGAGCTTTTCACTAACATTTCACCCTTTTGACTTGTTATGATGTCTTCATATTCCTAACTATGGTCTAAACTTTGATTTGTTATATGTAATAATTTGTTATATGATATTAAACCGCAAAGTTTTTTATTTAAGGGAAAATTGCATATAGTTCATTCCAAAATATATGTTCAATTCCTATTTGACCAATAATTAAAGGTGGTAAATCTGTCTTATTATTTATCTAATTGTTTGTTGAAGGTATAATCTTGTACACACATGATAATTATCAAGACCACATCTGATAGATAATACGTTTTAAAAGTGCGGTTTTCCAGATAAATAATTTAGTTGATCATTTTATGCTACAAATTGAATATCACGTAACAAGTATAAAAGAAGCAAAAACACTTTTGTTATCGTTAAAAATTTAAATATAAAGTCATTGAATGATATGTTCAATACATGCGGCTAATTTTGTATCTAAGAATAATACCGGAACATGTTCCGAACTTAAAAGATAAAAATAAAAATAGGAATGAAATATATTGCTAACTATGTACGTATGAAACATTGAATTTAATAAGAAACAACGACCGTTTCAACTACATTTGTCCATCATTTTCATGTCATTAGCATAAAAGACAACATAAAGAACAATTAGTCCATATTGATGGCTCTATACAATATCCATCGTCTATAAATACCACAATTTTTATTCTCATTTCATCACAAACAAAACATCTTCTTTCATACATATTATTTGAGATCAGTCAAGTAAGTTAACAATCATGTCAACTGCTACAATCGAAGTTGAGCTTCCTTCAACACATCCCGCTGAGAAGGTTTTCAAAGTTTTTTGCGACTTTGAAACTATCGCACCCAAGGTTAACCCTGAGGTTTTCAAGTCTATCAAGACTATTGAAGGCAACGGAGATGTTGGAACTATAAGGGACTTCCAATTTGGTGATGGTAAGAACTTGAACCATTACGTACTGATTTTATTCAACTTCTAAACAATATATAACTATAATCTTTATACATGCTACTTGCTAGAGTCGCAAATAAAGCATGCATGCATGCATGCAGTTTCATATGTGATCATGTAGTTTCGAATACAATAGCTAGCTTATCTCATTTATTATTCGTTATGCTTTGTTGCTAACTAAATATTACTTAACTTAGGTGTTCCATTTTCAACCGGGAAGTATAAGGTAGATATTTACGATCCGAGCAACTTTACCTGTGGCTACACATTTTTCGAAGGTGACTACTTGCAGGATATAGCAGACTCCATCACGCATCTTGTTAAGATTGTACCTGCCGCTGATGGAGGAAGTGTATACAAACAAACAGTTACGTATAACTGCAAAGGTAACGCTAAGCCATCTGAGGAAGCTCTTAACTATGAAAAAATGACATTCGAAAAGACCGGCAAAGCTATGGAGGCTTATGCTGCTGCTCATCCAGAACTCTATTGATTTCTCCCCGAAAAATTAAACATGTTGGATTGCGACACTTTGGTTGGCGTAGTTCTCTTCTGTTTTCCTTTATATATAGTTTTAACAATAATGGACAACGTCCCATGTTAAATAACTGTTGTAGCATGCGTTGTATGGACTAGTAACAACATTTCAAGTTTATCTAATATGTCTAATAAAATTTACTTACTTTTCATAAATGTCGAGAAAATTCTGCATCACTATTTGTTTTATTTTTATTAATTTTAACATCATCAGTATATATTCTGCTTCCAACTACGGAAGTGATATTGTCCCGGAGCTTGTTACTTGGTACACTGATTTTAACGTCATCGGTTGTGTAGTAAAATTCTTTAGAGAGAGAGAAAAAAAAAATAGAAACGACATGGGGCCTTTTCAAAAAATTCTAGTACGATGAAAGTCGTTCAAAAAATAAATAGTACGAGGAAATTATGTGAGAGTAATTACTTATTTGTTTCAGTCAAATGTCAAATACTGAGTCAATTTAAAAATAGATGAATGATACAACCACAAATAAATTCTCACAAAAGCATTCACAAAATGTTGTCTTATTTTTATATGTGAATCTTCTATCTAAATCGTTGAAATTAAATTCCCATTCTTTAACCTTGCAATTAACTTTGATCTCTCATGTGAGTTGGTGTTAATATGTTGTATATTGTTTTCTTCTTTGCTTTATTTTGGCTTGTGTAACCGTATCCTATGGAAAGTTTGGACATTCTACAATATGAGCCTCTTTCGGGCACGATTTGATCATGTATTAATTTTGATATAATTGTGTTCTTACTTCTTGAGCTCTTTTTTGTATGACACGTTCCAAATTTCATTTGATGTTCTTTATCTCCATTTGATAGGTTTGTCTCTTCACTGATATAGGATCAATTGTCTTTTGACATGATACCAAGGCAATGTAAGTTTTAACTGTATGTTTTGAATGTTATTAAATGATACATTTAATTGCCATACCTCAAACTAATTTGCTCGATGTTGATTATTTAATGGTTATTATTTGGTGCTTCATGGTTGTAGATGCTTTCTTGAAGGTAGTTTAATTTCTCGATATCGAAATGTTTTTGGGAACGTGTATAAAGTATACATAAAGAGTCTAAGGGAGTGCTGATATCGCACGGACCACTGGTGCACACGCTGTCACTTAAGCCTTGATTTTGAATATGACTAGGTTAAGTGTTTTGGACACGTGTTTAATAGTCTTAAAAAAATAAAAAATAAACTATTTATGTGGTTTTGGACTTTTGGTAGTAGTAGTAATAGTTACAGGGGCTCTGAGGTTGTAAACAAGTTTCATAAGTCGCATATTCTCTCATTCTTTAGCACAGATTATCAACATGGTCATTACATGCATGTCTCAAATGATCATTTGGTTGACATGACAGTGATACAGATCTATGATTATGTTTTGGTGGATTCCAAGTTTATAGTAGGATTGTATTAGCCTTATAAATATGTTCTTTTAAATTTTCACTATGATCATATAACAAAGGTATTAGTTTATCTTTGTTAGTCTGTTATTATTATTGTGGCGGATCCATAGTTTTTAGCTAGAATTTATTCCACATACTTATATATGTTATCAACACATTAAGAGATGAAAATGAAGTATATCTTATATATTTTTGAATAAGTACGAGTTACCCATTTTTTTTTAAAATGGCACGATCGTGACTGTATTACTTTCATTTTAGCGGACAACAAAGATTATTAGGTGGTTTTTCAACTTGACTACACACATAGTAACCTCATATACTTTCATGTAAGTTTATTTCAATAATATTTTACTCTACTTTTCCACGTCACATGAAAAGGATTCTCTTCATAGCAATGTTGTTTACATGAAAAAAGATTACAAGGAAGGAACCATTAATTATTGAAATGGTTAACTCGGGCAACACACGGGTATTGTACTAGTTGGGTTGGTGGATGTTGTCGATAATCATGATCTAATGAAAGTAGATAGTCGGTGCAAGGGTGAAGGTGTAAAGTTATGGTACTTCTAGAACATAATTACGTAAGAAATTGCAAGATGTTTGACTGTTGGGTGCAAGTTTTGAATAGGTACAATGGAAGTAAATTTCTTTTCCAGAAAAAGAAAGTGCAACATTTTTCCACAAAGACTGTTGACCAGTAACGATATCTCTTTGGCTGGAACATCAAGATCACATCTTCATTCATTATAGCATCATTTAACCACATCACTCTTTTTATATCCGGTTTTAATTGTTATTACGCTTTTATCTTTAAAAATAATCTACTTTATACAAACATACTTTTCACACACTCACATAAAAGATTAGTAAGGGAGGTCACGACCCTCTCCTCTTCTTTTCTTGAGTCACGGTTGAACTACACAATGGAAGTGACGCACTGGCGCATGAGGGTCTCCATTGCATCCAACCATACCAACGTAAAATATTTTAACTAAAAAGAAGTAGATCAATTCATAAATCATAAAATTACAAGAGTATAAGTATAAGAAATATCAATCACATAGTGTATATTTTTCACGGAATTATGGTTAGTTTTGTTTCCAACTTTATATAAATAGAGTTTTTTATTAACATTATTTTATTTGATCTTAACGAATTATTTTATTTGATTTTTAACGGAGAATCAGTTCGAGCTTTTCACTAACATTTCACCCTTTTGACTTGCTATGATGTCTTCATCTTCCTAACTATGGTCTAAACTTTGATTTTTTGTATGTAATAATTTGTTATATGATACTTAACCGCTAAGTTTTTTATTTATGAGAAAATTGCATATAGTTCATTCCAAAATATATGTTCAATTACTATTAGATCGATAATTAAAGGTGCTAAATCTGTTTTATTATTTATCTAATTGTTGTTGGAAAAATTGTGAATAAGATATATTGGGTCTCGAAATACGAGGACTGGAATTGAATATTATGAAAAGAGAAATGACTTGCTTACAATTATAAAAGTTAATGGTTAATGGTCTACAATGTCATAAATATTATTTTTAACTCGATTAATGATTGCTTTGATGGGAGTTAACTGCATATTAATGGGACACGAGGCTTGCAGAACTCGTGCTACGTACAGGCTTTGAATCTAATTGTTAATCGCGTATTCTTTCTGTGTATTGGCGAGTATATGCTTAATTATTGTTTATTATGTTGTGTGAAACGTTTTGACTTTCTTGTATAAAAATTTAAAAATGTTTGATCTGTTATTTTGGTTTTGTGGTGTTGTATTTCATAAATGGGCTTTTGGTTATTAAGTTGTGATGTCTTTGTTTCTTTTGGCCTATTACTTATTTGCATGATAAAAAAATTGCTTTGTTTCTTTTGGTCTATTACTTAACCTACAATACTTGTACATTAGATGATTTTTGCATGGTAATATGAAGCACACGGGGTCTATCTAATTGGTCATAATTTAATGTGCCTTAAATATTTTCTTTATTAAGTTTGTAAGTTAAAGTTTATGTAATAATGTATATATAATAGTGCCATATAAACTGTATAAAAATAATTACAAACCTTTTTAGCTTCATCTCATTTTATTGTACAACTAATTTCATTGAAAATTAATATTGAAGTCTAACTAATATTAATAAATTTTTTCAATAAACTAAATTCTAAATAGCTAACCAAATGAATATTAATTAACACACTATTAATAATTCCTAAAACTTTTGGATTCCACGATTATGTCTTAAACTTATTTTTTTTTTAATTTACAAATGGGTTCGAGCAAAAAATTATGTACTTTTTCTTTTATATTCATTATTCAAGGTGCATGTTTACATAAACAAATCACTCTAAAAAGTATCATTTAACCATTTAAATGTTGCTTTACATACATGCTCGTGCACATTTTCTTGAATCAATTCGCACATGTGAGCTACATCAATAGAAAACACACATAAATTATTTGTATATGAAAATGCATTAACATAATACACACACACACACATATATATATATATATATATATATATATATATATATATATATATATATATATATATATATATATATATATATATATATTGCATTAGGTTAAATCATCAATTATTCTTACAACCTTTTCAACTATATCTCAATCAATAACCGATTTTTAATTCTATACTAATTACTAAATATCATGTGATCAATTCCGGCAAACCTTACACTTCCATCTCGATGTTTATATACTTCACATTAAATGCACCGATTTTGTTTTTCGATAAAAGTTTGAACTTTTGCTTATGTTTAAAACTCAAATTTTTTATTTGATATTATAATTTACGAACGGTTTTAAGTCAAAGTTATGTATTTTTTTCCTTTCTATTTATTACTCAATGTGATATTTTTAATATATCGTATCTTGCTATTATGGCAAACTCATTTAATGGGCGTAAATATTGGTTTCTCACTAATGATTCTACATATAGGAAAAGAAAGCATTTTGCGATGCGTGGACCTTCTTCTTTTCAATAATAATTCAATTGCACAAGATAAATTCATTCTAATATTTCTCAAAGAGCATTCGAAAGCAACTACTTACTTAAACTAATCACGCTAAAAAGTATCATTTAATCATTTAAATGTTGTTTTACATACATGCTCGTGCACATTTTTTTGAATCAATTCGCACATGTGAGCTACATCAATAGAAAACGCATATAAATTACTTGTATATGAAAATGCATTAATATAATACATATATATATATATATATGCTTATCTATAACAATCACCTAAATATATAAGAAATAAAGAAAATAGTTGGTATCCTAATCTTTGGTTCCATTTATCTGAGCATGCATGATCTTGTGTAATTTTCATGGTAGCTTCGTATGATAACTAAATTAAAAAAAAAAAAAAAAAAAAAAAAAACCAAGTTAATTACAAAGATCTAAAAGATGTGCGAATCATCTACAAAATGCTGCAAAAGAGAATTTACATACCGCTACCAACATTCAAAGATCTAAAAGATGTGTGAATCATCTTCAAATGTACATACTAAATGTGATTTTGGCCGGTTTATATAGGCATGAATTAGGTTAAATCATTAATTATTCTTGCAACCTTTCGCAACCTTTGCACTTCATCTAACCGACTTTTAATTCTATACTAAATGTCATGTGATCAATTTGGGCAACCCTTGCACTTCATCTCCTTTCATGATTGTATAGTTATTATGAGGCTGCATTGAATTCCGAGCATTAGCTATCTTGTACTCTATGTAATCTTGATACCTACACAATAAATTATAGGATTGAATCTTATAGTATTATAGATAGATAATGGTTAACATTATACCATGAGTTTCACTTAGTAGTATAAGTGTCAAAACTTTTGGTGTTGTTGGTTAATTTCTGGTGATTAATTAACCTTTTGTTCCTACACCAAAAAGATACACTATACAGCCTATTGTTCCATGAGACTAAACACAAATGTTGGTGAAAATTTTAGGCATGCAGGTCATATCCGGCAGTACAACGTACTGTTTCGATCGTTGTACCCTGAGAAACAAACGGCAAATAGGCGACGAATCCGTTTTAAGGGAAGCGTGTCAAACACGTGCCTAGATCATGTTCTAGCATTCTCTTTCAATTCATCTACATTCTGATTTCATCTTCTCATTAACTTTACGTTCATATTTGTCGTTAACGAATTTTGTTTACCTAATAACGCTTGAATGTATTGTATCCTTCTTGTAGTTCTGATTATGGATAGTTTTCCCCTACACTTGTTTGTTGGAAGGTATAATCTTGTACACACATGATAATTATCAAGACCACATCTGATAGATGATACGTTTTAAAAGTGTTGTTTTCCAGATAAATAATTTAGTTGATCATTTTATGCTACAAATTGAATATCACGTAACAAGTATAAAAGAAGCAAAAACACTTTTGTTATCGTTAAAAATTTAAATATAAAGTCATTGAATGATATGTTCAATACATGCGGCTAATTTTGTATCTAAGAATAATACCGGAACATGTTCCGAACTTAAAAGATAAAAATAAAAATAGGAATGAAATATATTGCTAACTGTGTACGTATGAAACATTGAATTTAATAAGAAACAACGACCGTTTCAACTACATTTGTCCATCATTTTCATGTCATTAACATAAAAGACAACATAACGACCAATTAGTCCATATTGATGGCTCTCTATACAATATCCATCGTCTATAAATACCACAATTTTTATTCTCATTTCATCACAAACAAAACATCTTCTTTCATACATATTATTTGAGATCAGTCAAGTAAGTTAACAATCATGTCAACTGCTACAATCGAAGTTGAGCTTCCTTCAACACATCCCGCTGAGAAGGTTTTCAAAGTTTTTTGCGACTTTGAAACTATCGCACCCAAGGTTAACCCTGAGGTTTTCAAGTCTATCAAGACTATTGAAGGCAACGGAGATGTTGGAACTATAAGGGACTTCCAATTTGGTGATGGTAAGAACTTGAACCATTACGTACTGATTTTATTCAACTTCTAAACAATATATAACTATAATCTTTATACATGCTACTTGCTAGAGTCGCAAATAAAGCATGCATGCATGCATGCATGCAGTTTCATATGTGATCATGTAGTTTCGAATACAATAGCTAGCTTATCTCATTTATTATTCGTTATGCTTTGTTGCTAACTAAATATTACTTAACTTAGGTGTTCCATTTTCAACCGGGAAGTATAAGGTAGATATTTACGATCCGAGCAACTTTACCTGTGGCTACACATTTTTCGAAGGTGACTACTTGCAGGATATAGCAGACTCCATCACGCATCTTGTTAAGATTGTACCTGCCGCTGATGGAGGAAGTGTATACAAACAAACAGTTACGTATAACTGCAAAGGTAATGCTAAGCCATCTGAGGAGGCTCTTAACTTTGAAAAAATGACATTCGAAAAGACCGGCAAAGCTATGGAGGCTTATGCTGCTGCTCATCCAGAACTCTATTGATTTCTCCCCGAAAACTTAAACATGTTGGATTGCGACACTTTGGTTGGCATAGTTCCCTTCTGTTTTCCTTTTTTAGTTTTAATAATAACGGACAACGTCCCATGTTAAATAACTGTTGTAGCATGCGTTGTATGGACTAGTAACAACATTTCAAGTTTATCTATGTCTAATAAAATTTACTTACTTTTCATAAATGTCGAGAAAATTCTGCATCACTATTTGTTTTATTTTTACTAATTTTAACATCATCGGTATATATTCTGCTTCCAACTAGGGAAGTGATATTGTCCCGGAGCTTTTTACTTGGTACACTGATTTTAACATCCTCGGTTGTGTAGTAAAAGTCTTTAGAGAAAATAATAATAATAATAATAATAATAATAATAATAATAATAATAAACTCTCAAAACAGTGGAAAACGACATCGGGCCTTTTCAAAAACATAAATTCTAGTACGAGGAAAGTCGTTCAAAAAATAAATTACGAGGAAATTATGTAAGAGTGATTACTTATTCGTTTAAGTCAAATGCAGAATACTGAGTCAATTTAAACATATTGTATTATGCACTATGATTGTTACTCCTCGTTCACTCAATTACTGTCATTTTTTTTTTCTATTGTCCTAAAATATCTACTTTGATGAAGAAAAAAATTTAATTGCATACCTTTATTTTGGTGCATAGCAATAGACAAATTCCTATCATCTATCTAGTTTGATCTAATGGTGAGTATTAACCTAAGATTAAATAGGACAACCTAATTCCATGTTTTTTTCCTTTTTTTATTATTATTTTTTTTAAATTTTGGTGCATACCAATGGACAAATCCCTATCATCTATCTAGTTTGATCTAATGGTGAGTATTAACCTAAGATTAAATAGGACAACCTAATTCCATTTTTTTTTTTTTTTTTTTTTTTTTTTTTTTTTTTAACAATTCGCGTTCCTTTTTTTTGCTATTTTTTTTTTCTTTTTTTATAATTCTTTCCTTCCTTTTTCTTTTTTACTTTTTCTTCTCTTTGTTATTTTGCTTCTTTTTTTTTTTTTTTTTTTTTTCCAATTCACGTTATTTATTTTTATTTTTTTTGCTTTTTTTTCTCAATTCACGTTCTTTTTTTTTCTAATTCACGTTTTTTTTCGTTTTCATCCGTTTTTTACGTTTTCGTCTCTTTTCAAACGTTTTCGTCTGTTTTCAGACATTTTTGCACGTTTTCATACGTTTTTTATGTTTTCGTCCATTTTTAGACGTTCTCGTCTGTTTTAAAACGTTTACGTTCATTTTTATACGTTTTTGTCTATCTTCTTATGTTTTCGTTCGTTTTCATACGTTTTCGTTCGTTTTAATGCGTTTTCGTCCGTTTTCTTTTGTTTTCGTCCATCTTTCATACATTTTCGTCCGCTTTTTCAGACGTGTTTTTACGCTTTCATATATTTTCGTCTATTTTATCACGTTTTCGTCGTTTCTTATGTTTTCACCCATTTTCGTACGTTTTCATCTAATTTATTACGTTTTCATTCATTTTGATACGTTTTCGTCCGTTTCTTTCGTTTTTGTCCATTTTTCATATGTTTTTCTCCATTTTCTTACGTGTTTTTATGGTTTCATACGTTTTTATCCGTTTTCTTACGTTTCTGAATATTACAACTGATATTAAGAAAATCACAAGTGATACTTTGAATAACACTTGTGATATTTAGAATATCACTTGTGATTTTCTTTTGTTTTCGTTCGTTTTCATACGTACTTATCCCTTTTCTTAAGTTATCTCCGTTTTCTTACGTTATCGTCCGTTTTCATACATTTTTTAATATCACTATTTGTATTCAGAATATCACAATTGTTATTCAGAAAATCGGAATAACATTTGCAATTTTCTGAATATCACTGGTGATATTCTGAATATCACTTGTAATATTCTGAATATATATCACTTGTGATTTTTTGAATATCACTTTTGATTTTTCATTTTACAAAACATTAGTTGAAAATAACTTGTGATATTCAGAATATCAATTGTGATATTTAAAATATCGCAGAATATCACTTGTGATCAGTGTTGCAAAAATCGGCCGAATCGGCCGATTAATCGGCGATTAATCGGTAATCGGCCCAGGACCTTGGAGAGAATTCCACGGAAATCGGCCGATTAATCGGCCGAGTCAAGAAAATCGGCCGATTAATCGGTAAAAAATCGCTAATCGGCCCCGGACCGCCTCAATACCGATTCACGATTTTTGCAACATTGCTTGTGATATTTAGAATATCACTTGTGATATTCAGAATATCGCATAATATCACTTGTGATATTCAGAATATCATTTGTGGTATCATAAAATATCACTTGTCATATTCAAAAAATCACAAAATATCACATGTGATATTCAAAAAATTATTTGGGATATTCAAATTACCACTTGTGATATTCAGAAATGTATGAAAACATCTGAAAACAACCAAAGACATTTAAAAACGGACAAAAATGAATGAAAACGGACAAAAACGTAAGAAAACGAACGAATATGTATGAAAATGGACAAAAAAAATATGAAAGCATAAAAACACGTATGAAAAAGGACAAAAGCGTATCAAAAGTGGATGAAAACGAAAGAAAATATATGAAAACGGACGAAAGCGTAAGAAAACAGATGAAAACATAAGAAAACGGACAAATATGTATGAAAATGTATAAAAGCGTAAAAATGCGTCTGAAAACGGACGTAAACGTATGAAAAATGGACGAAAACGAAAGAAAACGTATGAAAACGAACGAAAACATATGAAAATGAACGAAACGTAAGAAAACAAACGAAAACATAAGAAAGCTTAAAAACGCGTGTAAAAATGATGAAAACGTATGAAAAATGGACGACAACGAAAGAATACAGATGAAAACGGACGAAAACGTATGAAAACGAACCAAATCGTAAGAAAATGGACGAAAACGGATGAAAACGGACGAAAACGTATAAAAAATGGTCGAAAACAAAAGAAAACGGATGAAAATATATTGAAACGAACAAAAATGAACGAAAACGTATGAAACAGACGAAAACATATGAAAGCCAAAAAAGGTGAATTCGGAAAAAAGACAAAAAAACCGTGCATTGAAAAAAATAATAATAGTAAAAAAAAAGATCGTGAATTGGAAAAAGAAAAAAAAAACAAAAGGAAAAACAAAAGAAGGTGAATTTGGGAAAAAATAGCAAAAAAAATTTTAAAAAAAAAGAAACATGAAATCAAAAGAAAAAAAGCCAAAAAAATAATAATAAAGAAAAAGAAAAGACAAACAAAATGAAAAAAAAAAAAAAAAACAAAAAACAAAAAAACAAACAAACAAACAAACAAACATAGACTTATGTTTCATCTTAGGTTAATTCCAACCATTAGATCAAACTAAATGAATGATGGAGATTTGTTCATTGGTATACACCAAAACAAGGGTATGCAAAATAAAGTGACTCCTACTTTGATATTATACTTAATATTTGCTTTCATAAAAAATAAAAAGAAAAATAAATAGTAATAAGGGATATGTTGGTAACGTATCAGGCATGGCCAATTATTTATTCTTTTACTTAGTTTTCTTTCTTTTCAATTTTTATTTTTCTAATTTTGTTTATATTATTTGCATGCTATTTTCCACGAAAACAAATAAACTAAAAGTAACATATTTGCTATCAATATAAGTGGTTACGTATGTGATCTAAAACGTGATTAGTATCAGGTTGAGAGGAAATGTGTGCAGTAAACGTCAAACACTTGAGTAGTCCATGTTCATTCCGTGAACACCTAAATATGTTAAGAAATACAAAATTCAAACTAAAACGAAGTTGTTGATAATAGTATTAATACAAAAAGGCCATTTGATGTCAAACAACAAAATCTTTTTAATGTATGTCATTTTAAGATAAAGTAAATAATAACAATAATAATAAAAGCATTTTCTTATGTGTTTATCTAACATTTTCCACATAGCCTCTAAATCATTTATTATCTAAGATCCGTATCGAAATAATACAGTTTTGCAGTTATTTTCACTGTGTTAACTGTTTATATAATACCGCTAAAATGGATAAAAAAGTTTGTGCGTAAACCGACACAACCTGTTCAAGCTGTAGTGTAAAATTACCCATGCTGACCCATTCCCCAACCCACCCATTTTACCAAGTCCCAATATAACATATTGTACTGCAAGACCTTACCAGGCTATGCTGGTTATGGCGGCATAACGAAGTCCAACTGAAACTGCAATTGGCTCAACGCCTTCGGTCTCATATACATACAAAGAGTTTCATGTGGCAACAACAAAGATCGATATGGAAGCTTGAAAGATGAAGCTACACAAAACGAATAACTTGATTAAAATGTGTAACATAATTCGTTTGAGACATGGAAAAGATGGCTCTAACTAAAAAAAACTTACATGTGCTCAACCCACGAAGACCAAAGGCCTTAGGGCAGAAGCCTACTGCCACAAGCCCACAACAGCTTTGCTGGCACCATGGAGCATTAAAGTGTAATATCAAAGCACATAAAAAAATTAAAAAAAAAATGATATAGAACTAAAAGGGTATGGGTTAATTACATCAAAAAGTAAGAACTTTGTATTTTGTGCAATCATTTGTATTTTCACTCATTAAAACTGAAACACCCTGATTACTATAAGTTTTAATAATCGACTTTTATATTGTTATTAGAATATTAGAAAAGTCTTCCCGTTAGTTTTTAAAAGAAATAAAGACTTTTTGTGCAAATAGTTAACTAGAAAAGGACTAACGATGCAAAAGATTTACCGGCAGGAGCTAACAGTGCAAAGTATACTTTAGCTACAGAATACCATTATGCCCTTGGGTCTTATAAATTATAAAACTCAAAATTCATCTCTAAAAGAGACGTGTCTATGTGTGTATCTTGGAGGGATAATGACAAGAATACTTAAGGATGAAGTAATCATCCTTAAGATGATTACAAGGTGATTCTTGATGATTTTATGCTATATTCAAGATGTAATAAGCCTCCTAATAAGTTAGCCATCAAATTATGATTTAAACATATGTGATGATTTCATGTTTATGATAGAAATTAGAGGTTTTGATATATGAACATGTTAGTTATGATCTTAAACAAGTTTATTAGGTTTTTTATATGTTTAATGATATAAAACCATGTTAGCATGTTTTGTGGTTTATGATTGAGTATGTTACAGAATTTATAAAGTTAGAGGTTAGATATATATAGCTAAATCATGTTAAAAATATGCTAGTTTATGGTTTAAAAAAAGATGATGGTTAGTTCTAGTTTATAAAAGGGTGTTTGGCTTAAGGCCAAAGTAGTGCTTAAAAAAGAAAGATTGCTTATGGGCCTGATGAAAAATGATGTTTAAGATGTTTAATAAGCTGAGGATAAGTAACAGAAGTGTTTTGCATAGCTTACTTTGAGTTTTGGATCGTTTTGGACAAATACACTTTTGGAACAGCAAGGTTTTCAGAAAATGGGTCGACTTTGAAGGGGTCATAGAGAACTAAGCATTCATCAAATTGACTTGAGATGAAAACAAAAATTGTGGCTCTCTGACTCTACTTCATTTGTTATGTTTTAAGTTTTGGCTAGTTCAGTAGTTAAATTGGTGTAAAATGCAAAATAGTGCAGCAAAGTCAGATTTTGAAAAAGTTCAGCAACCACAAATTTAAAAATTCATACCAGATCGATCGTAGCTCTGTTGGGAGTGTGTCATACCTTTCGGAAAGCCAAAAGAGTACTTTCATAGAAAATTAGCCTCATGAGCTGATACAGAATTTAAGTCGGTCAAAAATGGGAAAGTGCAGGCTATTGCGTAATTGACATTATGTTTTAGTTATGTGTTTTTATGTCTAAATGTTGTTATGTGTTTATTCATGTTCGGGTAGTTTATATTTTATGTTTCCGGCGTATATATGATCATGCTTATGTGTTAGATATGTGTTATTAGTCTATGTGTGCATCTATCATGATTTAGGTTCTCGAGGCGTTTTTAAAATCATTCATCTTGCATTATACGGCTAAGGTGATTAACTGATTATTAGCTTCATGTTATTAGATCTAGCATGATGTTAGAATCTATACAAGGTTTCAGATATAGCCGAAACAAATCCTATTTAGGGTGCTCATAAGAAGCATAGTTTGTCAAGTTTAAGATGCCTAAGAAATGCACCATTAGTCATGTAGCGTGCCTAAGAAATACACGATGTGCCTAAGAAGAGCACGACATAGAACTCCCATAGAAGAGCACCTAATCACATGATAAGAATGCCATTAGAACTCGCTAATTCATTTAATTAACATGTACTAGTGATGTTGGGCTGTGCCTTTCTTTAACTAATATATTTGAATTGACTTCGTTCGGGCTTCGTTTAATATTTCACAATTTTGTCTTTTTTATACTTCAAATAAAATTACCTACAATATAGAGGGGATAATTCCTAATATGCCCCGATTGCCCAATTAATTTTGCTTTTTGCCCCAGAATTCGGAGTTTCTGTATTTAGACCAGGAAACTTGGCAACTCGACCTATATGACACCAAGTGTCCGACATGAGGGCCGTCAGTTGCCCCAAAGTACACAATTTTCCCTACCTTGTAATCTGAAAAGTGACACTTGTCACTTGCAGATTGTAGTTGCCCAAAAACTACAAGTTGCCCTGGTCTAAATTAAAAAACTCCGAATTATGGGGCAAAAAAACAAATCAATTGGGCAATCGAGGCATATTAGGAATTATCCCAATATAAAATAACAAAATTACATAATATGTGCAATGAATTTCATATTTTGCTATTATTTTTAAGCCATAAATGCGGGATTTTCAAAAAAAAATGTATATTCTATTAAATATCAACTAGGTCTAAACAATTTAAACATGATCACTTATGGTACCATTTCATCATTAAACGCATTTTTATAAAAAGACTTTTTGTGCAGAATTTCTAGGTATCTGCTATAATCTGCAACTTTGACCCACTTAAACTTGGAGTTAGACCTTGATACCACTTGGATTAGAAATTAGACTCAAAGGACTAAAAGTGGGCTTTTACCTCAAATCAATATGATAAGCGGTCTATTTTCTACTCCCCTTTAAAGTATGCACAAATTTCAATTTAGCATGTTGATTCTACTTTAAAACGTGTCCAAAACGACCCAAAACCCATGATAACTCATTCTACTATTTACCAAATTTAACATGTTAAGATCATTTTTATCAGGCTCAAAAGCAATCTTGCTAATTTAAGCATTTTATAAGTTAGTACCAAACACCCTTTATAAGCTAAACTAGGCATAACATGAAAATCATAACAAGATTTCTACTACACAATTAGCCATAATTCACCCACTTAATTCTTGACTTGATTCTATCATAACCAAGCATATGACATTAAGATTCATCATAATTCACGTCTAAGTTTTCATAACCTTAAATAAGCATAAAACATTTAAATGATAATAATATGAAACTTAACATAATTCTTAATATGATCTTACCTTAAAGATGATATGATTATCAAAACTTGATTACTTGTAAGATTCTTCCAAAACCCTACTAACACCTTTTTATTGATCATACCCTTTGCACAAAGATTACCCAAACCCTTGTATAATTTATTTATTTATTTTGATGTGATAAGACTATTTCCCTCCTTTTTGCTCTATGAAAGCCAAGTTTCATACAACACACGTATATACGTGTGTTTATGTGATAACTTTATGAATTATAAGGTGAATAATACATAAGGGTAAAATAGTAATTTTACCTTTTTAATGGTCATTAGTTTATGTCATTAATTTTTCGTTAAATCTCTATAAAATACTAACATAAAGGCTTTTCTACTTTTCTAATTACAATATAAATGTTTTTTTCTAAATTTATAAAAATCAGGTGTTACATGATACGAAGGGAAAAGAGTGAAAGGAATTGCTATAGATGCGGAGACTCGAATCACCTCATTGGAGATTGTCCAAAACCACCAAGGAAAAAAGACCAAAAGGATTTTATCGGAGGTTCTTGAAGTGATAGTGGTGAAGAGGATGATGAAAAGATCAAGATGGAAGCTTGTCTCATGGCTAAGCATCCAGTGAGGTACATTTTGACTCTTTTTATTATAGCAATGATAACTCTTCTATTGGTGATGATGAATTTCAAAGCGAGTACAACAAATTATGTAAACTTAGTCTAGAAGTTATAAATATAAATAAATTTTTGAAAACTAGGAAAAGTCTTTTGGAAAGTGAAGTTTTTGAATTAAAAAAAAAAAAAAAAAAAAAAAAAAGGCTTGAGAATACAAATCAATTAACATTAGAAATGAATCATGTCAAGAGCTTCGTATTGAAAACGAAAACATTAAAGAAACTCAAATTACGCTTCTAAAAGAAGCATCTAAGTTTACAAAGTTTGAAAAGAGTACCCTAACTTTGAAAGAGTACTCATATTTTATGGGCGGTAAGCGTTAAGCGTTGTGATTTTAATTCTCATTTGACAAGCAACAAAAAGCTTATTTTTTTTTTCGCAATGCTCATTTTTCAACGCTTCATGAAGTAGCGTTTTAGAGCATTGAGCATTTAGAAGCTGCGAGGATACAAAATTACGTTATTATACACATTATGATTACAATTACCAAACATTTAAAAAAAAAAAAAAAAAAAAAAAAAAAACTGCTCACACCTGCTTATTACAACTATCGTTGGTTAGTCAAACACACATGATCAAAGATGGTCTAATAATATTTTCACTCTGCACATATAAATAAATCATTTGATAGTGAAAAAGGGACTCATGTTCCTCTTCGAGTAAAAATTGAACATGCATCATTAGATTTTATTAAAAAAAAAATTGCAGGACAGTGGATCATAAAATGAAAGTATAGATATTCGCTAGGGGTGAAGATGTAAGTTATGGTGCATCTAGAACAGCAGTACGTAAGAAATTGCAAGAGGTTTGACGGTTAGTGCACATTTAGAATAGGTACAATGGAAGTAATTGTTTTTTTATCTTAAAATATATATATATATATATATATATATATATATATATATATATATATATATATATATATATATATATATATATATATATATATATATATATATATATATATATATATATATATAAGTGCAAACATTCGTTCCACAAAGACTGCTGACCAGTGTCAATATTTCTTTGGGTTTGGACTTTGAAGAAGATTACAAACGTAAAATACTTTATCCAAAAAGAAAAAAGTATAAGTAGATAAATTCACAAACCATAAAAGTACTAGTGTCAATATTTCTTTGGCTTTGGAGAAGATTATAAACGTAAAATATTTTATCCGAAAAGAAAAAGTATAAAAGTAGATAAATTCATAAACCATAAAAGTACTAGTGTCAATATTTATTTGGTTTTGGAGAAGATTATAAACGTAACATATCTTATCGAAAAAGAAAAAGTAAAAGTAGAAAATTCATAGATCATAAAAGTACCAGTGTCAATATTTCTTTGGCTTTGTTTCCAACTTGATGTAAATATTTTATTTGATCTTAACGGAGAATCACTCGAGCTTTTCACCAACATTTTCACCCACTTGACTTGCTACGATGTCTTCATCTGCCAAACTCTGGTCTAAACTTTGATTTTTATATGTTATAATTTGTTATCTGATATTTAACTGTTAAATTTTTTTATTTAAAAGAGAATTGGATATAAATCCTTCCAAAATATACGTTCGATTACTTTTAGACCAATAATTAAAGGTGCTAAATCTGTTTCATTGTTTATCTAATTGTTTGTGAAGGTATAATCTTGTATATATACATGGATAGCCATCAAGACCTCACCTGATAGTAATACGTTTTAAAAGTGCCGTTTTCCAGATAAATAAATATTTGCTGATCATTTAACTGAGTGCTACAAATTGAATATCACGTAAAAAGTATAAAAGAAACAAACACACTTTTGTTATCGTTAAAATTTTAAATATAAAGTCCTTTGACTGATATGTTTAACTCATGCGGCTACCGGAACATGTGCTGAACTTAAAGCTAAAAATAGGAATGAGATATATTGCTAACTATGTACAGTATGTATGTACAGTATGTATGAAACGTTGAATTTGATAATAAACAACTACCGTTTCAAATACATTTGTCCATCATTTTCATTTTCATGATTAATACTTTTTGTCATTTTTATTCCAAAATCACCAATTAGTCCATCTTGATGGCTCTCTATTCAATATCCATCGTCTATAAATACCATAACTTATATTCTCATTTCATCACAAACAACACATCTTCTTTCATACATATTATTTGAGATCATTTAAGTAAGTTATCAATCATGTCAACTGCTACAATCGAAGTTGAGGTTCCTTCAACGCATCCCGCTGAGAAGGTTTTCAAAGCTTTTTGCGACTTTGAAGCTATCGCACCCAAGGTTGACCCTGCGGTTTTCAAGTCTATTAAGACAGTTGAAGGCAACGGAGATGTTGGAACTATAAGGGACTTCACATTTGGTGATGGTAAGAACTTGAACAATTAAGTAGTAATTCTATTTAACTTCTAAACAATATATGACTATAATCTTTATATATGCTTGAGTCGCAAATAAAGCATGCATTTTCATATGTGATCATGTTGTTTCAAATAAAATAGCTAGCTTATCTCATTTTTATTCGTTATTTTTTGATGGTTTTGTTGCTAACTATATATTACTCAACACAGGCGTTCCATTTTCAAGCGGGAAGTGTAAGGTAGATGTCTATGATCCAAGCAACTTTACCTATGGCTACACATTTTTCGAAGGTGACTACTTGCAGGATATAGCAGACTCCATCACACATCATGTTAAGATTGTACCTTCTGCACATGGAGGAAGTGTATACAAACAAACGATTACGTATAACTGCAAAGGTAACGCTAAGCCATCTGAGGAGGGAGTTAACTTTGAAAAAAGTGGATTCGAAAAGACCTTCAGAGCTATGGAGGCTTATGCTGCTGCTCATCCAGAACTCTATTGATTTCTCGCCGAAAATTTAAACATATTGGATTGCGAGTTCTCTTCTGTTTTCCTTTATAGTTTTAATAATAATGGACAACGTTCCATGCAAAATACCCTGGTCATTTTAAGTCTTGCTACAGCCTACAAATGGGATTACCATTGGTTGTGTAGTCAAAGTCTTTAGAAAAAAAAACTCTAAAAGGGTAGAAAACGACGTGGGCCTTTTCAAAAGGGAATTGATTTGCACACTTTCACTTTTGATTGAGCACTTGAGCTACACTTGTACCATGTTTATATCATGCTTTAAATACTTGTATTATGAATGTGAAAGAAAAAAAAAGTACAAATCACGTCCTTTTCAGTCAAATACCGAGTCAACTTAAATTAACTACTCATTCATTCAATTATGTGTCTTTTTTTTTTTCTTTTTTTTTTTTCTTATTTTTCTTTTCTTCTTTTCTTTTACCAAAATAAATGTCTACTTTTATATCATCCTTAATATCTACTTCCCTAGAAAAAACGGAATGAATAGGAATAGGGAATATGTTGGTCTTCTACTTATTAGATAGCGTTTACAATATTTTTATGTTTATCGAACAAGTTATAAGTTTTGTGTACGCACGGGGTTTATACATAAATCAAATTTATTATAAATTTTAGTTTAATGTACAGACATATGAGAATTTAACAGTGTTTAATATCTTGTTAGTGTGATATTACACGAACAAAGTTCAGACTATAAGTACAACTAATAATTATATTTTAACTAAATTTGTTTGGTGTATATTTATAAATCGTGCTTTCATTTTAATACTTATACTCTCGTGCATCTACAAATTTTTGGTATTACAATCGAATTATTTATCGTTATCCGTATTCTAGTATTTAACATGTGTACGTACGGGGTTATTAAGGATTTGAAAATATGATCAATTTTGATTAATAATCTTATTGTTTGAGTATTTAATTTAATATTTTAACATAATTCAAATTCATTAAATATAAATTTTTATATATGTTATATTTTTTAATTCGCGCATATATTCAATAAAATGTAGCCATACGTTGATGGTGTTTACGCTCAATTTAATAATAAATGATTTTTTTTTTGTTAAAAATATATATTTTTAACAAAATATAAATATTTCTTAGTAGTTGTTTATATATATATATATATATATATATATATATATATATATATATATATATATATATATATATATATATATATATATATATATATAAGGTTTTTGTTAAAAATATAAATATTCTTAGAAATTATGAAAATAAATGTTTTACACTTAAGTTCGTACATTAAATTTAAGATTTGACTCTTTTTAAAAGTTTAAGATTTGATTGTAAATCTACTAACTAATAAAAGTATAGCGTTATTTACACTTGCGTACAAAATTTAAATTAAAAAAAAAAAAAAAAAAAAAATGTATTTTGATTTTTTTTTTTTTTACCAAATATTCCAAAATTTTGATTATGAAAGATCAATTGGCAAATTGAACTTTTCTATTGATCAATTGAAAATTTCATTTTTCCAATTTGTATCTTGAGATTTTAACCTTTTTAAACAAGCGTACAGCTTTTGCCAAAAACTAAGTTCACATCTTACTGCTTTTTTCAATGCTTTCAAAACCGGGTATGTGATCGACCCGGCCGGGTCACTGGGTTTTATGCAAAAAACCCCCTACAGAATACAAGTACATGTCTAGACACCCATGTTACTTTCATCTTTTCAAACACTGATTCTGCTAAAAAAACCGCGGTTCGCACTGGATTTCAAGATATTATGAAGAAACCTGAACCGGTTCGACTGGTTGACCCAGCCGGGTCAAACCAGGTTGCAAATATAAGCTTTCTTAGTCTACTTGATATTCCAGATGGCATGTACCCAGAATAGTTTTTTCAGTTGTATAAATAAAGAGGCGTTTTCAGCGCATGCTAATGACATGTTAGATGTGCACATTAAACAGAAAGACTATTCGTATCAAAACAACATACAAAACATTGCAAAAGAATTTGGCTTGGCGCCATCCATAACAACATTGAGAAAACCTCAGCAAACTTAACCACAAAAAGACAGATTTGCCCCTGATGTAAAAAAGTTAATCAAGCCCAGATTATTTGAGAAAATCAAAAGAAGTATTGTTTTATTTTGTTACACCCTCCGGGCTTTTGTAACAAAAGTAACAGAAAATCGCAACAATTAACCCTCCAATGCAGCTGCTCCAGAAATAATCTCACTGAGTTCAGTAGTGATGGATGCTTGACGAGTCCTGTTAACAAAAGATAAGCATTTAAAAGTGTACCAAAAACTGAAAAACATAATGACTACCGGAAAGGTTATATCATCCAACAAAAGGCATTCACATTTTTTGGTAAATGGTGGGGTGTTTACATAAGCTTGTTTAACGACCTTATTGGTTTATTGTATTAACAAAAGGAGCTTTATACACACTCCTTCATAGCATTAATATTTTTCCATATGATCCTCTACATGTGGAAGTATAACACTATTGATCTCACATATATGTTAAAACTTGTCCTAAGTATGTGCATACGGGTGTTTGTGTGTGTGTATGAGAGAGACAGAGAGAGATAAGGGACCTGTTGTATGCAAGTGTAAGCTTATCAAGCATGTCACCAGCATTTCTGCTGGAACTGTCCATAGCAGACATACGAGCTCCTTGTTCACTGCAGGCATTCTCCAAAACCGCATTGAACATTACCTGAGACATCAGCAATAATCAATTAAGAGTTGAATGGAAATTTGTTCATGTTAAAATACGACAATAAATCAACATTTTGCTTGTGGAAAATGAAAGACATGTCTTTAACAGGTAGCCTGAACCTATCTGCTAGAAAAGTGTAATAAATTAAGAAAGATTGCCTTGCCCATCCAACTTTTGACTCTCAAAGACCTAACAGATTACTAATCAACTTTAAAATATCGATATACCTCTGGCCTAATAGATATTTGGCCCATCCGTCTCGACATAATTGCAGAAATTTTGTTTTAAATAAGTTCTCAAACTACAATTGCTTTATTGTCTGCTGCCACCATTTACAAAAAGAGAATCACTTTTGTATGGGTAACAAATTTCCCAGCTTTGTCCCCTTTAAAGGGAATTTGACATCAAATAAAAAGTCAATACTCTTTCCTTATATACAGAACAATCATTGTTAATTACACACGGCAGAAGAACATTAAAGAGATTCATAAGATGAGGACTTTATAGTCCAACATGCACTTGACTTTTGGAAAACAAAAAGTGCTTCATGTTTTATCAGCAAGGCCCCAAACATTCTTTGACGTACATTGCACAACCTAGCAAATATAATTTATTAAGAAAGTTGAAACATATGGGGGGCTTACGCATGAAAACTGGAATTCAGTAAGATTCTGAAGAACTTCAGACTTAGTTTCACCGCCTTCAATTTCATAAGAATCCAAATCACCAATCTTTCCGCCTGCTTCAGATTCTCGTTCCACAATCTTCAAAAAACCAACACATAATTAGTACTCCAGCATACAACAGTATTGACTGTAAGAATTCAAAACAAATTACTTACCTCAGGAGACAAGACAGTTGCGGTTGTAGGCAGAAATGAGACAACCGATTGGAACTTGTTGAATACAATCCTCAATGCATCAAACTCCACATTCTTCAAGATGTCGTCAGCAATAACTGATATCTGAAAATAAAGTAATATTAGAAGGTCACAACCCACGCATGGAAAATAGAACCAAAAAGAATTCATAGAAAAAACCAAACAATATAATATCACCGAGTCACACATATCGAATTGCTTCCACACCAAATTCATAAGAACCAAGCACCTTTACTAAACTGAAATACGAGTAACTAATATAAAAAAACGGCTGGTTGACTTTTAGAGATCAATAGTCTCTCTAGACCCTAGACACTAATAATAATCACACCATATAGCTTTGCTGCCTACCTAATAATTTACTTAATCGCCTGTATACAGAGAATAAAGTTATCTAGCTAAAAACCGGACTAGGTCAAATCTACAAAGACTAACAGCATCTACATGTTGCATGTTAGTTACCAAATCAGACCAATAAAGTAGTAGTATTAGTGATAACAGAATATTATGGTGCATTAAGTAATGCCTATATATGTTGTGTATACTTTACCGGGGTAACCCTTTACCCAAAAAAAAATGTTGTGTTCAATTGTCAAGAAATTTTTTCAATCTACAAAGAATAGAGCGAACACACCAACTGTTCATTGATACTATTACTAAACACAGAACAATCCATAGATTGATTTCATATAAACACTAAACATCAGCTGTTGTCAAATACAAAGAGAACTCAAACTAAGTGAATATTCAAAGGATGTGCTACTAGATGAACATGGCTACCTGGGTGTAGTTAAGGAAATTCTTTTGCAACTCAGTCAAAGTCAACACAATGTCTTTCTTAGAGTCACGGATCAATTGGGCCTTCCCCTTTTCTCCCAAGATCACATACTTACTTTCCGCGTCAGGACCTGTATGCACCCCAACAAATTAATGTGATAATATTAAGATTTCAGTCCACTAATAAAATTTATTTCATGCATATGTACCAGCGTTGACTTTGTGAAGAGCCCTGCTTATCTTTACTGATGTAGAATTGATACCACCACAAAGACCCTTGTCTGAAGAAACAGTGACAATGACATTCTTCTTGACAGCCACGCCTAGTAAAAACAATAAATCATAATAAAAGTCAGATGAGAAATATGTAAAATTTGTACCATAAAGAAAAGATAACTATACTTTAGCATCAAGTCCAAACCATACTTTAAATAAGCTTAGTGGTACATTTCATCTCCTTATTGTACACCACCTCTATAGTCTATATTGGCTAAGTTTCATTTCAATACTACTTATTTTCCCTCAAGTTATTGCAAGATATTTAAGACAATGGTCACAACCTTCTAGTTTCATCTTTGTTAATGGACATTTCAGATAATAGACCATTGGCAGAAACCACAAAATTCTTCTATTACACTACCTACCCAAGCATTGAATTAATTTTAGAACAGATTAAAGGTGCTTGGTTTAAGGGTATAAAAATAGAAGAATAACTTTCATTCCCAATATAAATGTTTGGTTAGTAGTTTTAATTTTCTAAAATCAGTATCCGACCCAGAAACCTAGACATATTCTAAACCCATTCCGATTCCCATTCCAACACCCATATTCCGCAAACCAAACACCCCGCTCCAGTTCGTAACCCCCAAAAAGATTCAAATAAAAAATCACAGACATTTGAATTCAGCAGTAACTGCAGCTTATAGTATGTAAAACTTAACTTCGCCACTTTCTACTAATCATTATTTTATGAGAATCAATCATGTATGTACACAAAGAAATATATGCAGGCAACTAAGTTAACGTGACCTAATAGCTACAAAAAATTTATGGCAAAAACATACTTGGAGTGTCGCCAAGAAGAGCAGTGAACGGCTGCCATAATCCACGAGAGTTCTCAGCTCTAACTTGAATTGCTCTCAGCTTTGAAGCTGCAACCATCTTCATAGCCTTTGTAATCTTCTGAATATTCTTAACACTCTTCATTCGGTTTCTCACTGCCCAAACAAAATTTAACACCATGAACACCCATGCTTTCAAAAAGATCATAATAGCATAAAAAACAATAAAAATGCTAAACAATGTTAAGAAGAACAAGACGGTAAAATGTATTTACCAATTTGAGTGGAAATGGAACGAACCCCAAGGCCCACCTGCTCCCTGTAAGCAACAGACAAACATGAAGTCAAATACTAATAAGAGGGTCCATTGAAAAATAAATATTAAACGCCCCATAACATATAAACATAACAACAATAAGGACCACTATTGTACGTGAAATAGTAAAAGGCTATTTGCTATCAGAACTAACAAAAAATTTTAACAATTGACGCTGTCAATGATGCTCACTGGATAAAATAATCATAACTGCGTCCATCACGGTATAAGATGGCTTCTTTTCTAAAAGATATAGTATTTGTGGGTTTCCGACTCAGCTAAACATGCTTTCGTAAGCTGTTTAAACCTTGATAAGTAGTATTGTATTAAGCCTTAAAACATTCTTTTCACAAACAAGGGTCGATCTAATCACTTTTCTTCTGGTTTTCCACTTTCCTCATTATCGAACTACAGTAAAAGACTTCGCCTTGATACGCATAATATGGAAATAGCGATGCTAAGTATTACCGAATCCGTTGTTTGCAAAAGAAAATGCAAATCTATACTATCTATAATGTAAAAACCAACTTTTCTCTAAAACTGAATCTATTTAAGGAAACACGCTAATACACGGCTGGAAACTTAATTATGTACCTATTAACAGAAAGTATTCAATCATATAATGTACACGGCCGGAAACTTATGCCGCTATTAAATTCCGTTGATGTGCACGGGTACTAGTCTATTTTAAGAAAAACTGTCTACAACTTATTAAAAAAAATAAATAAATAAAATTAAAAAAAAAAAAAAAAAAAAAAAAAAAAAAATCCTAATTCGTTTTTATATAAAGGGTACTAATGAAATAGCAACTGCCTCGATAAGTCTACTCTAACTTTTCCTGTTGAGCTTATTGACTTAAAAATAAGCTAATCCAAAACACCCCCTAAATCGCCATAAAAGAAACAATAACATATAAAACAGATCAATAGATAATAAACAAAAGAAGATCGTACTGATTTTGAGGTAAAAGATTGGATCTAATAGAAACAGAGGGGTTGACAAGAGGCATCAAGCGCCTTGATTCTCTTCTTGCTACTGCCATCGCCATTTGATTGCTGGAGATTTGTTATTATTGGTGATTTCTATTGAGTTTTTTAGGGTTTGTTGGGTGGTGATTTGATGAGATTGATTCGGGGAAATGAAATGAAATGAGATGAGATGAGATGGATACGGATCGAATCTAATCTTGTGGGCCGTTTTGATGAAATAAAGGTGCCATGTGGGCTTCTTTCTATTAGCCCATTTAGGTATTTAGGTGTTGTGTTTGAATGACGAGTTTTCGATGTATAAAGTACAATGTTTTTAAAGCGATTAGTATCATTCGCGTATTGTAGATGCGAAACCATAACATTATTCCCACCTACTTTAACTCCACTGCTTCGTTCATAATCGCGTTAAGCCCCTACGCCGCTAATACAAACAAGAATGATGAAAGAGGGTCACCTTGTCTAACACCCATCTCGAGTCCAAATTCCTCTGTAGGCGAGCAATTAACAAGGATAGAAATGGATGAAGACCTAAGGCACATTTCTACCAATTTACACCATTTCTCACCAAACCCCATTCTTTTCATAATATTTAACAAAAATAAAACTCCAATTTGATACTATTGTATGTCTTTTCAAAATCCAATTTGAAAATTAAAACATTTTCTTTCCTTTTCCTCAAATATTTCATTGTTTCATTTGCTATAAGAACACCGTCAAGAATGTATCTCTCTTTTATAAATGCGTTTTGTTCTTCGCCAAACACAACTCCTACTACTTTTTTAACCTTATCCGCCAACATTTTTGTTATGATTTTATAATAACATTCGAGAAGACTAATGGGACGAAAATCCCCGAGACCGATGGGGTTCGAAACCTTGGGAATAATGGTGACGAAAGAGGCGTTGCATCCCCTTGAAATTTTCCATTTTTTCCCAAAACCACATGATCACCCTAATTAAGTTCGCTTCGATAAGATCCCAAACCTTCCGAATAAACTTGAAGTTAAATTCGTCGGGCCTCGGAGCTTTATCTACCAAACAACCCTGAATAGCGTCTCACACCTTCGTTTCACTAAACATTTTCTACAAAAAAATTAGCCTCATCAACCGAAATTTTCTCGATCTTATCACAACAAAATGTCGGACGAGTCACCCCATTTTCGGAAAACAAGGATCTGTAGTGTCTAACCATCTCCGCCTTGATAATCGTAGGATCCTTGCACCACATCCCGTTAACCATAAGCCCTTTTATATTGCATTTTTTATTCCTCCTATTCACATATGAATAAAAGAACTTTGAATTTGCATCCCCCTAGACATCCTACTTAATTCTAGCCTTTTGTCGCATCATATTACTACACTCCCTCTCCTTCTCCTTCCATCGTTTCCTAGCCTCTAACCACTCCATTCTCTTGTTGTCATTTAGGTTTCCCTTTTCCGCTTCCAACTGTAGCAACTCGTACATTTCAGGTTATAATTAGACCTTATTTTGACTTATTATTATTTTAATTTTAAGTAATATTACTTTTATAAGTAATTACGTAAATTCAATTTTGTACGCTTAACTCGTAGCTAGCACTAGACTATGGTTAGTCTAGGTGTTATATATATTTTATTTTTCTTATAGTCATATTTTATATGTACTATTATTATTATCTATTTTTATATAAACCTTGCACCTTTTACGACTTACGTGTTTATAACTTGTGTCTTTAAGTTTTAACGACGTTTAAATACTCTGATAGACTTAGGTCTCATCTTAAATATTAAAATATGTTAATAAGTTATAGCATTTTTATAAGTAATGGTTTTTATTGTTACCCCGGTTTTAAGTTGTGTGGCTTAAAGACTTTACGTTAATAATTACCGGGATCAAACCATACCCTCTAATCACTAAATGATACATTGATAAACATGAGTCTTACACATTAACTCTTCTATTGCCACGCTTACTTACACCTGTAACACACATAAACACTTGTCCTTTAGAACTATGCATATACAAAACTCATAATTCATTTTCTATTCATTATTACACATAAAAAAATAAAAATAAACTAGTATTCAGGTTTTCTCCTCCTAAGATCGGTTCAAGCGAGAACAACAATATCAACATATCAAAATCTTGATTTCACTTAAGAGAAACATCATTACTAGGCATCCCTAGATCATCTTTACCATAATCCATCCTCAAAAATCATTTAAAGAATACCATCAAGAACTCCATAAACCTCAGCCTACTCATCATATTAATCATTCTTGGAAGATTATAAAGGTAAAAACCAAGGTCCAAGACAACTAGTGTCTATCTTGCACCAAAAGTCTTTAAAAATCAAGTTTTATGCATTTTTCTTGTACACTTTGTTTTGGATGTTGAATATGATGTAATAATGGATGTAAGAACTTATTATGACTCTAAAATGATGTTAGATATGTTGTACATACTTGGTTTGGTCGTTTTTGGTATTGGATATAAAAAGAGTGCATGAAAATGGTGGTTAAAAATCCTAAAGAGTAAGCTGATTGAAATTTTTGTGTCACTAAAATGGTTATAATTTGCTCATACATGCATAAAAAGTGTCCATTCAAACTCTCACTTTTCATCTTAAGTGTTAAAGCTAATTTCACATAAGTTTTGACCAAGGAAATCAAGCTTTGAAACTTCTTTGCGTCCCACACGTAAGGTGATAAATGGACTGTTTTGGACAGCCTTGAAAATTTGTTTTGGTCATGGCTCACTCTAGAATGCATTTCAATAGCTGAAATTTGGTGAGAAACTAGTTTAATGTGTTCATAAAAGATCCCCAGAAGCCTAGGGGTAGAATCATAAATTAAAGCCCTCAGCTTGTTGAAATACAAAAAGTGTCCAGAACTGAGTATAATTTTTGTATGGACCAATTGGGTAGGTTAAAACATTTGGAAAAATCTACCAAAAATTAAGGATACTCTTAAAACATAGTAGTAATATTTAGACCTGCCAAAAGGGCTTGAACAAGAACAACTTTTAACTTGGTTAAAACGGACATTTGGAGTGGCGTGTTTTCGGGACAGATTTGACATTTTATGTGAAATGGTGAAAATCAATTCCAACAAGAAGTCTAGACAAATGACATAACTAATAAATGTATATTTGGTCTGAGCATATTGTATAGAATTTAATACATGTTATTTGCTAACTCTAGGTCGTGAGTAGAGGTACGCGTTTGTTGGGTTCCTAGGTTGTACTTTGGTCATTTGCGTTTTCGAGCTCGTTAACTATTTTTGTTAAGGTGAGTATTCACGATCCCTTTTTTATAACCATTTTAATCGCTTTGGGGTGGATGCATGAATTATACTTGAACTAAATTGATTACTATTTATTGAACTCTTTTGACTTAAATCAAACTCTTGAACTTTATTGCGAATTTATGACTTGTTTTGAACTTAATGACCCGTATGTACTATGACCTAAAGTCTCGCCGTGTCGGAGGAGCATTCTTGACCTAAAGTCTCGCCTTATTGGTGGAGCGTGCAAAGTCTCCCATGTTCGGAGCGTTCTTAATTGTATATAATAGTTGTATGATGTACTGTTCGTACATTCGCATTGTTAGTCTCCTATCAGTAGATAGTATGGATAGCGCTATTAGAGGTCGGTCAACCTCTCGTTCACTATGTTACGGGACGCATATAATTTATTTTAGGGGCTTTGCCTGGCATACATTATTATATACGTGGTGCTTATATTGTGAACTATTATGATCGCTTGTGCTTGACTACCAGACATACTACTTTATATGCAATGGGTTGTGAACACACAGGTTGCAAGTTTTGTATGGGCGGGATTTGCAACTGAGTGGATTTACAATGTCTTTGCCTTGTGAACTTTCTCAAAAGGTTTTTCATATTATATGAACCGTGTGTACTCACCAACTATTTTCATAGTTGACCCGTTTTCTTATGCATTTCAGGTGATCGTCAGTAAATTTTTCTTCAAGGTCTATGCATAATGAAGTTTTCACAAATCACTACTAATCATTATGTATTACAAAGCTATCTTTTGGGAACTAAACTTTGTATCTTAAATTGCTGATGTCGGCTATAAAAATGTTGCAATGATATACTTTTTCCTTTAATCTAAATTATGGTATTGTTCTATATCTCTTTTGTGATGATTATTGATTATGTTGCACCTCGCGTTTCCGCCTTCGGTAGGGTGTTACACCAACTCCCATCTCATTGCTTCATTTTTTAATTCTTCAATTTTCTCCCTGTGATTACCGAACCTATCCTTACTACATATTCTTAGACTAGCCTTCACATTTTTTAGCATACCCCGAAATATACAATCCGGTCGCATACTCCTCACTTCTTTATTTCATGCCACCTCCTTAATAAAATATTTTTCTTCCATTCAAATGTTAAACACTGGAAACGGTTTTGGACCAAAATCCATCTCCATATTCTTTAACACAATCGGGAAATGATCCAAAAGCTTTCGATGAAGTGCGACAACCGAAAGATTACCCCATAAACTAATAAATTCTTCAGTCATAAAAAATCTATTCAACTTACTAAACTTCAACCCATAGTCACTTATCCTAGTGAATCTCCTACCCCCCCCCCCCCCCCATAGGAATTTCAACAAGTCTCATATCATTATATCATTAATAAACTCGTTGAAATCCTTTACCTCATTGCCATTTAACTGCGAATTTAGTCTATCTTCGTTACATCTACTACATTTAGATCCCTGAAGATGCACCAATCGCACTTCCATTTATTCATCAACCCTGAAAGCCTCTCTTATAAAGATGTCTTTTGTCTACTAATATGCGGCATGTATATGCAAACTAAAAACACCTCCTCGGACTTACCTTTCCATGATCCTTTGACACCTATAAATCTCTCATCAGTCATCCCCACTCGCCTCTTTACATGTGAACACAATCGTATCCCATATAAGCACAATTCCCCCCAAGTTCCCTATTGCAGGCAACTGCGCAAAACCAAAACCTTTCCCTTCCCACAAATCTTCTATCCAAACATCATCTACTACCCCACATTTACTCTCCTATAACCCGATAACATCCTGCTGCTCATTCCTAATAATTGATCTAATCCATTCTCTTTTCCCACTATCCCTCATACTCCGTACATTACTAATAGATTTCATCTTTATAAAATTAACAAAGTAACGAAATAACATACCAGACTAATATATTAGTGCAGTGATCCCGCGACACTAATATCAACGTCCCCAACCCTAACATGTTTCTCCATCTCCGCTTCCTACTCAGCACGAACCCACGAGACCCCAATTAATTCGCCAACCTCTTTAACTTTCTCCATGTTAATATTACACTCAGCTCTATCTGTTTCACCCCCCGAGTTATTTCCAAAATGGAAAAATTCTGTTACTTTCACTATTCGCCTCGTAAAACTCCTTGTAAGTGCTGATACACCCTTTTTGTTGTCACCTAAACCGCACACCCTAGTCTTTCTCGCCTTCTTGATTGCCTCTGTGATGTTTTTCCTTCCAACCTTCTTTCTGCTATAAATATTTTCCTTGTTTCCCTTACCTTGATTAAAAAATTTCTCAACATCACCCTCAACGAAATCCAATTCATGTCCAGTATTTCTTTCTTTTTTTTCCACCTATCACCTCTACTTCCAACCAAGCTTCACGGCGATACCTCCCTTTTGTCCCTTCTCGGTGTCCAATTCACTTGTTCCCGTTCATCACTCGAAACCTTAACTTCCATGTACGCTTCTTTACTTTTTTTCATTTTTACCACGTATATCTCCACCCTTACTTGTTCCCCAATTACGTTTGACACCAGATAAATACCTTGCGTCAACTGTCATACTAGTGATATTGTTAATCCCATTACCCATTATCGGTCCATCTACATAGTGCATTCCCCCATTTAGACCAGGCCTAATTTCTCATTCGAAACAGGTGTGTCCCCTTATCACACCCCTCGTCACTCCCTTTCTCTATAACATTTACCACCTCCATTTTTTGAATATTATCTTCACATGTGGACCCCCTATTCCTCGTACAAACTACCTCCTCATAGCTATTATATTTCCCATATGATGTTTCGTGTACACCAGCCTCATTATCATTATTATCTCCCATATCTTCCTCGATATTCTGCCTAAATTTTACTTCTCCAAGAACCCTAGACCCCTCGCCTTCCCCATGATTCTAACCACTGGAAACAATATCCCGCATACCATGCCCACAATCGTCTTCTTTTACTTCGCCCTTCATGTCATCCCTTTCTTCATCACTCAACTCCCCACCTTCTCCATTCGACTCTCCACCATCCTCCTTTACCTCTTCATCTATTTGCATTTCGTTCTCCCTCATCTTGTCCCCCTCTTCATCCCCGACCTTAGACGTGTTCTCATATGATACCACCTCCTAGATATTCCAACATGTTATATCTCTCACTTCTTCCACAACATTTATTTTGTGGATTTTCCCTTTACTTTTGATACTGAATTCCTCCTTCATTAAGCCTTTGTTAATGGTGTGAATTTGTACTCTCCCGAATATCGTGTTCTAATTACCTTCCAGTCTGTAGTTTTGTAAGCCCAAAATAGTACCATCTAGCGTCGCGATCTTCCTAAATGTTGCTTCACCCCAACACGAGATGGGAACCTTAATGATGTTAATCCATGTTAACCTTGCTGATGTCCTACTTAGGCTATTTCATCTTATCAGTTTATGCAACAATCTTCTCAGATCGTGATCTTTGTTTTTCAAAACGTTTGTCGTCGTTTCCTCATTCTACATAACCACTAGCACTTCTAACCCTCCTAACAATTTTATTTCAATCTTGCTTAGTCCTTTCTCCACATAGAATCAGACGTTCGTGAGGAAACACACAACCTTCACCTCGCCCACCACGCTTCTACCCGTTAGCTCGATATTTGTCTCGTTATCTTCAATCTCGATACATATTTTGTTCCCATGCACTTCCACACACAGGTCACCCCTTCCACTGTTTCCAGAAAAATGTCCTACCCTATTAGAGTTCATGCCACTAGTAGTAGCCGTATAAACTCCCGCCCCATATGTATGATATCTTATATTGATTCCTTCCCCTCTTGCATTCCTACCGTTTACTACATCAACGAATCTACGATCTTCGCACATGATTGTATTCTCCCTGTTTCCATGCTTTCCATCAGCATATACATTCTTGAAGGTCTTCTCGTGTCCACCAACGTCGTAACCCACCGCTCCACTGCTCATATATCTTCTATCATAAACCACAAACACCTTCAAAAGTTCCTCTCCAAACTTAATTCTTTGTAATAGTTCTAGTAATCCTTCTACATCCCTTACAAACTTGTATGTAACAAAGCCATACTTTTTTCCATTGCGGAGTTGATGTTGAACCATGAACATGTCAAAAAACGATGCCATACTTTTTGAATACCATCTACAGTTTCCCCATATGCAATTCCTCCAGATAATTGAAAAACATAAACGATATCGACGAGTTGTGTTTCCCACTGGTGTAATTAGCCCCTAGTTGCTTCCCATTGTATTGCCCTCTATTTCATATGTACCTAGACCTAACATGCTCTCTTTGTCTCACGAATTTTTTCTCACCATGCTCTCTCACTTGGGAGTTTACTTTCTCTCACACACAGTTCATTCTCTCTCAAGTTTCTTTCCGAAAAGGTCTAATATATTGAACATTTTCACAATTTAATGCACAGGGCCGGATTTGAGCATGTGTATGGTGTGCGATCGCTCAGGGCCTCTATTTTTCTGTGGGTCCCAAAAATTTTAAGCACTAGGGATCATATAATTAAGTATTTGGCTTTAATTTGATCATAAACTGATCTTAAATAGCTTAATTCCTTCCAAAACCAGGTGATATTGACCATACTCTTGTGATTTGAAATATAAGTAGAAACATGTCAAGAGTTTTGATATGAAGAAGATGAAATTTTTTGGGTCATGACACTTTTAACCCTTAACGTTTATTGTTTTTTACACTTTTGGCCGAACTATCTTTCTTTATCCTTTATAGGTGAAAACTAGTTATAAAATTAATAGTTTCAACCCTTAGTTTAAAGTTTTATGAAATTTAGTCCAATACCACACATTTAACAATAACATAACGCTTTTACTTTTCTTTCTTAGAAATATTTCAAAGATGGTCTGATTTATATGGTTTGATAAAGTTTTTGATTAGTTAATGATGTTCTAATACCTTTTTGTTACTTAAATCCTGCAATCTCTGTAAATATTTGTTTTCATATATGTATATCACATAAATCATACTCACACACCTATTTAGTAATTATAACATAGTAACATCGATATGCAAGGGACGCCATGTTAATGGTTGGCACATCATTATTCTTGCACAAGGCCCCCAAAATCAATGGGACGGCCCTGTTAATGTATTTGAAAAATGTGTGATATTTATAAAGCTTTAAGAATTTAATGTATAATGGAAATAAGTTTATATAACCAAAAGATTTATGAATTAATGGCATTGATTAATTATAAACTTTTATAAAGTTCTATCATATTGGATGCCCTAACAAGAGCCCTCACAACTATTCTTAACAACAAACTTTACATAAAACCTGTAAGATATAATTAGAAAAATGTTTAGTGTTTTTCTCTTGCATGACCAATGATGAGAGTGAATTATGTTGATATGAGTGTACATTTGCATTGAAAATTTGTACTTTAAGAAAATATGCAAATATTCTAGTTTTATTGGTTAATACATGTGCAATCACCTCTTCAAAATTACTTTGTTAGATGCTTGTAGGTATGCAGACGTTGGTAGTTTTTTCTTTCTTTTTCACACTTCATTGGTGAAAATGGTCTATTTATTTATTTATTTATTTTTTTTCTTTTCTAAAGAAAGTTTTAACCGGAGATTGTTATAGTGTTTGATTATCACATTTTTTCTTGAAGACTTACAATTGATATATTTTTCGCATGGTATTACATATCACACATAAGACATCTAAACCGACAATAAATAAATAAATAAATCTTAGCCTTATAAAGTCAAAGATATTATGTGTGAGAACTAACCTTAGGTCCATTTGAGATATATAAATCTCTATTACTCCGTTTGTCGAGCAAGTTAAATGGAGGTTAGTTTATAAACAAGTTGCTAATTAATAAATAAACGTGGCTACATACAAGGATTGTTTCTCACAGAGCTTCCCTAAACATATAAGGCTTAAAGTTATCAAAATACATATGCCATTCTATTATTTTATAATAATATTTGAAATTATTTATAACATAGGTTGCTAGTACTCTGAGTGTAAGCTGGATAACCGATAAAGCCATATTTTTATGTAAACATTGAAAATATATAGCAGCCTGTCTAAACTTGTAACATGCAGGCTTGTAGCTACCAAATTTTAAAAAGCTATGCATGTAAAAGATAAAAATGATCCTTTCGAATTAAAACTAATTGCTTTTGTGTTCCAAGCAGGACGTATTCTCTTATTTTTATTTTGGATCTCTAGCTTGTATTCTGAGCTCAAGACGGTTAAAATAAATATTAACATCTCATTGTGGATCTCTAGGTTGTATTCTCTTATTTCTTAAGAGCTCAAGACGGTTAAAGAGACACAAGCATAGAAATGCAAAAGATTAAGCGTAAACGAACCCACATAATATATTTTGGTTATATGCATGCTCGTTCCATTAAGTATGCGTATTTTATTAACCAAAGGTTTGTTGCACAATGGTACGTACCGATGCTTCAACAAAAGAAATTACCATATGTAATTATTTTGATCGTTGTAGTTGATAAGATCATTGGGTCAAAAATATCATTTGAAGTCCTTTGCATCTCTTAACATAGCACGAAGTTCGGAAATCTCTTTATATATTTGGTTTGTTTACACAGAGAGGAGAACTTATTTATTGAAGTAATAACTTTATTTAAGACATACGGTATCATAAACCTAACTTGGGGGTGTTTGATATCGACTTAATATGAAAAAAAACTGAATTAATTAAGTTATATGAAAACTGTTTGTTTGTGACTTAATAGAGAAAGATGACTTAAAATATTACTATATATATTATTTGACAACCAAAACGATGTCGCACTATCTACAGTACTCCAAGCCCATTTTCCGCAACCCAATGTACTCCTCTTTTTTTTCCTCAGCCTGCTACGCTGAGGCCCATGTCTATTTTTCTCCGCCTTTTTTTTTTGTTAGGGATATATCTCCATTTACGCACATCTTCCACACACTTCTGGATATCTCCATTCGAGTAAAAGATCATCAGTTTTGGGTGTTCCCGGAAAAAGTGATAGAACTATGCATGAGACATCCGGGTGAAGATTACGTGTACGCCTTCCAGAGATTTTCACCGCCTCTCTCTCTCATTACCTGATTCACGAAGCTACGAAGATCCATTAGAGTTGCTTATGGATGATCAGGTTAGGTTTATACTAATCATTGTCTATAAGAGTTGCTTAGTATATTTAAATACTTTTGTCGGCAACTGAATATTATATGTTATTCAGGTACTTTTGTCGGTTCCATTATTTAAAGCCAAATATTTTTATTTAATTGGGATTATTGGTTGGATTTATCATATACGATTGGTGACGTATATAAATTAGGGTTTAGTTGTTTATTGCGTGTTGTAGTTGTTGTTGGTTATTTCGTCTTGCCATGTTTGATGGTCTTTTGAAATGAATCAACTCAGGTATGCAGTTTTTCCTTTTTTGCCCTTTACAAAATTTGCGAATTTTTGTATGTGTGGATAAGAGTTTTAGATTTTTGGCTGGAAAAAATTATGTTTTGGTTTAATTTGTTGTTTTATATGGTGATTGTAAAAGTTGTGAAATTGTTTAGTTACAGGTTGTAAAGAGGATAAAAAAAAGGACAGGAGCCAACCACAAAGAAGCAAAAGGTATTTAACAGGTCAATGTTGCACTGCTTACGATTCACACAAAAAGAGGCAGCCAGCGGTCCACGAAGGTATGTAATAAGGTTGGTAGTTATGGTCTTGGATAATGTAGGTAATCTTTGGTTTGCTTTTGACCTTACTTTTTGTGTTGACATCATTACAGGTCCCAGCGCTTCACAAATCGACCTTCAATTTGGTGACACTAGGCGTAGATCATCCAAGTCAGTGGCCACCGAAAATGGACATCAAGAAATGCGCCTGATACAAATCCGAATCCAACAGGATTGTGCTCCGTCCTTTTAGATAAGCGGGTAAGCAAAGTTAATATGGCAAAATCTTTTGTAATGCAGCTTCGTAAAAACATACACAAAACTGTACCATATAGCTGCTACTAATGTTGATAATGTAATAGTTGTAGGAGCAACGTAGTTTCATGCGAGCTTTAAACTGGATCACTTTTAGTTCGGTTAATGTTCAGATGGTGGAGACACGCTAAGGTCAGAACTGATCGGTATGCCTGCTCAAGGTGACCATCATTGTCTACGTATTTTCTTATGTTTACCTGCATTTTTGTTCCATACAACTTTCAACTCTTTTTTGTTGTGTCAACGACTCTGGGTTGCATAATATTTTGCAGCCCTGCGTTTGTATTGCAAGCCGGAAGGGAATAAAAGCCGATCTAAAAACGATGTGACGCATGATCGATGTTGGGTTGCAAAACGAACTGCCAATACATGTAAGTACATATTCAATTATTCTTTAATTTCTTGCTGTCCAATGCCTCAAGAAGCTGCTAACACATGTGCGTACAGGTACCATCCTATACCTACATTGGATATCCAACCTGATTCTATGGCAACAATGACCACACCACTGCCGGAAATTACTCGGGGCAGAAATTATGCATGTACAAGTGAATTACACCAGTTTCGAGTATTGGTTTTTGTTGGGAATTATTCTATCAGTTACCACGGCTAGTGAAGAAGTTACAACTGCAAGAAGATTGTACTTGCAGTGGAAACTCATTACCACTGCAAGAACAAATATTACCACTGCTCACTTGTTAGCTGTTAGAGAAACGCGTATTGATAAACATAGAAAAGATTTTGTGTATATCTTATTCTATTAGTATTATACTTATCTTGTACAAGAGGACTCCTTGTTCTATAAAAGGAGATCCTAGATGATAACTTAGATATACGTTTTCTTAGAGCTTCAAGGTGTAACCCTAGTGATATCTCAGATCACTCGTATTATTATTATTATTAATAATATTGGAGCTAGTTGTTTTGTTATATTCATTGTTCACACATTAATCTGTTTCACTTACAATTAATCTTCTAAGTATCATTAAGTAGATTCCGCATACTTAGTGATATCACTCAAAGTATCATTATCAACACAAGTTCAAGGTGTACACGATCCAACAAGTGGTATCAGAGCAAGGCTTTGATATTTTGATTTAGAAGATCCTATGGCAGATTCAAAAGAAACAATGGAGACAGAAACAAGCCAATCAAACATTGCTGCAAAGCTTCCCAAGCTTAAAATTAATGACTTTGAGATGTGGAGGCTTATGATTGAACAATTCTTTATGGTTCAAGACTACACATTATGGGAGATCATAACGTGTGGAAATTCATTCAAACCTGGTACAACTGTTGAGACAGTTGGTGGCAAGCCAGTAACAAAAGTAAATGCTGGTCCAGTTACAAATGATGAAAGAAACCAACTTAAGAATGATTTGAAGGCTAGAGGTTTGCTATTGATGGCTCTACCCAGAGAACAAGTCCAGGCTTTTACCAAATACAAGGATGCAAAGACCCTCTTTGATGAGATATGTGAAGTATTTGGTGGTAATGACTATACCAAGAAAACTCAAAAGACTTTACTGAAGCAGACCTATGAGAATTTTGGCTCATCAAGCAATGAATCTCTTGATAGCATATTCACAAGGCTACAAAAGATTGTAACTCAGCTGACTGCTTTTGGAATAGAGGTAGAAAAGGAAGACCTCAATCTTAAATTTTTAAGAAGTTTACCTGCTGAGTTTGATACAAATGTTGCTGTATGGGAGGACAAGTCAGATCTTGAGACAATGAAGCTTAATGATGTGTACAATAACTTCAAAGTTATTGAACAAAGACTTAAGAAAGCTGGCAAGTTAAAGACAAGTTCTGCAGGAGTTGCACTCATATCATCATCAGGTAATGACAGTTCTGATGATGAAAGTGACAGTGATGATGACAGTGGTAACATGATTGTTTCCACTGGTAATGGAAATGTTTCCACTAGGAGCTCAAAGAAGCAGATTGCAGGACTAAGTGATGCTACTTTCTATGCCTTTATATCCAGCCATGTGGGTGGTTCAATCCTCAATCATGAGGACTTGGATCAAATTGATGAAGATGATATGGAGGAGATGGACATCAAATGGCAGGTAGCATTGCTCAGCTTAAGATCAAAGAAGTTCTGGAAGAAGACAGGGAGAAAGATTCATATAAGTGGAGATGAGACTGTAGGTTTTGATAAAAAGAAGGTGGAGTGCTATAACTGTCACAAGAAGGGGCACTTTGCAAGAGAATGCAGAAAACCAAGGAAATCTGACAATAAGTCAACTTGGTACAAGAAGGAAAAGGCCAAAGAACCTACAACAGAAGAGCCAAAGGTGCTATTGGCTATTGATGGAGTAAGCTTTGATTGGAGCTTTATGGGTCAGAATGGAGAAGATGATACAGAATCTGCAATGCTAGCCACTGAGCATGCACTCATGGCTTTCTCTGACTCTGAGGTATATACTGATAATGCTTGTTCTAAAAACTGTAAGGCTGCTAAAGAGTTAGAGGTTTCTAAAACACAATATGATGAACTGATGCTAGATTTACATCATACTAATTATAATTTAGCAAATCATAAAAGAGGTCTAGGTGTTTTAGAAAAGCAGATAGAGCATTATAGGGCTAATGAATCTAAGTTCAGAGATGATATTGCTGTTTTAAAAAGAGACTTAGATTTTTATCTTGAAGTAAATAAAGCTCTTAGGGAAGAGATTGAGAAAGTTAAAAAGGCTAGTGAGAATATTGAGATTACTAAGAAAACTCTAGACCATCAATCCAAGAGCATTGACAAAATTTGGGAAGCCCAAATTGTGAGCAAAGCTAAATCAGGTCTTGGATACAATACTGTTCCACCACCTCTAAGAGGTGTTCCAGCACCTCCTGGTATTGATCTTGCTCACACAGGCTTAGAAGAGTTTCAGGATCCACCCATGACCTATGGACCAAAATTTGTTAAACCAGTTGAAACTGAAAAGGTTCAGGTTGAGGTTGAGACTTTTGATAGTGCTAGTGACTCATCTCTTAAAGATGAATGTTTGAATGTTGAGTCTAAAACTAGTGTTACTGAAAATGTTAAAGTTGAGGAGTGTAAAAGCATTCCTGAAGAAGTTAAAGAGAAGCCTAAAACACAGTCAAATTTCACTAGGTCTACTACTAGGTATGCTGAAATGTACAGGGATAGGCCTAAATCTCCTAGAGGTAACATGAGAAGTTGGAATCATGTTAAAACTAGACAGTTTGGTAGTGACTTTGTGTTTTACAATAAGGCTTGTCACATATGTGGTAGCTTTGACCATTTAGCTAAAGACTGTACCTACCACATGGGAAGAAGGGAAGTTTTTACAAGGGTGAATGGATCAAATTCTAATAAAATGACTCACCCAAATCCCCTAAGCAAAATGGTTCCCAGGTCTGTTATGCTTAACACTGGCATTAAACATGTTTCCACTGCTAGACCAGCAGTTACCACTGCCAGAAGTAATAACAGAGTTTATCCTAAGTCCCCTGTTACTTCTTTTGTTAAATCTTACCAAACAGGGAAAAAGACTTATTTTGAAAGGAATGATCACAAGAACCAAATGTGGAGACCAAAATTTTCTAATCCAGCAGTTTCCACTGCTAGGCATGCAGTTACCACTGCAAGACCAATTGTTTCCACTGATGTTCAAAAGAAAAGGGTAAAATTGGGAAAAGCTGTTAAGGCCTCAGCTCGTTGGGAATGGAAACCAAAAGGAACAACAAACAATCCCAATGGTGTATCAATGACCTTTGATAGATATAATTATATTGATACACGAGGCAGATCCAAGTCATTTGTGGCTTGGGTCCCCAAAAGGTACTAATTCCTTTATATTGTGTGCAGGGACATTCAAAGACAAAAGAAGATCAAGGTTATTCAGATAGTGGATGTTCCAGGCATATGACTGGCAACAAGGCTTATCTTTCTAATTTCAAATCACTTGATGGGCAAGCTGTCAGTTTTGGAGGAGGAATTGGTGGAAAAGTTTCAGGCAAAGGTACTATCAAGGCTGGAAACTTGGACTTTGAGAATGTATACTATGTACCAGAACTCAAGTACAACCTCTTCAGTGTGTCACAAATGTGTGACAAGAAACACAGAGTTCTATTCTCAGAAGATGAATGCTTTATCTTATCTAAGGATTATAAGCTACCTGAAGAAAAAGACATTTTGCTTAAAATTCCTAGAAAAGGTAATCTATATAGCATAGACATGAAGAAGATAGTAGCTAAGGATGATGTTACTTGTTTACTTGCAAAAGCCACTCTGGATGAATCTATGCTTTGGCACAGAAGACTTGGTCATGTTAATTTCAAGACTATCTATAAGATTGTAAAAGATGGTCTGGTCATAGGATTACCTCAGAAGAGATTTGAAAATGATCAAACATGTGTTGCTTGTCTTAAAGGAAAGCAACACAAAGCTTCATGCAAGTCCAAGACAGTTAATACTATTGATCATCCACTCTACATGCTACATATGGACTTGTTTGGTCCTACTTCTGTTAGCAGCATCAATTTGAAGAAGTATTGCCTTGTTGTGACTGATGATTTTAGCAGATTTACGTGGGTTTTCTTCTTAAATACCAAGGATGAAACCACTGACATACTCAAGACTTTCATCACTGAAGTTGAAAATCAGACTGAAAAGAAGATAAAGATCATCAGATGTGACAATGGGACAGAGTTCAAGAATAGAGTAATGGATGACTTCTGCAGAGACAAAGGTATTAAAAGGGAATTTAGTGTTGCTAGAACACCTCAGCAAAATGGTGTTGCTGAAAGAAGAAATAGAACACTAATTGAGGCTGCAAGAACTATGATTGCTGATTCAAAGTTACCAGTGACATTTTGGGCTGAAGCAGTTAACACTGCTTGCTATATTCAAAATAGAGTATTAGTGGTCAAGTCAAAGAACAAGACACCGTATGAGCTTTTCAGAGGAAGACCCCCACTTTTGGATTTCTTGAAGCCATTTGGATGTCATGTCACAATTCTGAATACCATTGATCATTTGGGAAAGTTTGAAGAAAAGGCAGATGAAGGTTTCTTTGTTGGTTATTCCATGGTTAGTAAGGCTTTTAGAGTCTACAACTTAAGAACAAGAAAGATAGAAGAGAATTTGCATGTTCAATTTCTTGAAAATAAAGCTAATATAGCAGGTTCAGGACCTGAATGGCTATTTGATCTTGAGACTTTATCAAATACCATGAATTATGTTCCTATTGCTTCAGATTCAAGTGATGTTGATCTTGAAGATTCAGAAGAGTTTATTGATGATGATGAATCTTGTCAAGATGATGAGGATGACAAAGATCAATTTGTTATGCCAATTTGGGACTTTGAAGCTAATGCAGACTTACAACCTTCACAACCTTCAAAGAATACTAGTCAGGAAGATGAATTTGTGAATTTTGATGTTCTGCATGATGATATTCCTGAAGACAGTGGTAATCCTACTACCACTGCAACACATGATGTTTCCACTGAAGGTCCAGTTGTAGAAAATATAGCTCAGGAGACACAAATTGATGATGTTGAAATCACAAATATGCCATCATCATATGATATTCCTAACACATCACAGTCTACAATTCATAAAGCTCATCCAATTAAGAATGTTATTGGTGAAATTAATTCAGGTGTGAAAACAAGAAGGCAAACAAGGATGACAGATGTTCATGGGTTCATAAGTGAAGTCTATGAGTCCAAGAATCATATTACCAAGAATGAATGTTTATTCTTCTGCTTTCTATCACAAATGGAGCCTAAAAATGTTTCTATGGCTTTAGGAGAATCAAGCTGGGTTGAAGCTATGCAGGAAGAGCTATTGCAGTTTAAGCTTCAAAAGGTTTGGGTTCTTTGTGACTTACCTGATGGTATGAAAGTGATTGGTACTAAATGGGTGTTCAGAAATAAGAAAGATGAAAGAGGCATTGTCATCAGAAACAAAGCTAGATTAGTTGCTCAAGGATACACTCAAGAGGAGGGTATTGATTATGAAGAAGTTTTTGCTCCTGTTGCAAGGCTTGAGGCTATTAGACTATTTCTAGCTTATGCATCATTTATGGGCTTTACTGTCTATCAAATGGATGTTAAGAGTGCCTTTCTTTATGGTACTATTGATGAGGAGGTATATGTTGCTCAACCTCCAGGCTTTGAAGATCCACATCACCCCAACAAAGTTTATAAAGTAGTCAAGGCTCTTTATGGTCTACATCAGGCTCCAAGGAAGTGGTATGAAACCTTAGCTACTTATTTAATGAATAATGGGTTTCATAGGGGCAAGATATATCAAACTTTGTTTATCAAGAAAGATAAGGGTGATATACTACTTGTTCAAGTATATGTTGATGATATTATCTTTGGATCTACTAAACCAGAGATGTGTAAAGAGTTTGAGAAGCTGATGAAAGATGAATTTCAAATGAGTTCTATGGGGGAACTCACATTCTTTTTGGGGCTGCAAGTTCAACAGAGTAAAGAAGGAATTTTTATTAGTCAAGACAAGTATGTGGCTGAGATTATTAAGAAGTTCAAGTTCACTGATGCAAAATCTTCCAATACCCCTGCTGACAAGACCACTCACTTATTATTGAAGAATGCTAGTGGTGTAAATGTGGATGTGCATACTTACAGGTCAATGATTGGCTCTTTGATGTATCTTACTTCTTCAAGGCCAGACATTATGTTTGCTGTGTGTGCCTGTGCAAGATTTCAAGTGACTCCAAAGACATCTCATATGACTGCAGTGGAAAAGATTTTTCGATACTTGAAGACATATCCTAGTCTGGGATTGTGGTATCCAAGGGAATCTCCTATGGAGTTGATTACCTACTCAGATAGTGACTATGCTGGTGCAAGCTTGGATAGAAGGTCAACCACAGGAGGATGTCAATTCCTTGGATGTAGATTGGTGTCATGGCAGTGCAAGAAACAGACAATGGTTGCTACTTCAACTACTGAAGCAGAATATGTTGCAGCTGCTAGTTGTTGTGCTCAGATCCTTTGGCTTCAGAATCAACTCTTGGATTATGGGTACAATTTCATGAACACCATCATCTATATAGACAATAGTAGTACAATTTGCATTATTAAGAATCCTGTGCAACACACTAAAACTAAACATATTGAAATTAGACATCACTTTATTAGAGATTGTTTTGAGAAAAAGCTCATTAATGTTGTCAAAATTCATACTGATGACAATTATGCTGATTTATTAACAAAAGGGCTTGATGTGGGTAGGTTTCAGTACTTGGTAACAGGTATTGGAATGCTTAATCCATAACTTCTTGATGTCTAATACTTTTTAGTGTAGCAGGATGGATTTTAATGTACTATTATTGTTTGTATATGTATGAATGGCTTTTCACTAACAATTCAGCTCAGTGGAACCTATGCATCACACAGTGGAAAGATTTGCTCTCACAGTGATAACAAGGAAATAGAGAAGATCATTTATTTATTGCTTCACAAAGGTTGCAGAGTACATTCTTTTCAAAGACTACTTCAAAAACACATGACCATAACATACAACCTAACAACCTAAGATCTTCAGACACTACATAGGCTAATGAAGATTATTTACTTCCATCCGTTTTGGTAGGTTGAAGAAGTTATTATGGAAGATATCTAGTTGCCTTTGGAGCAATTAATGTATAAATAGTAACTTGGGTTTACTATTTTTGGTTAAGATTGGATGGTTACTTTGAATGGAGTTATAAGATGTGTATCTTAAGACACATAACAAATGGTTATTGATTCACCATGTCTAATCCACATAAGAATCAACTAGTCCTGAGCAAACGGCTACAGGTAAAGACACATCAAATCCGTTCATGGTTGATAGTTTACCAAAAACTAGGTTATCAACTCACCATACATCTTTGTGATCAAGAGTTGGCTAGTCCATAGCAAACGGCTCATGGTAAAGACATATCAAATCCGTTGATAGCTGATAGTTTGCTAAAAACTATAATTAGAGCATACAATTTTACATGTTTTACTTCTCATTGCTCTTTGAAAAACTCTTTTGATTTTTACCACTGCAGGTTCACAGTTACCACTGACAGTGTAAACTTTTTCTTTGGCAACACTTCATGTGTCTGATTCTCACGAATTAGATATAGGTTGTGCAGTTTCTATGCCTTATGATGCATCTCTCTCAGAAGGTAATACATCTGGAAGTGCTGAAGGTAGTATGTTACCAAAAGGAATTGATGGAACTGTGTACCCCATTCTCTTAACAGATGGATACTTATTGATGGAAGGACTTCTGAATTTTGTCTGATTATGCTGCTTATTGATGGAGATTCTTCCAATCAGGGGAGGATACAAAATTTTGATAATAATGATCAGATTCAGGGGAGGTTTGTCTTCAGCATGGTTTGCTCTCAGCATGTCAAAGTTAAGAGTGAATGCAGATAATGAGAAGGTTAGAGCTTTGATTCAGAAGATTAAAGATCAAAGTGTAAGAGCTGATAAAGGATTAAGAAAAACAAGATAAGTGTTTGGAAGAATTCCCATATCCTCAGGTTTATTGTATACTTGAAGAAACTTATTGATTCACACATAAATCATAAGTTTAGGGGAGGATTGTTGGGAATTATTCTATCAGTTACCACGGCTAGTGAAGAAGTTACAACTGCAAGAAGATTGTACTTGCAGTGGAAACTCATTACCACTGCAAGAACAAATATTACCACTGCTCACTTGTTAGCTGTTAGAGAAACGCGTATTGATAAACATAGAAAAGATTTTGTGTATATCTTATTCTATTAGTATTATACTTATCTTGTACAAGAGGACTCCTTGTTCTATAAAAGGAGATCCTAGATGATAACTTAGATATACGTTTTCTTAGAGCTTCAAGGTGTAACCCTAGTGATATCTCAGATCACTCGTATTATTATTATTAATAATATTGGAGCTAGTTGTTTTGTTATATTCATTGTTCACACATTAATCTGTTTCACTTACAATTAATCTTCTAAGTATCATTAAGTAGATTCCGCATACTTAGTGATATCACTCAAAGTATCATTATCAACACAAGTTCAAGGTGTACACGATCCAACAGTTTTCTTCTTGCAGAGGGTAGCAGTCAAGCAAGAGGTAAGAAATAATTTTTTAGCAACTCATTCTGATAGAGTAAGAGGTAATGTATTATAGCTACAGAATATTCAATAAATTTGTTAAATAATAGTGTTGTTTCATAATCTGTTGTTCTACAATGTGTATATTAAAAACTTACGCTAACTTTTTACCTTAAGCAAAATTTAGCCAAAGAAAACAAAATGGTTTAAGATTTTATAGCCTAGATGTTGGCCTGTTGATGGACCAAGTATGTTATGTTAACCTCAGTTGTTGATTTTGACATATACAGATAACACTAACGGCCTCGAAATACCGTGTAATAATCAACGGTATGAAACAACGCCCTGCCGCAACGCGGCGGGCCGGCGCCCAACTCGTTAAGTAATAAAACTGAGGTTGTCTGCATTAAGTCATCTGTTAATTAACACGACTTAATGAAAAAATTAAACAAACAGGCCCTTAGGGAGTTTCATGCATAGCTCATGCGCGCCATGTCCCCAACTTAAGCCTAATACATTTTAATTTATACTAGGTTTAAAGATCGCAACAAGTGTTTTACGACTTGCTTCTTATTTTAAAACGCAAATGATTCCATGATATGATCATGCTTTTTGAGATTTTTCAGGTTTTTTGCATAAGATCATATGCATCGGAGAAAAGATTCCGGTTTCGCCACCCTTTGCAAGATCAAACACCGATTGTAGCAACATTTCTTGAACATCAATTGTACCTTTAGCCACAATTCCAAGCTTTTCGAGCACCAAAACCAACATATGTCTCCTCCATATATCGAATCTTCCCTTTTGTAGCCTAGACCACCATGGGTTTGCTGGCGGTTTTGCTAAATCCTTTTCCTTCACTACCTCAAACCCGACCTTTTTAGCAGTCTCAGCTATATCGGTGTAACTTCTTAGCCCTGGCAAGGCGTTACCTCTCTCGATTCCTTGGATGATATCCACATGTTTTGGATTTTGAGCATGATACAAATCCGTAGTCACCCATTCGTACGACACATACATTGCTCCAGGCTTCAAAACCCTAAAAATTTCGCTATAAACTTCCTCTAGTTTAGGTGCATGGCAAGTCGCATCTATTGAGTATGCCCCTTCAAAACTGTCATCTTCAAAAGGCATTTCAAGAAAGTTACCACAAACAACTTGGCATGCATTGTTTGTCCAATCCGGCTTTTTTGTTATACGCCTTGGCTCGGCTCACTTGATACTCATTTATCGTAATTCCAACAACATTACAACCTGAATGAGCTGCAATTTCACGCATGGGACCTCCAACACCACAACCAACGTCGAGAACTTTTTGGCCAGGTTTTACATTGATCAAATCTGCCGCCATCTCTTCTTGGATTCTAGCACACTCATGTTTAGATTTCCCGGGGATAGAAGGTGACAAATGAAATGATTGACCCCAAAGGTATTCGTACATGTCAGTAACAAGGTCATAGTAGACGTTTACGAAGTTAGGGACTTTTTCATCTTTCTTAATCTGACTAGGGTGGCGAAAAAAAGACGCATACTTGTAGTACGTGTCCTTGACTTTTCCACTATCGATGGAGCCAAAGGCCACATCAGTTGCAGCACGTTTTCTTTTTTCATCAGTTGCTCCAAACATGGAGACCAACCAATAAAGGCCGACAGCAAGGAAGGAAGTTGTGCATACGAAGGCAATGGAATCCATGAGACCGAGAGATGGTGAATGAAGAATTAGTATAGCAAGTCTGAGTTTATATAGGGGTCAAGTCGTGTAATGAGGTTTTTTGTTGAATTGGTTAATCTAGTACAAATTGAAGGCCACAAGGTTGTTGCTGGTAAATAATAGTCAACTTTTGTGCCCAACATTAACAGTCTCAATTTATTGACTTGTTGAGTATACAACAGCTAAAGATAGGTTTTATGTCTCGAAGTCATCAAATTCCAATTTTCACTACTATTGTTCCAATGTGAATATTAAAAAGGTACATAATCACTGAAGCAAGCAACCATGATCATTTCTTGTGGCCAAGGGTAAAAATAGTATCATTTTGTGTTTGTGTATTTTTTTTTTTTTTTTTTTGACAGATGCAAAGTTCAGTTTTGATCTTTATAACCTTGTTGCATGAAATCTTTTGCCATATAAAAATATCATCTACATTCAATTAAAATATATTGAATAATAAATTAATAATCATAGCCTAATATCTTTTTTCGGAACATAAATAACCAATTATTCTAAGATCAACCAAAATATTGGGTCGGATATTATATGGAATGGATAATTTGCAGCTATTAATGAAGTAAGAAGCTCTATCATTCAATATAAGAAGAAACATTTTTTTGGGGTGAGAATCATAATCTTATTCTAACTTGCAACTATATGATTTTTGATTGCACATTTTTCTATATTTTTCGATCAGTACTTACAAAGAGAAGTATAAAAAACAGAATATCCAACAACACTCTACAGTATGCATAGACAACGAGCCATTTAAGAAGCCAAGTATAGTGAAGAATTTATTGAGTTTGAGATCAATGCCCCCGTCTAAGTAGCGATAGGAATCTACCTGATCCTTTCTCTGTCCGTCGTTCCTCCGCAGTTTCAACCTGGAAAAAAAACCATTGTGCCTTGGTTAGTTTAATGTGGCAAAGTATTAAACAGGTCAGATTATGTTGACCCGCCTACACTTTTTTGTTCATTTTTTAGATTTAATAGACAATTACTGTAATATATTAAATATGCGATTATATATATATATATATATATATATATATATATATATATATATATATATATATGTTATGCATGTTGTAAGCACTGATATGCATTTGGGCAACTTTCACCCCATTTGACCCAATCCATTTTCAGATAACTTCGTAAAGTTGCCTCATTTGACCCAAACGTGTCTCCAATTCTCCAAATAGTTGAACCATTACAGAGACTATGAAAAAGACCAATTCCAATGATTGTGATCACTAAATGAACAGTCTTACTGTATTGGATCCTTCCTAATCTGTCACGGCTTATGAACGGCAAGGTGGGCGGGGGGGGGGGGGGGGGGGGGGGGGATTGGAGCAGCTAGGACGGTTACTTGATTGAAAAAGTCACCAGTATGAATTTGAAACTATATATGCAACGCTAAGGGGGAGAGCCTTGAAAAACTGAAATAGATGATACGGTTACATTTCTTTGAACTTAAGGTCACGGATTTGAGTGGCTAAAACGGTTTTTTGTATAAAGGAAATTCGTTCCTCATAGCTCCCAAAACCAAGGAGGTTTCATGCATCAGGATCACGCTTTTGGTCCCTTTCTATGGGCACTAGCGTCAAATACATTTGGATGATAATATGTTGGAATTAGGGTGTGATAATCATTAGATTGCTTGGATAATTCTAGAGTCGTGTAAAGTTCACTTTCCTGATACAATATTTCTACCTTATTAATTGCTTTGAGTTACAAGAAATTTGTATAAGGATAAGACACATATGAATACTCAATATCTAGGCAAAAGAAAGAGGGACCAAAACCATGTTTATATAGTAAACAAAGTGACTTTTGGTGAAAAGTCACAACCCTCATCATGAATGGATATGACTTTTGGTGAAAAGTAACCACTTTTCATATAGAATTTAGTGACAATTCATTAGCGACAGATTTTCTGTTACTGCTGTGCAACACCCTAGTGACAAATAATCTGTCACTACAAGTTTTACCATTCATCACATCCAAAATCAAGTTAATTAGTTTATACATGTGTGCACTCCGCACCTCCCAACTCATATTATAACTTAACTTGAAATCCCTTTGGTCTCGGGTAATCTTGATTACACAAAAAATGCTTGGTGACATTAAAATCACCAACATAATATAAGTTCATTGCCATAAAACTTTGAATAATATATAACAGAGGGAAATATCAAGCAAGCATGAACTAAGATTAGGTGTGTACCTCGAAAGTTATCCTCTTTAGAATATCTATGATTTCCGTGAAGTCAGGTCTTACACTTGGGTCTTTATGCCAGCATTTCCCAAGCAGCTCTGCAAGCTTTGGGTGAGTGTTCTTCGGGATAGTAGGCCGTAAGCCCTGAAAAATTGGAATAATAATGTGTCATATTTCCTTCGTGAACAGAAGAAATAAGATACTCCCTCAATCCCAAGAAACTGAAAATAAAAGACTATTCCATTATGGTATTAAAAATTGCAACATGTTATATTCTGGCGACTTGCAAAATTAAAACTACTCATATGTACCATCACAATGAAGTTTGGATCTTGATTTTAGTACTGGCATGATTCCGCTAATTTTTCATTGTTGAAGGGTAGCTTTTACTAAGTCGCTAGGCAAACATTAAAGATTTCTGCAAATAACAGAAGGACTAATTGACAGTTTAATTACCTTTTGAACCACTCCAATGGCTGCTTGTACTGGCGTCAAGTACTCGTATGGAAGCTAGACAAACAAATATACAAGAATATAACTATTAATTTCACATAAGATTGAACGAAGTGAATTTTTAATGATCAACAAAGAATACCTTTCCGGTTAGTAACTCCCATAAAACAATCCCAAAACTGAAAACGTCCACCTTGAGATCATAGGGCTTGTGTTCAATCACCTTTGACGTAACAAAAAGTATCATAAGAAAATGTCTTTTGTAACGATTACAAAACAAAACAAGTAACTATAAATGAAAGTTTAATAGAGGGGAGATTGTAATTCCATGGAACACCCAAGAATGTTAAGTGTACAAAATTATATTAAAAACGGAGAGTATATATGCTGATTATATTTGTGAATCTGAGAGCAATACCCTTAGACCTCATCATATTTAAGACCTATTATCAGAAACAATGAACCACCTTTAAAAATTGTTACACTATCCATTTAGGGATGTTTTATGAACATTGATTGTTTCTTGGAACTTTTCAAGTAATACTAACTATTTGCACATTATTATTCTGGTCTAATGTTGTCAATAATCTCTAAAATCATATACCTTGTCTAATGATGCAGATTTCATGGGACAGTAGTAGTCGATATATGTAAAGAAGTCGTGGGTGCTCATTTTCATGATGTATAAAGTTAAGGGGAAATTTCATATATCCACATCCTTTCATCATTAATTTCATATATGTCCAACATAGAGCCATTGAATGCAGCATGTACAATGTTTTTAAATATGAAATCTTCATGTTTTAGTAGGGGAGATATGAAATTGCCCTTAGAGTTAACATCAAACAGATGAACTTATATAAAAAACTAAGTATCTTTATAAAGCTTGATAGGAATAATTAGGTACCTCAGGAGCCATCCATCGATATGTCCCAGTTTCGGCTGTCATGACACCAGTCTGAGCCTTGACTCTAGCAACACCAAAATCAGCTACCTTAACGACCTGAATATGAAGCATTACATAGATTTTTGGCTAAGCATCATGAACAATAATGACTTCTAAATAAATGGTATATGGAAGTAATTTAATTTCCATTAGCTAGAAAATGAAGTACTTTACTAACATGCTATAAAGATTGCTAATCAAATTATTTTATAAAAAAATTAAGAATCTTACGTCATTCTCATCCATCAGAAGATTTGCAGCCTTCAGGTCCCTGTGTATTATATTATTCTGGTGTAGGTAGTTCATCCCCCTTGATATGTCAATTGCAACCTTGAGTAACAATGGAAGCTTGAATGTACCCTTTTTAATGTGCAAATAATCATACACGCTTCCCCCACTCATGAATTCTGTGTCACATAAAATTTAAGATGGATGCAGTTACTAAAATAGTACTCCTGGGCCTTTCCAAAAAAAAAAAAAAAAAAAAAAGAAAAAAGAAAAAATAGTACTCCTGGATAAGATATCACATATGTAAAAAACAAAATCCTTCCTTACATGCTTGACAAAACCTCAAATAGCTATCAGTACTTACCAGTTACAATGCACAAGTTGGAAGGTTTGGTGCATGCTCCTATGAACTGTACAACATTCTTATGTCTGATTTTCCTGCATATACAAAATAGAAGCATATTTCAGTATCATTTTCATTTAGAAAGATGCGGACCTCTTAGCTAGGGAACGTTTGAAAATCCTGATTAGAGGATACCGAAGCTGTAACTAGTAAAACTTAGGATTTAGGAAGTCCGAAAAAGTATATAAAAAGGTTGTAAAACTAGGATGCAATGACATTCATATATATTTTAAACTCTGCACCAAATTAATACAGCCAAGAGTTTCACGGTAAATGATGACAAACCTCATGATATAAACTTCTTGTGCAAATTCTTGCTGCATAGCTGAGCTTATTTTCTCGGCCTTAAGCACCTTGATAGCCACCTCTTGACTACGATATGTACCTTTATATCTACATTAAGATATTCTAAATGTCAAGTTTAGATCCCGGTATGATCCAGATGTAAAATCATAAATGGTGCATGACATAAAATCTTTCAATCCCAAAATAAATGAATCTTTTGCTCAACACATTGTTTTAAGATGATTATTCATCATTTTCATATGTAAATCAAAATCAATATATAATTGAAAAGTGTTTCCCAAAAAATTGAAAAATCAAAAGGCTCATTTAATTAGAGACGAAAGCCAAAGCCAAAAGGCGTGTTTGATTTGAGAAGGAAGGAGCACTGAGTCATATAAGACTTACAGATCACCATAAGATCCAGATGCAACTTTGTGGTCAAGTTTCAGAAACTGAGGATCAATTTCCCATACGTCAGCCCCGTCATTAGGTATTCTTAAGTGATTGCACACAGGAGACGATGAACACTGATCAGACAATGACTGTTTATGCACATAAATTGAAATCTAGTTAGCATGAAAGAAAGAGGTAGACAGTTAACTGACACAGAGAATGTTTAATTCACTACTCAATACCAAGGCTAGCAGGCATGCATGCATACACTCAAATGACTATAATATTGTACAACCAAATATTGTCTATTTTAAGCAGTATTAGACATTCTACAGACTATTTTCCATCCATCCCAGGGTAAGAACCTGAATGTTCATATAGGACTTGTACAAGAAGGTAAATCCATGAAGAAAGTGCAAAACATTGCAGCATCAGCATGTCACTGATGACGAGTATCACGTACTTGTCAAACAATAATCTGAATTCAGCATTTACCATCTGCATGTAGTATTTTCATTTTTCACTACTATATGCATTTCAGCATATGGTATTTGCACTACGTGGGCTAAATCGTATACCATTTGCATTTCAGAGAGGCATATTCTAAGGACGACTCTTTAAACCCTTGCATGGATCAGAATCACCTTCCTAAGACAAATGAAATAATCAACTTGTTCATACAATCTCATTGACTTATACAAGGTTTTTTATTATCCATTATATACCCGGATCGGCCTAAGAGAAAGTTAATAAAATGCACAAATTAAAGCAGCAACCACTCTTGTAGTTGCTGACCTCAAAATATATTGCAGAAGCAGTAAAGCTTCTAGCAACAACATTAGAATTGATGTTACTCATTTTGTATATTTTTAACAAAGATTGTCATGCACGACTAAACATAAGTACTGAGCACTTAATTACCTATATAAAGTTCACCTTCCAACATAGCAATTAATAAAATTTGATTAAAACGACAACATGCGCTTATTTAATTACATATAACTAGTAACTACAGTTAGTTTTTTTTTATTCTTGTCTCAAATGAGAGGATGGGAGTAACCACTGTGTCAACATGAATACTTGTAATATGCGATAATTGATTGGAACACAGCTATACAATGAATCAAACGTACTGTATGAAGCTCATAGACTTATGATATTATGCCAAAATTTAAATAAGTATATCTTTACTCAAATTTTTTATATTTTTAAATAAGTACATACCTCAAGTTTGGAAAGTTCTCTTTTTAATGCATCTCTTAGCTGTTCAGTTTCCTGAAAACATGTATCAAGAAACTTTCATTAACTGATAGCCAATAGATGATAGTTTCTATGAAAGCACAACATAGCTTGACCCTGAAGTTGTTCTGAAGAATAAGTATGAAACAACTTATATATTATGGGTTGGACATGAAACTTATTTTCATTATATATTTAGAGGATGTAACTTCAAATTATTTGTACGAAGTGAATTATCATGGATCAAGCTAATACAGACCAGCGTAGAAATGGAAGTTCAGCCATGTTATATACATTTAGAAAAAAAAATATTCCTATAATTTCTAACGTGTGTAGTATTAGCTGTCAATCTGAAAACTTTTCCGAGTCAAAACCAAATTAGAATTAAACCTGAGAGAATAAAAATAACCATCCTCCTAAACTGTATTCCTAACTTGATGCTTTCCTCAGAACATGCTTGTGATTCACAGATCCAAGTAATTTGAAATCAAATGTCAATAACCATTCTGGTACTCAAATTCAGAGCAAGACACTTGACAGAGACACAATAACTAGCGATTGGCTTAAAATTATGAAAAGCAAGTAGCTGTTGAAAATTGCAACTAATTCTGTATGTAATTTTTTTAGAAGGAAATACGAACTTTATAATAAAATTATATATGTAATACATTCAAGGGAGCCAAACTATATACCTCATATGGCCAACCATCAACGACAAAGACATCTAATGAGTAGCGGTCTACTGTAGAAAAAGCATGTGCTTCCTGAATATTCAGTCCTACTTCATCCAGTAAACTTGTCAACTGAAATTTTGCACATCCAAATATTCATTTACTGCAAAATACGACTTGTAAGATAATTCAAAAACATGTAAATCACTCTGCACAAAAAGACATCAAGTTTTTTGGTACCAGCCTTGGGATCAAGCATTAGATACAATTAGAGTTTATGTTAAAAAAAAGCAACCAAATATCGGGCAAATAAAATAAATTATGCTAAAAGAAGGCATGGCATGCTAATCATATGCAATTCCTCTTCTTGAATAAATAAACAAAGGCACACCAAAGGGCTTGTGTCCCAATGTTATGTTGTGTGATAAGCTCCCCAACCAAATGGTTGTGGGTTCAAGTCCTGCTTAGGACATGTGAGATAGATTTGTTAAACATTGTGAGATAGTTAAAATTGCAGTTCTAAAAAAAATAATAATAATAAAATAAACAAAGGCACCAAAAGGATGTCGTGTAAAGAAGCCATTTAGTGAAATAAGCATGCCCTTTTGTTAAAGTGCCCACTAATGTAGAATATAAGGATTAAGCATACGGAAAATAAAACTGCAGTCAATGTGTGGATACAATTGTTGTCAAGGAACAAATAAGTACCTGATTCAGAAGCTTCGGCTTGTCATATGTTGAAAAGGTGATTTCATGCATTGGCCTATATAATAATAAAAAACATTGAGTAAGTTGTTTGATAAATAACATGAGTGTTATCCATGTATAACCTCAGCCAAAAGTCTAATTAAATCTTAAGTATGATCACATACACAAAAGTGTGTATAAGACCATATATAAAACATGAAAGCAATAATAGTTTTACTAAAAGGTGTTGGAGAAACATATAGGCATTCAAATTAAATGGATATATATGCAGTTTATATCTTGCATTAGTACTAGTACTATACAGTCTGGTTATACCTTCAGAAACTAGGTAAAGTTTGCAACTCAAATGTACATAGGAAAGTTCTGATAATAGCATATAATATAGTGACAAATATCATAGCTTTCAACTTGAAATACCTATTTTTGAGAAAAATATTTGAACTGAATCATACTTATTGCTGCTAATGCAGTAGTTAATCTGTTAATGTCACCTAATACAGTATGTATAACAAGCCATAAATCTATAGTGATTCTCATAAGAAGACATGGCATTTCAATGGGCATTTACCAGTGGAGTCAAAATCTCAAGTGAAAAATGATTAAGCATCACTAATATATATACCTGGAAAAGTTTGTGTGGCTATCTATATCAGCATTCTCACTCTGGCCTGATGCTTCAAGTGCGAGACCTTCAAGATTAGTTGATGACCCAAAGGCAGGTGGTGGATGAATACTGTCATAAAATTTATCATCACTTAACAAAATTGAAGATCCCAAAAACATAAAAGACATAAGATGGACAAGAAAAGAAACAATAAGTAGATACTTAAAACGGGCCTCACTGAGTATTAGAACCATTTAAGTGACACTTGCATAAAGATTTAGTTATCTAACAAATTAATTTATGCTGGTAGGTTATAATATCCATGTATCTACAATTGTACCTTTGGGCTATTTGCTTCCCAGGGGAGCTGCAATTGACTAAATCATCTGAGTGACACTCAGTCACTGTAGAAACCTGCATATAAGCAAAACAATTTAGAATTGATACACCAGTAAATAAAGAATGATTTAAATAACAAAGATTATATATTCAATTAATTTTTAACATGAGTTAACAAAAAAGAAGGAAATACCTAGCTAGGTGGAGTGAAATAAAAAAATGTGTACACACTCCAAATAACTAATAATTGACCGTTGGGGTCAAAATTTATCTCAGATATTAACAGATTTTTTTTTGAGAGTTCCAGTTATCAGATTTTTGAAAGCTTAAACCAGTACAAGATAACTAGGACACAATTTTCACGTTAGTAATTTTCAAATAACGATGTCATCAAGGCGTCAAGTGATTAATAACTGTAGAAGACTAATGTTGGTGGCATAGAGATGAGTTGCGCAGCATGCAAAATATAAAGTGATATATGGCCTACATTACGTATACAGGCATAGCACATGTAATTGCAAATTTGCAAATGGATAATACCTAAGTGCATGCAGTTTTGGACTTGCCTAAAATTTGCCTTTTTACAAGGCTTTCATGCAATGCTATAAATTAAGGTATCACCGGCACTTTTTACTTGGAAGGAAGCTTCTTTCACACTTTTTCTACTGTAATATGTTTACTCATGCCAATGAATCAATAGTGATTCACCGCATCCATACCAAACATGTATCCTCATTTTTAAGCTTTATAACAAAAACTCAAATGTTCAGTAAAAACTATGTAAGATCATATCGTAAATCATATGATATATGGGTTTTTACTAAGTAAGAAAGCCATTCCAACAACCCATAAACGGAAATTACTATCTGGGATGGAAGGAGCAGGAATTGTTATATACAAACGCACACCAGCAAGAAATCAACTATTGTAAATGATTATATATTCAATGATAGTACTATTGTTGAATCAAATATACCTGTACTATTCGGAGGTCGAATGCAATCCCATTAGCAGGATCATGTGCTAGACTCAGTAATCGCTTGTGCATGAGTACATCTTCTGCCCTTTCAACATTTACATCAAGTGCATACCTTCATTCAGCATAGAAAATGCACCGCATATAAAATAAATATTAAACTTTTGTTGCATGCCTTAATTAAAAATAGAGTATAGAGAACAAACACTTTTGGCATTTCAACTTTAGTTCAAACTAAACTAATTAAGTATTCCAAGTTGCATTAAATTAAAAAAAAAAAAAAAAAAAAAAAAAAAAAAAAAAAAAAGTAGTAATATTCAAAAGATTTTAAAACTGGGCATATTCGATATACCAGTTGTTATATAACTAACTAAACAAAGACGGATTGCTGTAATGATCTACTTATGTGCAAAAACGGTGAAAACATTCAGCTGAATGCATGTGACGCCAACTTACTATCAGAAGTGTACTGAGCTTTGCAATTACTTTTTCTGTACCCAGTATCAAAGAATTTTCACAAGTTCCACATAATGCATTGTACTTCAACAGCAAATTAAAGCTAAAATGTGATATTGCCTTATTTAATTTGTGTGTTTGAGTTAAATAAAACATAACCCCCCCCCCCCCCCCCTTGTCACACACACACACAAACAATAATATCTAAGAAGATTATAATTTAAAAAACCCTAGCTATATACAGCTAGACAAAACCCAAATAAACAAAGACGGCTATCTGTTCTTATGTTTGCTGAATAAAGTAATGCATAGATACGGATCTTAGCTAGAAAGGATCAAGACTGAAATTTCATTGCTTTGAAGAAGTAAATACACCTTCCACATCATTGAGACGATTGTAACATTGGATCTTAGCTAGAAAGGATGCAGACGTACTGAAATTTCATTGCTTTGAAGAAGGTAATACGCCTTCCACATCATTAATTGAGACGATTGTAATAACATTGACTACTTATGAACAACGTACTTTCATTTGATGATCATCTAATGAACAAAAACATTCGGTTAAAACATCTAATAGCATATGAAAATTCACAAGCTAGTGTTCCATTTTATGCATATGAAAATTCTTAATCCGAATTAACATTCAAAAACATTAAAATCATACATGTGTTAGCGCGGGTAACATATTATCATATGTACTATAAAACTGCGAAATGTAAAACTAGGGTTAACCATTTAATTAACACAATAAAATAAAATAAATTAATTAAATATGATATGATCAAGTGATTTAACATATATATACCTATTCGGAAGACGATTAAAATGAGCCAAAAGATCATCATCAAAACCAGGTTTTACGGCTTCATCGTTTCCAGCTTCTTTAAGTCGTTGAAGGATCTCATTGTATACTTCTAGCTTCTGTACCTGGTAACGCTTACTTATATTCCCCGTCATCGTTACCTTTTGTATGCTCTCATTGTTATCCGAAGTCACCATTTTTTCTGACGTAAAACTATGATTTTTTTGAGATCTGGTTATGAAATTTTGCACGCAGTATGTGTATGTGTGTGAGGCATATTCATAGTTTCATGCTTTTTGTTCCTTCTTACATATATGTAGGATGAATTTTTTATGATTGTTTTTATTGAAGTCGGGGCTGGAATTTGTAAACTGGGGTCGTTTTAGTGGGGGACCATATTTAATTGATAATTGTGTTGCTTGATGAATCTACTATCTATATAAAACAGGGTTTTGTTGACCAATCTTGTCTCCAAAATACCTCTAAACCTGCCACGTGGCATTTCCCCCTATCCAACGGTTCTAATTCATTTCAGATAAAAAAAAGTCAACACAAGCAAAAATGGGGCGGCATTCTTGCACACACTCTCATTTGCTATTTTCTTCCATCAATGAAATCACACACACCTCTCTCAATTAATTTCCTTTCTTCCATAAACCCAATATCAATCCAAACACAAATAAACACCACCACAAATAATGAACAATATCTTCAACCGGTTGATCCTCAGTATGTATCGATCGAGCCTCATACATCTGATCTTCAAAATGGTAACTTTTAATTTAAACTTGATTTGGTCTGATTCATTATTCATTATATTCTTTGAATTCATATTTTGGGATATTGAAATTTCTTTTATATGATTTAGGTGTCATCATTATTGAGGATCAATTGTTAAACCAAGAATGGATTCATCATTATCATCGATTTATCCTTTAGATATGGTTCGAAGCTGGATAATAGATCTGATATTCCAAATGGTAATTTTTACAACATATTTCTTTTGTTTGCTTCATTATATACGTTTGATTCATTATATTTGTTTTGTATGATTTAGGTCTCATTATGCTTTTCTTCAATTATATGAACAATAATATGCACGTAATGTTTTACTGCAAATGATTTTGAGGTTTTTTGTGGATTTGGAAACAATAATTGTTGCTTGATAATATTCAGGTCCAATATTCCATGTATCTTAAATTGTTGATCATGTTCTGCTATTCTAATTTTATGCTTGATTATAGTGTTCTGCATAAACATGTTATGTTCTTAATAAGTTTTTTATTTTCTGCAAAAAACATTTGAGCTTCTACATAAACATGTTATTTTTATTTAATGTAGCCAAATATTACATGTTAATGTTATTTTTAGATTAAATCTCATGGTATTCAGTATCAAATTAATTGTCAACCTTTAATGTGGGTAAGTTTTTTTTAAACATCCTTAAAATTCGCCCCTAAATAAATGTAGTTAAACAGAATCCCATGATTTTTGTGCATAATTAATTTTTTGAAATTATTTCCTTAATTATCTACCTTAATTTTTAAAATTTGAAAACCATTTTAACCTAATCCATGATCTATAAAAAGGCAATTCATATGCACATATTGTCACTTACCTCTTCCCTCTTTACTATCTATTATCCTGGTAACAATTTTGTGTAGTTTGAGTATTAGCATTTCTATTTCTAATAATGACTTTTTTTTTTATTTTGTTTTTTATTTTGTAGATACATAAATGGAACAGAGTATCACTCTCTTGTGCGACATTGATCCTATGTTAGATGATGTTAAAATACTTGCTCGCTGTGTAAGCATTTGGAAATCTCACCCGGCAGGAAAACCTCATGAAGTATGGAGTTTAGATATGGTTTTGCAAGATGAGCAGGTTACTTTATATATACACTTTCAAATGTTATATATTTGCTATGAATTCAATCCATTTCAAAAACATTTACATTTGCTGTATGGTTTGCTTTTGAATGATATATAATATTTTTGGATTTAGGGTAATCGTGTACAAGCAACGGCAAGGACAAAGGAAGTAATCAATAAGTTTCGCCTTTTAATCGATGAAGGTGCATGTTATCGCATCAGTAACTTTGGAGTAGGTGAGAATGGAGGAAAATATCCATTCTTGAATCATCGATACAAAATATCTTTCTTTAGGAATACTACTGTTACAAGGATTGCAGCCTGGGAACAAAACCCCCGTGGTTTCAAGTTTGAACCTTTTACTAATTTTTTCACCAAAGATTTCAAAGAAACTGATGTTGTCGGTGAGTTATTGTTTGTATCTTCCTTATACATTAATATAATAGTACAATATTTATATTACTTCATTCTATTTACTTTATATTAAGGTATTTATTTTTGCGCAGATGTGATTGGTACTATTGTCTCCATTACTGAGCCGATACCCTTCAACAATTACGGAGAGAACAAAATAAGGAGAAATGTCATACTGGAGGATATCAAGTATGAATCTTCTTATCTATCACATTTAACATCAAACATATTTTGTTGCATTTAACGTATTAATATTTTTATATAAATTAACAGTGGCAAACAACTTGAGTTGTGTTTCTTTGATGAATGGGCTAATAAGTTCACATCTTATGCTGAAAACAAGGACAAGGCTGGTCATGTTGTCATGATACTTCAACTTGCGCGAGTGAAGTATTTTAATAGTAAGTGTTGAGAAACATATATTATTTTTCATTTAATTTTCCTTTGTAACATTTCCATATCTCATTTACATTATTTTATTTAGAGAAACCATCTGTTCGCCCTGCTCTCTTTGCAACCAAAATATACATCAATGATAAAATACCTGAGATCGAGGCATTCAAACAGAGGTAACTCATTGTAATTCAATTTGAATTTTTACAAAAACATACACAAGTAATATAACATTATAAATTAATTTTATTCATTATACACTTTTATAGGTATGCAGAGGTACCTGGTTATGATCCTTCAAAGCATACAATAACTGTGTTCTCACCCGCCAAAAAAATTATCACCCCGGTTGAGTTTTTGGAAGGTGCTGTAAAAAAAATGGTGGGCAGTATACGTGAGACTAACAATGTAAGTTAATAATAATAATAGTGTTTCAAATTTATCTTAATGACATATATTATATATATTATTTGTGTCTTTAATACAAGTCACTATACTTTCTTATCAGGCATGCCATATGATTGTTTATGCCAAAGTTCACAAAATCCATAGAGAAAATGGATGGGCATATCTTGCGTGCAAACGGTGTGGAAGTTCCGCCAAAGAAATTGCTGGTAGTGGTTCTTCATCAAGTTCCTCTAAATTCAAGAAACAACAAAGTTGGCATTGTAAACAGCATGATGAGATCACTTCTGTTGGATACCGGTATTACAACCAAACATCCTTTTAATTTTTAAACTCTTACATTTACAATGAATTTTTTAAATGACTTATAATTTATATTTAAATTACTATTACATATGAAATATAGGTACAAGGTTATTGTACGTGTGATTGATGATACCGGATCAGCATCATTATTGCTTTTTGATGATCATGTCTTCGCGCTTTCTGGCGTTCACTGTCAAGCTTTGATCAACCAGTATGGAGAAAACCATGAAGACTATTTCCCAGATGAACTTAACGTCATGATTGGGAAAAAGTTGTTATTCCGTTTTGAGTATACAGATTTCTGCATGAATAACAATCACCATGTTTATCAGGTTAAGATGATGTCTAACGAAGATATCACCATCAATTCATTCAAGTCTAATTTCATCCCTGAGGTAAATTCAAAACTCTTTTACTTTCCTTTATCATGAATAGCACATTCATTTAATTTAGTCATAGTTTTGTACATTTATCGTTGCACCAGCTTTTCCAATAGCATTACTAACAGGTCCTATTGCATATCATTATTATAGGATGGCGTTAATGCTGAGAGTCTCCAAACACCTATTTCATCTGCTTCTCAGTCAAGTATTTTATCAAGTGGTGATACTATACCTTTCAACCTTGAAGTTACACCACCCACTTCCAAATCAAAGGAAAATGCTACTTTAAATGAAGTTGTCACACCATTGGAAGAACTTTTCACACCATCCAATCCCATAACAAATGAAGATGTTGATTTGGAGTCAGGAAGCTCTGGTGGTCTCAAACGTCCCATGATCGATCTTGATGAGTATCCTGAATCAGATGAATTCCCTAAAAGAGGAAAGACCTTGAATAAGGACAAAATAGATCCGAAAGTCTGATCAATTTGCTCCTTGCTACATCATCTTCTCTATGTTGGACATCATTGTTTGTTTATGTTTATTGTGTCTATCATTTTAAAAACTATTGTTTGGTGATTTGTTTTTTTTTTTAAATACTTCCTGCTTTAGACTTTCTCATTATCTGTTTGTGTTGCTTTTGTGGGCTTTTGTCCCTAAATAAGATGTCCTTTATTTCATGACATTTAGATTGTATTTTTCCCCAGGTTTACTTTTCTATTGTTTGTTTCATTTATGTTGCACTTACCAAACCACAAGTAAAGATTTCAAGTAATATATTAACTATTTACACTTATATAAATTATAAGTTAATGTACTAAATTGAAATAACTTTACACTATACTCAAACTATGTATTTGGACACGTTTTGCATTTACTACTTATTAAACATTCATTAATCATTTGTGAAAATAATAACTACTTAAACATGCACCTTCACCATGCACAGGAATGCCAAAAGATTTTCAAATACTTATAAATGTCTGTTAAACCTTCTTCTACATATACAAACAAACGATTATTCTTATTCCATATCTACAAAATGTCTTCAACAAACAAAAGAGCAATTGAAGAAGAATGGGCAGTTAACAAAGCCCAAAAAAAACAAAGGTATACTGATTGATTTACTTAAACATTTTTTTTTTGCAAACTATGCATCAAGTTACATTCATAATTTTTTTTTGTATGTTCAGAACACATGAGGAAGATGAATGTATTGAAAAGAAATCTCAAACACCTCATGATAATCAAAAGAAAGGTTATACTATTTACTTCTATTTTATTTTTCAAAACATGCACAATTGTTACACCTCATTAGAATAATAAAGATTATACAATTTATTTATTAAATTTTTAGTTTCTAATTTTTTTTTCTGTTTCAATACAGTTGGTAAATATGAAAATCAAAATGAATCCCGTCAAGAGTTATGGAAACCAGATTATTGCTACTATGAATCTGAGAAGCTTTTTGACGAGTGGTACTTTGAACATCAAAAAGATTTAGAAGAACAAAAACATGCTGAACAAAAAGCTGATTCTCAAGTAGAAACAAAGGATGCACTTGCTAAAGACCATGGAAAAGACATTGCTTCGATGCCAACTATTGATAATTTTGCTGACCATTCCGACAATGAAGGCAATGATGTTGAGACCAATGATATCGAGAGTTTTGATTATGACAACCTACATCTTTCATGGTCTCCGGATTCATCTCCAAAATTGCATTTTTAATATGCTAAGAATGTTTTGATTGGCAAGTTTATGTTATATTTTATGAATCTAATATTAAGAATTCTATGTCTTAATCATCTTTTAATTTCATTTACTATTTTTTAAGTTATCATATATATTATTCAATATATACATCCGAGTTTTTGGATTGTTACAACAATTAGAAAAAATAAATATTTATAAAAGATACACATCAATAACAGAATCTCATCTAAAAATATTAAACATGATTATCTCTAAGATATCCCTACATAATGTAACAAACATTCAAAATTATTTGGAAACTACATTAAATATATATAATTTCACCTATCAACTCCTAAAATTAAGTGTTTTTAAAAAAAAAAAAAAATCCTAAAATTAAGCATTTTGGCATCTATATATATTGGTTACTTTTGAGTCTTCCAAACAAAAAGAAACAAAGTTAAAAAAATTTAGAAAAAAATGGCCAAAGAAGATTCCAACAAGGTGCATATTATTTATAATACCTTTTGCATACATGTTTATACTTAATTCTTATACTTATATTACCTTTTGGCCTTTTATATATGCAGGAAACCAAGAATCAACTCAACTCACAATCAAAAAAACATTCTCTTGATTCAAAATCCATACCACAAGTCATTCAGATATCGGATGATGAAGTGGTATAAATTACAACTCATTACTTTAATTTACTGTATAAAAATAACATTTTTGACATTTGGTTTTATGCTTAATCAAATTATATATTATGCAGCCGTTAAGTGTCACATCAAAACGTCGACGTTTAATGAAAAATGGTGACTTTGTTGGCAACAATGTCGTTGAAATAATTTCTTCTGATGAAGAAAATACACAAAAGAATATAGAAATCATTCATAAGAAGAAAGAAGATCTTGAAAAAAAGGTTTGTTAGTATTAAATATTGCATAACTTTTTTTTACTAACTTTTTAACCACAATTGTTTAAAAATTAGGATTACAATTTTTTTAATTTTTCACATAGGGATTTGATGATGATGTTCCTACAAGGTTTAGTCGTTTGTCAAAACATGGGAAAAATTCACTCTCCAAAGACAATAAGTATAGACTTATTGATGAGGACACTGATGAAGATTCTGGTAATGATAATATCATAGATAATTTTAGCACTGACGAAGCTACTGATGACATCCAATATTGTAACAAGTTTGTTGGTGATCAAGCTGAAGTTGATGCACAAGTTTCTACATTATTTACTGATGACGTTGCCTACAATGTCGACGACGATGTACCTGGTATTGATTTACAGAATTCGGAAAGCCGTAGTGATGAAGAAACAGATGATGTTGGAAGTTTGGAAGATTTCATTGATGATGGAGATGCTGATGATGATTATGATTCAAACCCTGAAGATTCGGATGATGATTTTTGAACTTTACACCTTTAGTTTGACATTATCAACATGTCTTCAATAAATTTCCTTATGATGTTATATTATTTGCATTTAGTAATATTTAAAACTTGTGTGCCAATGAAATAATTTGTTCCATGTTTTATATCTTTTATCATGTTATATTAAAATTGGCACAAATATATAAATACCATTCGACATTATAGTTATTCAATCCTAATTATAATCCTTACATAATTAAACATAATAACTTCAAAACAAGCATACCATGACCTAAGTCATAGAATACTAAAACATCCACATTACACTTTTAACCATATTAAGTCTTAAGAAGCATACCAATTATGTTACCTAAGGCATACAAAGTCTAAAACATCTACATTCCATAATTAAACATATAAAGTTGATTGAGGCCATGTTTTTCAAAAGAAAGTCTTCATCCAGATAATTTTAACACACATGGAATATTGGAACCTGAATCTGCCTTCCATCAACATACTCAGGAATGATTCGAACCATCTTAAACCGCATCATTTTTGGATGAACAAATCCACAAATACTTCCAAAACCCTTCCAGTTTCCCTTCATCACCACATGATTTGTTCTCTGTGGTTGTGACCTATGCACGACCATCTCTACCACCATCGGAAACCTGACATGGCGGTGCACAACATATGCCTTTGTGTATGTGTGCATGAAGCGTGGCGGTCCACAGAAGTCGGCTGGTATTGTCTGTGAATATGAAAGAAATACGCTTTATATTTTTGCAAAATTAGACCAAAAGCATCCAAACTTATGATATACATTGAAATACTTACGAGTCTATATGCGTCACTCACGTATGCACATAGAGGTGTATAAAATACATTATCTTCATCCACATGATCAGCATGTAATGGCCAACGACAAACTGACGCAAGCCTTTTATCTGTCTTATAACAAATCAATGATGTTCATAAACCCAAAATAAATTATACTTTTAATTTTTAATGGTTGTATGACATTACCTTTGCGGTCACGGAAATCAATCGGACGTGGATTTCTTCTTATCATGGTTGGAAAGATTTCCTCTCTGGTAAGTCCGAGACCATCAGCTCCAATAACCACAACAGACAAGTTGTTATTTCCCCAATTTGTAAAGATAATAATTTGGTCATTTACTACACCAACTTCATTCCCAAATGCTTCCCATCCTGTTCCACTAAAAGAGTTATCCCTTTTTGGTGAGTTTAAATCCATCTGAATCCTATCATGGTTCACATTGAAAGTCAAATTTTCACACCGAATTCGAAATATGTTCACCCATATGTCTTGCAAGAATTCTCCCGGTAGTATCTATCATGGTTGAAAATAGACAATATAAATTTCAATATCAACTATTCTAACTTTGTAAATGTAATAACCTTTTTATGTTACTTATGAAGTTGTGGTTTTAAAATTTACCTGCATTGTCGGAGAGTACTCAACAAGGCAGCGAGTAAGTCTTGGACCTACTATATTTTTGTCATATCCAAAGCACTCTGACCCGTCATCCTTATAAACATTCACATAATAAGAGTCAACTCCTTGCTTGATGAAATGCATGTCTACGGCATTTGCTGGTACATTTGACTTTACAAAGTCAATCCAATGGTGATCCCACAATACCCAACTTCCGTTAATCCTTTCAATCTCCACCTTATACCTATCCCTATCATTCCCTGTAAGGTAAAGCATGTCGTTGCCAGTGTAGAAGTGATCATCAAACACTTGTGGTAATCTCTGTCAACAAATAGATGAGAATAATGATATCAATAGTAATGCACAATCATATCATGTGGCAAAACATATTTATATAAACAATAACAATGTCAAACTTCAACCTGTTGTCCTTTGAATGTGTTGTGCATATACTTGAACACAAATTGCTGAGCCATTCTGCAATTTCATTAACAATCTAATTAATATCAAATACAACATACAACTCATACATTTAGCTGAGATTGCCAATTACCATCCAATGACAATAAAAAAACATACATTTTAATCATTATCCGCTACCAAACAACATTATCTCTAATATGCTCTGTCCCATTAGACATACCCTTGACTAAAATCCTAATTTATGATCAAACATTTTAAAACATATGTTACATGTTACAAGTCAACACACGATGCACATTACAAAGTAACCCAATACCTTTTCAACCACAAATCCATAGATACCTGTAACAAATTCATTTTCCGGGAGAGTTTGTGGGTCTATTATAACTATTTATAATCAGAAAACAGAGTCTATGACTTTGTATCCTTTGTAGAACAACCTATATAAAAAATTATTGATTTTCCAATCTATAATATTAATCTATGTTACCTAACCAAAATTTTTTGAAGTAAAACTATCAGTACTTTGACAAAATTAAGAACATTAACAACATGCATCCATGTTTTGAAGCACTTATGTACCCTTATTTAAGCTTCACCAAAATTAACAACATTCATGATCTAACTATTATCATCAAAAATACCATAACATTAATTTGTAATATAACATGAATTTCTAAGTTCATCAAACAAACCTGGTCACTAATCTAATCAAACATACTATTTCATAAACAGTATATAAACAAAAGTACTATATGAATGTTAGATTCTCACAATTTTTAGCTAAAAAAATGAGAAATATACTAACCTCTTTTTTTTTTTTTAACCTTGATATGATAACTGATAATCGGCAGGTGAAGAGATGGTTATTGAGCCAAGAGATACTTTATTGAAGGTAATGATGTTTTCAGAGATTTTATACGCAAGTTGCATGCAGGTCAAGATTTTATAAAAAAAAGTCTTATTCCATTTTGGGCTCAATTACTCCAAACCTATAAATGGGCTTAATAAAGGGGCTCATTTATTTAACTTTAAAACCTTTAAAACATAAACGCATAAACGTTTTTTTTAGGTTACAACTTTGTGATCACTTTTCATAATCTCTCAAAAAAAAACAACAAATTGATGATAACAATCTATTTTACAGGTTGGAGATCATTGTGTTAGCTTATCAGTTTATTTGAATAACTGATGAATAACAACAAGAATACCTGGCAACCTATGCATTCAAATAAAGAAAACGAGAATTCCAATCCTAACATTGTGAATAATGTTTCTACCGTTCCACAAAAACAAGTCAATCATTCAAACCATGGTATAGCTGCTACTAATCTATTTTTTTATGTTTTTTACTATTCAATTTATGATAATGAATATCATTGTAACAATTACTTTTGCACAATTATAAACTTGCAGCTAATCGGAACAATGGAAAAAAGAGAAAGTCTGTTACAGGTACGTAATAAAATTTTGACATCTTTTGAATTAAGAAATTGTATTTGTCTAATATTCATTATATATGATTGTAAAGCTAATACGACGAAGGAACCGGTATCGATGTTTGATGCTAATAATTTCAACTATCAACCGATACATATGCCATCTACAAATATGCAAGTTTCAATTCCGTCTAATGTTGTCAACCAACTTTCTTCCATTCAACAACAAAGTAATCCGCCAGCACAGAATATATTAGGTAATTACTCTCCAAATGCCCAATTATTAAGCCATCTACTATATATTTTTTTACGTAATGTATTTGTATATACTTTCATTAAGAAATATTATTTGCTTATTTTATGTTGTAAATTTTTTAAAAGCTAATACGAGGAATGAAGCGCCGTCTATGTTTGATGCTAATATTCTCAACTATCAACCGATATATATGCCATCTACTAATATGCAAGTTTCAAGACCGTCAAACTTTGTTAACCCACTTTCCACCATACAGCAAGAAAGTATTCCGCTATCCCACAATAGATTAGGTAATTACTATCGTAAGTAAAATTTTTTTTGGCCATTATTTAAATTATTTTAGATAATATTTTTTTGTATGCATTTTCATTTTTTTTCATCAAGCTTTACACCTTTTCGGAATAATTTGTTAACACAACAACCTAATAACAATATTGTTTCAGAAACCGGAAACATAGTAACACCCAAACTGGCACCTGGACGTCCCCGTAAAAATCCTCTTGATATACCCATTCTCCCAAAAAAAACAAGACAAAGAAGAAACACACAAAACTGTTCTCCAATCATTAATACCCAATTAGGTACATCGTCAAATGTCTCCAATATTTTGTCCAGTTCATCAACTCAAAGAACTCCTCTTTCCGACATCACAACAAGTAATGTTCACAAATAAAACTCTTTCTTTAAACTAACTATACATTTGTATGTCATACAATATCTTATTTGTATAACATTTGTTTCTCTTTTGAAGATACATTTTCTTCCACAAATCAAAACATAGGCAATCAAAGTTCTCATGTTCCATTGTTAAGCCAAGCAACAAATTTGATGGTTGGTGCATCATCTCAAAATGTCTCACCGGCTATAAATCGAGGTGGACGCCCTGCAAAAACTCCAGTTCAAAAAAAAATAGTTAGAGCAGTAGGCAGGCCTCGCAAAACACCTCAAAAAAATTGTAAGATAATTGTTGTATATTTTTATTCATATTATTATGATTATTACACTTTTTTTGTTTTACTATGTTAAAAGCCAACCAGCCTGTACAAAATCAAGAGACATTTCAACCTGCATCAAATTTTCAAAACACCCCTATAAGCATTGGTGTCACTTCTTCCTCTCCCGCTTTGTGCACTCCTGATATAAGAAATGGCAAACGGCCCATGGGTACCACTTCTACAAGTAAGTTTTTTTCTATAAAACTTGATTATTGTTTTGATTAATCACCTTTAAATGATATTTCATTGAATTAACTTACATATTATAGGCAACGCTACTAAGAGTAATCCACGAGTTAGGTTCAGAAACAATTCTCCTGTACCATTTTACATTGGTACGCTATAATCAACTTTATATTGTACATATTAAGCAAGTGTTATTCTTCACTATTTATAATACAACCAAATGTGAATCAATGTACATATATTTGTTACAGGCAGCCCTGCTAATATACAGCCAAATTCTGAAACCGATTATAATGTTGATAATACCTCAGAAAGTACTACCATACAAAAAGGCAACTCACTTTCAGATATACCTTCATTCGAGATGTCAGAAGAAGATCCTGAAGATGAATATGGCTATATGGATCGTATCCAAGGCATATCAAAAGGTATTTATGACGAACAAAATTTACCTTTTTCCATATTATTATTATCTTAATAAATTATAAAGACATTATTGGTTATCTATTCTTAGAATATGTTGACCATGGAGATCAAACAAAGCAATGCATCAAATGTGGTGCATTGTTGTGGCTTGCCGAAAGTAAGGTAGGATCTTCTAATGGAAACAACAATGATGGATATTCTATTTGTTGCAAAAGAGGGAAAATAAAACTACCTGTTAAACTTATGAATCCTCCACCTTTGTTAATGGGACTCTTGAAAGGAGAAAACCCGAAAAGCAAATCATTTATGGAGGACATTCGTCGCTATAATTCTATGTTTGCCTTTACTTGGATGTCTGGTCAGCAAGATAAGAGTGTTAATAGTGGACGTGCACCGTATTGTTTTCGAATAAAAGGAAAAAACAATCATGTAATTGGAGATATGTTACCTAAAGATGGCGACTCACCTAAGTTCGGACAGCTTTACATTTATGATCCACCAAATGAGATACAAAACCGCATTAACGCTGTTAGGTAATATGAATAACTCATTATTTTATATCTATTTACATGATGTTTATATTGCAAATACTAACGACAATTCTTTAACATTAGTAGTACTTCTTCAAATGACGCATCGTCTTCCTCAAACAAGCACATAGACCTGCAACTAACCAAAGAAATAAAAAGCATGCTTGATGAACATAATCCTTTGGTTCAAAACTATAGAATGGCTGGAAATATAATGGCTCATGGTGAAGATAACGTTAAGATCAGACTCATAGGTAGGCGTGACAAAGATGGTAGACAACATAACCTGCCAACCGCAAACGAAGTTGCTGCACTTATCATTGGTGATTTTGATTCTATGCCTAATGAAAGAGACATCATTGTGCACAAAGTCAATGGCAAGTTGAAAAAAATTAGCGAACTGCATGTCTCATACCTACCGTTACAGTATCCGTTATTGTTCCCATACGCAGAAGATGGTTATAGGACTGACATATACCACTACGGTATTACTGACCAAACACCAGATGACAAAAAAAAATATGTCACCATGCGTGAATGGTTTGCATACCGTATTCAAGACCGGCCAAATGTTTTCTCAACAATTCTAAATGGAAAACGCTTATTTCAGCAGTTTTTGGTTGATGGTTATACCATGGTTGAGGCTGAAAGGCTGGCATATGTACGTAGAGAGAATTCCGAACTAAGATGTGACACTTATGACAGATTAGCTAAAGCTGCTCAAGCATCCAACCCGGAACAAAAAAAACGCGGAACTAAAGTAGTATTACCTTCGTCCTTTACAGGTAGCCCGCGTTACATGTTACAAAATTACTTGGATGCTATGGCTATGTGCAAGAATTATGGATATCCGGATTTGTTTATTACATTTACATGTAACCCAAAATGGCCCGAAATTACAAGGTATCTAAAAAGAAAGGGTTTGAAATCAGAAGATCGACCAGACATTACTTCCCGAGTTTTTAAATTCAAGCTTGATCAACTGATAAAGGACATAAAGGAGAAACGTATTTTTGGCCGTGTTAAAGCAGGTAAATTGCATCATATGTTTGTATAGTCAAACAAACAATTCATTTTGTTTATCATTATATATCATATTCATTATATTTTTCTTCTTAAATTTTTCTCATTTTTTTCAGAAGTATACACTATCGAGTTTCAGAAGCGAGGTTTGCCTCACTGTCATTTGTGTGTATGGTTGGAAACACAAGATAAGTTGAGGTTTCCCGCTGACATAGACAGGTGTATATCAGCTGAAATACCTGATAAAGATTTAGACCCCGAGCTACACCAATTGGTAAAAGAGTTTATGATGCACGGCCCTTGTGGACCTGAGCACAGAAACTGCCCTTGCATGGTCGAAAATAAGTGTTCTAAGAAATTTCCAAAGAAGTTCAATGAGCACACTTTCATTGATGAAAGTGGATATGCTATATACAAAAGAAGCGACAATGGAAGAACAGTTAGAAAGCAAGGTGCTGACCTTGATGGTGGTTTCGTTGTTCCATACAACCCTACGTTATTGAAAAGGTAATATCAAATATAAGTCATTCATTTAAACATTCTTAGTATGCAAACTATTTAAATTTTGACTGTTGTAATTTTTTTTTTATTTTATTATTTTTTTTTAATATATTAGGTACCAAGCTCATATCAACGTAGAATGGTGCAACCAATTCGAATCTATCAAATACCTTTTTAAGTACATTAACAAGGGTCCTGACAGAGTAACAGTTGCTATGGATGATGAAGAAAAAGATGAGATTGAAGATTATTGCGATTGCCGTTATTTATCATCATGTGAAGCTGCATGGAGGATCTTCAAATTTGATATACACCATCGTAGTCCTGCAGTAGAACGTTTACCATTTCATCTCCCGAATCAACAATCTGTCATATTCGATCCATCTGAAAGCATCGATTATCAACTTGAAAAGGCTTCATCTAATATTTCAAAGTTTTTGGGTTGGATGGAAACAAATAAGATAGACGAGGAAGCGCGTAAATTGTTGTACGTTGACTTTCCAAAACATTATGTTTGGAATAAAACGGACAAAAAATGGACTAAAAGAAAACAAGGTTAGATATTTATTTTTCAAAATATTATTATTTTTTTAAATGTATGATTATTATCAAATTTTAATCATATTTTTAAACCAACTGCTAATCAGCAAATTATATAATTATTATCTTATACAGGTAAAACCATTGGAAGAATTCATCATGTTCCTCCTTCTTGGGGTGAGCTTTTTTATCTACGTAGGCTATTAAACCATGTTAGAGGTGCTCGAGAGTGGGAAGACTTGAGAAAGCATGATGGTGTAGTATATCCTACATGCAAAGAAGCTTGCTTCGCACGTGGTTTGCTGGATGACGACAAAGAATACATTGACGGAATAAAAGAAGCAAGTGAATGGGGAATGGGTGATTACTTGCGGAGTTATTTTGTAATGTTAATAATATCAGATAGTATGTCAAGGCCTGAGGTTGTTTGGGAAAAAACATGGAAGCTTTTAGCCGAAGATATTGAACAAATAGAAAGAAAAAAAAGGAACCATCCAGGTATTATATCAAATGATGTTTCATGTAATTTTATTTCATTTTGGTATAACAATGTACTTAAATCATAACCAAAATTCATTTTCTTTTTCAGATCTTCAGCTAACAGATCAACAACGATATAATATATGCTTAGCATATATTGAAGATAAACTGCTTAGCAGTTCCCGAAGTCTAAAATATATCGTCAATATGCCTTATCCTGCAGCTGAATTTACATTAGACGGATACAATCGCTTGATTTACGATGAACTGGATTATAACATACCAGATTTAATAATCCAACATCAAGCACTCCATGCAAGTTTGACTAATGAACAAAAAGGTGTATACCAAACCATTGTTACTGCTTGCAACAATAATAAAGGAGGTATGTTTTTCGTTTATGGTTATGGAGGTACGGGTAAGACCTTTTTGTACAAGACATTGACAGTTGCTATAAGGTCAAAAGGCCAAATTGTTTTAAATGTTGCATCCAGTGGTATTGCATCCCTGTTGCTTGATGGTGGAAGAACAGCTCATTCGCGGTTTGCCATACCTATAAATATTGTCGAGGATTCTATGTGTACAATAACTGGAGATAGCGACCTTGCAGATTTGGTACGTCAAACCAAGTTAATAATATGGGACGAAGCTCCAATGATTAACAGACTTGCGTTTGAAGCTTTTGATAGAACACTAAGAGATATTACTGGCGACAATGATAGTGTTTTTGGCGGTAAAGTGGTTGTTTTTGGTGGAGACTTTAGGCAAATTCTACCTGTTATACCTAATGGGAGTAGGCAAGATGTTGTGCATGCTTCACTAAATATGTCCTATCTATGGAAACACTGCACCGTTCTTAAACTTACAAAGAACATGAGGCTGAGGGTTGGTTGCGATCCGGCTGCCGCAGAAGAAATAAATGAATTTGCCGACTGGATTCTCAAAATTGGTGAAGGAAAAATAGGTGGAAAAAATGATGGTCATGCTGAGGTTGTATTTCCAGAAGATATGCTTATTCCTGATTCTGATGATCACGTTGGAGCAGTCATAAAAGAAACTTACGATAATTGGGAAGATAATAAGTGGGATCCAACATATTATCAAGATAGAGCAATTCTTGCACCAACACATAAAGAGGTTGACAAAATAAATGACAGGATGATGGAGATGCTTACTGGACCCGAGAAGGTGTGTTATAGTTCTGATACAGTTACAGATGTAGATACAGATTTCAACTACAATGAGTCGCTATACACAACAGAATTTTTAAATTCAATAAAAATGTCAGGAATTCCTCATCACAAGTTAGTATTGAAGGTTGGTGCGCCTGTAATGTGTTTGCGAAACATTGATCAAAGAGGAGGACTTTGTAATGGTACAAGGTTACAAGTTGTCCGGATGGGAATAAATAACATTGAGGCAAGGATTATATCTGGAGGTCAAATAGGTACTGTTGTTGCAATACCTCGGATGGTAATTAGTCCATCAGATAAGAAGATGCCGTTTCAACTAAATAGGAGACAATTTCCCTTATCTGTTTGTTTTGCCATGACAATTAATAAAAGTCAAGGCCAAACGTTATCAAAGGTAGGTCTCTATTTAGAACGACCTGTTTTCTCACACGGACAACTCTATGTAGCTGTATCAAGGGTGAAGAGCAAGAAGGGTTTTAAGGTGTTATGTTGTGACAATGAGGGAAAGTATTGCAATTATACAACAAACGTTGTATATAAAGAAGTTATTCAACGTCTATAATTTTATTTGTCTTTTAGTAGTCTGTCCTGTATGTCAAACAGTTTACCTAATTCTATAATCAAATAACAGATGCATTTTTTTTATGAATATATTATTTATATGAATTGTGTTTATAGTTTTATTCATCACATATTTATCTTGCAAATCATTTTTATTTTAAACATTATATGAAATCATTTCCATTAACATTTTATCAAATAATTTCCATGATTTTATGGGATAATTTAATTTTCAAACTATTTCCTTACTTATCCACCAGATTTACAAAATTTTGAAACTTTTTTAACCTAATCCTTTATATATAAAAAATGCATTTCATATGAATATATTATCATTTACAACTTCCATCTCATACTATCTAACATTCTGCTGCAGAGTATATTATATTTGATCTCAATGGAACATAATTTGACTAAATTGTTTGATAATCACGCAATGTTGGAGGATGTTAAGATGGATCATGGAGTTTCTTTGCATAAGCATGAGGAGAAGTCATCAAAGCTAACAAAACTGGTAGTGTCTATAGTTTATTTACTTCTTTCATGCTAATTCAATAATTGTCTATGAATACGTTAAGTGCATGCTTATAACATCTATTCCTTTCATTATAAGCAGCAACCAGTTGAAAAATCATCACCCAATGAATTTTGGGTCCAAGATCCACCCATAGTAACATTATCAAATGATGAATGGGTATGACTTTCGTTTGTTTCAATATAAATATTAACAAACACTTATGTATTTTTACTTATAATAAATTTTTTTCAGGAATCCGAAGACGATAATGATAAATGGATGTGTGTAAACAAACATTGCTTATACCATAATCATCACGAAGACACATTGGTGGACGATAAATCTGTGGATGATGAAGTTGTTGCGTATGATGACAACCATGAATGGACATGTGTTTACAAAGATTGTCTTTACCACAAACATATTCTTGATGATGATGATGCAAATGATGATGATGAAGTTGTTATCAACAAATGATATTAATTTCCTCATTACTATCAATAATTATTCCATTTGACCTTAATAATAGTATGCTAAATATGTGATCATACTTATTTTTCTATTATGTTTTTTATGTTATACTTTGTTCTTGAATCAATATTTGTTTCATATAATGCTTATATCCAATAATCACGAAATTTCCAATATGCTACATTACAGACATTGTATACCTGTTACAATTAAAGCTATAAATAAGACTTAATACTGTACTAACAAAACATAAACGTTTTTAACTATAAACTACAAAACAATAAAGAAGTACATATTAAAAAAAAAAGCATATATCACTTCCTAAAATACACTGCATAATTTCAGTTTCAATTTTACATTTAAAATGGCCATATTTTGATTGATATATGTTTTAAATTTAAATTATACTCTATATCACCTCCTCAAATATTGCAAATCAGTTACTTATATCGACTCTAATAGCTTATATAAATCATTCTGAACACTTTCAAAACCCTAAACCTGTCAATACAAAGTCACATAGTTATGTCGACACTTTCAAACCCTTCACAAACAAATGCATCCAGTTCTTTCAAAGGAGAAGCACGCAATACAGATGGCCGAAACATTCTTTCTGAAACATCTACAATAGGAAACGGATCAAATCATGTTAACAAGGCTAATCAAAAAGAAGGAAAGAAGGTGAAAACAAAATCAGAACATGAAGGTATATTTAACTTTATGTAAACATATATAACCCATTCTATAATATATTACCCTTAATACTTACTTTTCGAATACTACTTTGAAACAGATAGGTACATCTACTATAGAGGTACTTGGCGTAAGATGAAGAAGAGGTTTAAGTGTGATTGTTATCACCTAATGACCGAGGTTGATGAACTAATAAATGAAGTCGGTCCAGAAGGATACAACATGGCGTATGAATTTTTGGTTCGTCTCAACGTTAATCGTGATGAATAATAACTTACCTTATGTTTGATGAAGAATAATGTTAATCGTTATCAAGAATAACTTTCCTTACTTTTTATGTATTGTCTATTACAAATGTCTTTTTATTAATTTAGTTGTTTCCAATTTTGCAAACACATGGTTGTTATTTTCCTTTATGCATTATGACCATTAATTTTATGTTATATACAACTAACATGATACTAAATTATATAGAATCAAAAACTGTGTTGCAATTTACATTGTTAATATATTATAAACACATTTGTACTATTTTCTTTTTTTTTAAAAAAAATTCTTAAAGCAATCCGGCCATCGGCCGGGCCTGGAAGCTAGTAAGAAATATTATCTTGTTATAGAATATAGGTTTAAAAAAAAAAAATACTAATGTATGCTAAAAGTGTACCTCTTTTATTTATTTATTTTTTATTATTATTTTTTTTTAAAGATAACCTTCCTTAAACAAAAAGTTGGCTTGTTCATTTTAAGGTCATTTGTGAATTTGAGACCTTTTACATTTTAATGACTAGTAGGGTATTCGTATGTTATGGCAGCGGGTTTCTTGTGATTAAAGTTCAGACATCAACAAAATAACAATGACGAGCTGATTAACTTGAGAAAAACAATAAGAAAATTATCACAGTCGGGCCCGGTTCACCTGTTTTTATCAGTTCCGACAGTCCTCTCAAGTTCGTTTTTGGACGGCTTTTATTGGCTAGCCAAACCATAGTAACTCGGGTTCCCGGTTGAACCCGTTGGTCCGGTTCAATTTTTAAATCATATGTACCGTTAACTTGTTTGCATATAAATTGTATGAAGTACTGTGTGTTTTATTAGCGAGTGGTATGAACAAAAGGCCTTTCCATTCAATCGAGAAGAATCATCGTAATTCATTAAATTCTATTGAGGGTGCAAATACACGACAACATCTTTTGAGTTACGCAAGTCAAATACGAATGTATGGCTGTCCCTAAGCAAGTCTTGTCACTTATGAGTATATTAAGTGATCAATTTGTGTGAACCAAATGTCTTCTTATTAAATCGAGAGGAATTATAGCATTTCATTAAATTATATTCATAGCGCATTTATGTGACAACATCTTTTGAGTTACATAAGTCAATAATGGAAGTATTGTTATTCCTAAGCAATTAGTCTTATATTCAAGTGATGATCGAGCGAGTGGTACTAACCAAGTGTCTTCCTATTCAATAGATAAGAATTATCACATTTCATTAAATTGTAATGATAGCACACATATGCAATAACATCTTTAGAGTTACACAGTAAAATATGAATGTAACGTTGTCCCTAAACAAGTCTTGTCACTTACAAGTATATTAAAGCGTTCAACTTGATGGACCAAGTGTCTTCTTATTCAATCGATAGGAATCGACGCATTTCATTAAATTATATTGATAACGCATATAAGCAACAACATTCACATAAGTCAAACACGAAAGTATCGTTGTTCCTAAGCAACTAGTCTTATATATCACTTCAGAGAATATTTAAGTGATGATCGAGCGAGTGGTACTAACCAAGTATCTTCCTATTCAATAGATAAGAATTTCACGTTTCATTAAATTGAAATGATAGCCCATATACGTGACAACATCTTATGAGTTCCGCAAGACAATATGAATGTATCGTTGTCCCTAAGCAAGTCTTGTCACTTACGAGTATATTCAAGTTTTCGAGTTGTATGAATCAAGTTTCTTCTTATTCAATCAAGAGGAATCATCGCATTTCATTAAATTATATTGATAACACTAATACGCTACAACATCTTTTGAGTTACGCAAGTCAAATACGAATATCGCTAAAACGGTTAAGTATAAGTCAAGTACGAAATATTAAAGTCCAATACGATGACATTTTTTTTTTTTTTTTTTTAATTTAGCGACGGTCTTTTGGCGAAATATTAAAGTCTAATCCTCGCCAATACTTTTAACCAAAGAGCATAAACTGTCCTCGCCAATAGGCCGAATGTTGTAGCATATGTAGTTGTGTATCTGTTTTATGTGGCAACAACGACTGGGAAAATAACACCGGAATCAAAGCATTTCTCGAAATTTGGCTGAGGTTGACAAATCACTTCAAATACTTTATAATATACACGAGACAACTATTTATTTCACATTTTCGTCGTAGATGTGGTCTTACAGTGCTAAAAAGTTCGTTAAAGATAGGTATGAGAAAAAGAAGAAAAAATTAATAGGGAGTACGTGTCAAAAATTTTAATATTCCGTGCATATCAGGTGAGATTAATATAGAACTCATATTATGATAAAACCAATGAATCAATCATATATATATATATATATATCATATATGCTAAAAAAAAGTTCATCAAAGATAGATATGAGAAAAATAAAAAGAAAACTAATATGTGTGTCAAAAAATTTAATGTTCCGTGTATATCAGGTCAGATCAATATAGAACTCATTTTTGTGATAGAACCAATGAATTAATCATAGCCATCCATTTTTTTTTATCTAAATTAATAAAAAAGCCACTTTTCATTTTTTTTTAAAACAACGTATCTTACAAACGGTAAATCTTCCAGCTACAAAAAAAATACACCACGACGACGAGAATTAAATTATTTTTCTATAGATATACAACGTTATATACTTTCGACGGATTTTTTTAAAAATTTCCGCACAGAAAAATCACTTGTGTATGATATGATTTTTACAAATCACATATGATTTTTACGAATCGCATGTGATTTTTACAAATCACATGTGATTTTTCTGGACGAATTTTTTTTTTTTTTAAAAAAGTTTATCGAAAGTATATAACAATGCATATTTATAGAAAGATAATTTAATTCTCGTAACGATAGTATGATTTTTTTGGCGTAACAATTAACGGCTTGTAAGATATTTAATTTTTAAAAAAAGAGTGATAGTTTATTTTTTTTTTTATTTTGATAAAAAAAAATGAATTGATACGATTGATTAATTGGTTTTATGACAAATATGAGTTTTATATTAAAATTTTGTAAGTTAAAAATAAATAAATAAATAACTCAAAAACTTAAAAAAACAGAAAGAGTAAAATTATTAATCCACCCCTAACTCTTTATTATAATACTAGCAGGGTCCCCGCGCGATGCAGCTGCGGGCACCCTATAATTTAATTTTTTTTATTAATAATTTATTTTATTTGTACGTTTTTTGGGAATAATTTATTTTTTATGGTAAAAGTTTAATGAAATTTTGCTTTGTTTGTATAATATGCTTTATTATTTGTATTAGTGACATTTAATGCAGGAATTGTGTTTAAGTTGGTTGTACAATATGCTTGATAATTTGTATTTCTTATGTAATGGGTGTTTTAATAAGTGTATTAATTGTATTTATTGACTATTTAATTAATTGTATTTAATATACATAATGATCAATTTTAAGTTATTAATTTTCAATTTTAAGTCATTAATTTTAAACTTTAATGGCAAAAATAAAATGGTGTGTACTTTAAGCTTCTAAACTTGTAAATGTCTAATTATATTTCATTTATGGTATTAATTGTCTAATTGTGTTTGAATCACTTGTAATTTAAGCTTCTAAACTTGTAATACTTAATTTTAAGTATTCTAATTATAATAGTCATTTATGCATTATAAGATAGATTATTTTTTACCGTGTTTAGAGCATCCACTATGGAAGTTTAAGAATATGTCTAAACAATTATGAAGAGGTCCAAGAATTTTTATACCATAGTGAGGAATCATTTCATGCCTATGTGGCATGAAAAGGTCTAGGATCTTGGAGAGGTCCAAAAAATGTTTATTTCCTTTTCTTTTCAACTAAATAATGAATGACATTCAAATGTTGAAGAAATTTTATAAACCTCAAAAGGTTTATCCATAGTAACAATAGGTTCATAACATAAAAAGTTTTAAGAATTAATGACATTATAGGATGTGGCAATTTCATAAACCTTTAATAGGTTCATCCATAGTGGATGCCCTTACACTCGTTTATTTTATTTCAGACCAATAAACATTATTCATGGCCATTTAATACATGAAATACTTGATCACAATTTCATAAACTATTTGCTGTTTTGAATTTTCGACTCCATGCGCAGGTATTCGCCTTCTAAGTAGGAACGTCAATTATCACTCAAAGTTGATGGTCGTTAATGTACTTCAGTAACATTTTTTTCCTTTGCGTTACGAACTTTTCTTGAGAATGCACGTGAATAGTACCTGAATCTTCACATGATTTACGAAGTTTTGATAACCAAATTTAGAATAACTATCTATACGGCATCGTGTGCATCGTGTACAAAGTAGTCTAACTCCACGGGAGAAATATGAAGTGAAGGTTTGACATATCCTATTCTACTTTTCTTTGATCTTGACTATTCCTCAAATATTTACGGATTAACATATAAAAAGCAATGACAAATGCCGTTCAAAAAAGGAAAAAAAGAAAAAGAAAAAAAAAGCAATGACAAATTGAAACAAGTGGCCATGAAAAAGCAAAGTCGATCATCATCGAAAGGTTTGTGTCTCAATGGTACTCTTTGTTATATAAGAAGCTTTTAAAATAAATGATTATTGGTTCAAGTCCTGCTTATAACACATGAGATAGTTTTTAGTGTGTATATCGTGAGATAGTTAGTTGTCGTTTTAAAATTATATATATATATATATACAGGGGCGGAACTAGGAGCCAAGTTTAGGGGTAGCGAAATACGAAAATTTGTTTAGGGGTAGCGAAAATTTGCTTCAGGGGTCGCGAAATCGCCAAAAAATGGCAAAAAATGGCCAAAAATCGCTAAAATTACACTACCGGGTAAAAGTTCAGGGGTAGCGACCGCTACCCCTGGCTTCTACATACATCCGCCCCTGTATATATATATATATATATATATATATATATATATATATATATATATATATATATATATATATATATATATATATATATATATATATATCTTTTAAACAGCAGCTAATAGACCCATAGAAACATCATATAAAAAATGAACAATATTGACAAGTTGATCACAATTTATTTTGTGATAAGAAAATTTTAAAAAATTTCGGTTTGTTTTAAAACTTTAAATATCTATATGAGGTAGGAAATGAGATTAGCAATATTACCCGTAACATGGAACCCATGCAAAGATCATTATATTAAATATGTTTTTCATGCAACAGTTATGACTCATGACTTTAACACATCCTTGGTCATATAATATCAACTATCAACCAGCAATTGTTTTACATAATATACCAATTAAGGAAGCTAAATGGCAATTGGCGTTTCATTTGTTTCAGGTTTTTGTTAGCTTCGATATGATCACCTCCCCCCACGTTTGTTAGACTTGGCTTATTGGCTTATAGCTACCATTAGTGCAGCCGTACCAAAACATGGCTTAAGGCTACCCGCAGTAAGTGATTTTCTAATCGGTCTAGCGACTCAAGATTGGGTCGTGATTGTTAGGGCTGTAAACGAACCGGACAAACACGAACGGAGCCCTGTTCATGTTCGCTCATTTAATTTTAACCGGACAAATAAACGGACTCGGACGATTAAACGGACGAATTTTCTTGTTCATGTTCGTTTATTAAAAAAAAATGAGTTTTTCATGTTCGTTTATGTTCGTTCATTAAGACAATAAACGAACGCTAAACGAACATAAGTGAAAATAGACAAACAAACATAAACTTTATTGAATTCTTTACAATATAATGTTTTATAAGTGTTGTTTTGTTTAAACAAACAAATTTTTAAAATTATAAAATTAAAATATATGATATATGAACATAAATAGATAAATAAACATAAACAAACTTTAACGAACGCATAATCGGACGTTTACGAACATAAATGAACGGACGAGACTTTTATTCATGTTCGTTCATTTAACTAAACGAACGTAAAATATTGTTCATGTTCGTTCATTTAACGAACGAACATAAACGAACTTTTTACTGAACGGTTCATGAAATGTTTACTGAACGTTCAGTTCGTTTACAGCTCTAGTGTTTGTTGTGGCATGTCGGTCATCAAACGATCATCTTTTTTTTCCTTTTTTAATTTTTTTTTTAATTTTTTTGTTTTCATCCCTACAACCGAAAGAAACATACATAAAAACAAAACTCTTTCCAATTAATATTAGTGAAGGTCGTTACTGCTGTGGCAAAAAGTCATTTGTAAATCATCGAAAAAAGAAAACTGATGTAGCAAATAAAATGAAGTTCACTACTTAGCTTAAAGCTAGCAAATGCGAAACATTATAGAATTTAGATATACATACTTATGAATGTCCTTTTTAGGAAAAAAGAATCATTACTCGATTTGCACAAAGAAAAAAAAAATCGAAAATATGATTTTTAAATACTACATAGTCTACTTGCGGCGAGAAAAATGCAAGATATTGATGCCACGTGGGACAACTGGAATAGATGACATGGCGACCAAAAACGGCTTTTCGGAGCCACCAAGGGCTGTTTGCATGAGGCTTTTATATGACCTCGTATGAAATGTGCCACCTAGACAGACAGGATCGTCTATTAGTCAATACAAATCTAAATCTCAAATCACAACGATAATGACTCAATAATAAAATACCAAAGTTGTAAATATGTGTTAAAACTGTGCGTTAAAATCTCATACCTTGTTAGCATATTCGTTATATAAGTATATGATCCCTTTGCCAAAGAAATGTACAACCATAGATCATACTCTGCTACTAGTGTCTACGCGATTGTAGTCTAATGGCGCGAGACATGCAACATAAGGCGAAGGTTATGGGTTCAACTTGTCCACGTGTCTCATTAAGGGGTGTTTGATTTACACTTAATTATCTTAATATGAAAAAAAACTAAATTAATTAAGTCATACAAAAACTGTTTGTTTTTTTATTTATTAGAGAAATATAACTGAAAATATTAAGTAATAAAACTGAGATTATCTACATTAAATTATGTTTTAATTAAACATAATTTAATAAAAAAAATTTAACAAACAAGCCCTAATTATAGTGTCACAATATTTACCTCCCCGTAAAGTAGTTCGACGAGGGCCATCAGCCCGTCAGAGGATAGGGTACCCTTTTATTTAATTGTCTTACTAGCTTCATATATAGCTTGTTTAACTATACAAAAGATGAACCCAAATTGCGTGTGATTCTTTCTTCTGCTAATTTTAAACACATAAACCAAAAAATCTATGAAATGAATACATTCGTATATGTATATTTTCCGGTTCCTAAAATCCAAGAAAATGAATACAAAATAATAACCTTAACACAGATAGGCAAAATAAGTGACCAAAAGTATTACTCCACTTGACATAGACATTTCAAGTTGTGTTTCAAAAATGTCAACTAGATACACGACAACCTTGGTTGTTTACTTCAATAAACAAATAACTCGAATGGCGACACGATTGCGTCCTGGTTCATTTAGTAATTAAATCCCGTCTATATGATCACGGATTATACATGTGGTGATGTGAATGAGACTACAACCATTTGCTAGCTAGCAAGTAAAGTTAGATTTTCTTTTAATTTATGTCAGTTTCATTAAAAAAATGCACATTAACAAGTTGCTAGAGGCTCTATCAGATACATTACATCTTTTATTACGAATCAACCAAATATAGTGAGATTGACCTTTTCGTTCAGACTTAAAATCCACAGAAATGATAAAAACAAATGGCGTCTTCACAAATGTACGTAATGCTGTTTATGTAGTGATAAAACCTAAGAGACATTTGGATGACAACACGTAAAAGTTTTCTACAGTCCACGTTTAGTTGAGTCGAGTGTGCAATGTTTACCGGTGTATTCAAACAGTTTTACTATGGACTTGCTTAACGACCGATCAACTTTGGAATAAAAATGATGTTTTCATGGTCATCATATCATTGTAAACAGACAATGATTGGAGTCTAGATCTATGCCTCGGATGTCTAGACTAGGCAGTGTATCAAGACGTTCTTTAGTCATTCACCACAACGTTATACTAACCTTTTTCAGGAGCTGGCATCTTGTTCCGTACGTGTTCCGTGAATTTAACAAAGTTGAGATTGTAGTTCTCAGTAGTATTACACAGTGGTACCATTAACACTACTAATACAACAATGTTATCCGTAAAAGAACCATGCATGATTCTTACAATTAAGATGGTTCAGCTCATAATCAAATTCTAAGCTTCAAGGCCTAGCCTTATACGACTGCACCAAGCCCTAATAGATTGATCGATGTTATATCATATGCCCAATTTGTCACCAAATCAATCTTGGATGCTAGCCGGGGCAGAGCTACACATTCGAGTAATAATTTACTAGAAAAATGTTAGTGAAATTTTAACATAATGTAGGTATAAATTTAGCTTCTAACCCATTTATATTTATATTGTATACAAACGTAACCAATCTCAATTTTGAAGTCACTTGATAAAAATTCTAGCTTTGGATGCTAGAGGCTTGTCTCCCAACCAATTTTCATTACAAAAATAAGTGTCTTTAGTCTTTACCATCAACTATATTGGTTTTAAACATTGGCATTAGATTTATAGATGTTTTGAGAGAATACCTTATTCGTCTCTTAAGGCCCAATGTTTGATGTTTACGATGATTGAGACAAAGGCCACAATTGTGTCCATGGATCAATTTGACAATCTCACACCAAAGATCTTGGTTGTTCAACTTGAAAACTCTACTATAGTACTATTTAGATAACAATGCAGTATTGGTAGCGTAAAGGTACCAATGCCGAAACCTCCGTATAGAGAACATCTTTCTAAGAAATCTAAGTGAGCTTCCTCTCCTCCGTGATGCGACACTGAAAACCAACTCCTCAAGGCTTCTAGGTAGCTTACAATTTTATGTGGATGTTTAAAGACAAATTAGTACAATATGTAACTATGACTTCCAATAATGAATCTGAGTAATGTTAACCAGCCACCATAAGATAAATTCTTTATTGTCCAATAAGATACTAGCTCTTTGCAACTGTTTTCTCACAATAGCTATCGTCTATTAGTATGTGAGTGTGTCTATTGATTAAGAGGTTGTACAAGTTTTGTTTATGACATGTGTGAGATAAATGATACAACTGACTAAGTGAGGAAACTTGTCGTTTTCTTTCAGAAAATAATATCCAAAGCAAAACATATAATCATGGAGGGAAGCCTAGTTTTGTACGGAGTAGTACAAGAGAGTAGGGCTGAGCATCGGGCGAAAACCGGACCGGACCGACCAAGACCGGACCGGACCGAGGACCGAGAACCGGAAAAACCATAGACCGAGACCGGACCGAATATGGTCGGTCCGGTCTCGGTCCGGTCGGTCTTCGGTCGGTCCGGTCCAATTAGGCAAGTTTTTTCGGGTTTTTGGTCGGTCCGGACCGGACCGAGGACCGAATTTGGCAAAAAGCTTAGACCGAGGACCGGACCGAATGTGGTCGGTCCGGTCCGGTCGGTCTCGGTCCGGTCGGTTTTGTCGGTCGGTCCGGTCCATCCGGTCCGTTTGCTCAGCCCTACAAGAGAGCATGGCTGGATTTGGGCCAATAAATTATGAGGATTGCTACATCCACATACATTTTACAAAAATAAATCCACACAAAGGAGGTAACAACGTGTGAGTGGTGTGAAGAAAGAGAAGAGGGAGAAAGTGTATCAAAATACACCAATCACATGTTGTCACCTCCTTGTGTGGATTAGTTTTTGTAAAATATATGTAGATGTAGCAATCCTCATAAATTATTTATTCATTTAGTGTAAAATGCTAGATAGACCAATACGTTATAAATTATAATCCATTAATCCATTTAGAGTTTTAGGAGATGCTTACTCTGGCATAACATCGATATTGTATAGTGACGGTACGTGCTTAAAATCTTCATGCCAAGTACCTTTTATTATTATATTTTTTTAACCTTTTAGTTTCTCTTTTCACCTATTTTCTATCTTAAACTTTTAATTTTTAATTGATTTCTAACTTATTATTGCAATAATCTTGAATTTGATGTTTTATGATTCAGTTTGACATCATACTACTAACAGTTTTAGAGCTTTTTGTTACAACCGTTCAATGTATTTGCATTCCTATAAATTATTTGTTATATTAATGATCCTTAGGTGCATTTACTCCAATGTTGCTCGTATTTAAGGGCGTATGGCCAGTTGGGATGGTTCATGGTTGACAAGACATGTTATAAAACTTATAATGCAAATCTTGGCGCTTTGGGCCATTAATATTAAATTGGTTATTAAGTTTCATTAATTCACCTAGGTCCAAATCTGCCTTGAGCCCTTGAGTGGATTTGTTTGGATTGAATCTAGATTGCAAGCCCATACTATTACTACGTATAAAATTTAGTGACTCTCTCTAGTCTCTTATATAATTTAGTGACTCTCATCTCTTATAAAAGATTCTCAAAAAGTACATCATTCTACATACATTATAAAATTAAACATTATTAGCCAATAGAAGTAAAAGCTAACTTTAATTTGATCAAACTATTCTAAATTACATCAAACAAAATAAATATGTATAAAATACACGTGTTAATTCTTTTTAAAAAATAAGTTAAAATAAAAAGGGTAATTGATAAAACTTTAGTTGATAAATTTATCATAAATTGTATTTATATAGATATACTTATCAGTTTTATATTTTTAATAACTTTATAAATTTAGTAAATATGCTATATATTTTATAAATAAATACAACATATATGATATTGTTATTTATAAATTTTATTAACTGCATATACTAAATTAATATACTTGAACGAAATTATAAATATAAAAAAGAAAGTACAAGTTATTGTGATATGAAAATAAATACACGAGATTATGAATGCACGAACAACTCATGTTACTCATTTTTATGAGATGAAACATGGATACCCATAAAAATATTATTTTTGTTTAACTATCCATATTTAATAACGACTCATGTTATTCCTTTTTATAAGTTTAATCTGCGCGACTGCGCACGGGTTTAAAAATTAGATGTGGCTTAAATTATTACTAATAGGAATATAAATATCAATATGAAGGCACGACCTCAGGGTTACTGTGAGATGGAAAACAAATAGACAAGATTGTACATATAACAAGAGCACATATTTTTTCAAAGGTCATTATGTGCTACTAACACACATAATGTCTAAAACATGATATCAATAGTTATATTTAAACAAGATCAACTTAAATACCATAACAATTAATAAATTCAACTTCTTCGTGCAATAAAAGTCTTTACAAAATATTAATCGATATTAAGACATATATATATATATATATATATATATATATATATATATATATATATATATATATATATATATATATATATATATATATATATATATATATATATAATAGCTCGTACGCATGGGTATCATAACTATACAAGTATTCATTTAGCATAATTTTGTAAAATATCTAAACATTAGAAAATCATGAATTCATAAATTATTACAATATTTAACTATATAACAAAGTTAGTAAGGGTGTGTGATTGCTATTGAATGGACTAATTAAGCACTGATTGTCTAAAATTATTCGGTCAGTGTGTTTGGTGGATTAAAATATGGGCTTTGTATGATAACTTTTGTGCTGAGCGATTTTGCATGGGAGAGTATACAAAATGATTCAGTACCCAAGTACCTTACAAGCCTACACTTTCACATCACCTGCTACTTTATACGGAGTATAAAATTTATATTCGGGGTTATAAAACAAAGGCACGTACAATCAAATCACACCATACATTAATATAATTAAATAACATAGAATTGGGCTAATTAAGTAATTATTTATATACTACTACGTATTATTTAACCATATGAAGTTCAAGTTCTGTGATTATTACTATATAAAATATTGATATTAGTATAATTTTGTGACAATATTATTTTTAAGTTTTTTTTTGAACGGTTACTTTCTTTCAAGGGAAATCCATGTCTAATTTGAAACCCGATGGGGGGAAAACCTTCAACTTAAGCCGCCCGAAGGTACGACACTTAAATTGAAGTAAACCCTGCCTTCTCCAGATTCGAACCCTGGTGGGTTGAAACCTTCATTGAAGGACTTTGAAATCCTACCGACAGGGCAGTGGTCCACAAGGGAGGACTTCCCGGTTTGGTCACCCAAACCGGTACTACTCTCCACTAGGCACGCTTAACTGAATAAGACATGCCCAGTGGACCACAAGCCCATTAGTATATTATTTTTAAGTTAAATAATTTAGTTTTATTTAAATATATTTTTCACATTATAATTTCAATAGATAATAATTATTTATCAACAAAGTATTTTATTTATTACTAAACCACACTCAAAGTTAAGACCGTAATTGTCATTTATTCAAAGAGGGTAATCAAAATATTTATTAAACAGGTTTTTTTACAAAAATTTTGTTTACTTAGCATTTTTGAATTATTCAGCATTTTTGATTAATTCAACATTAAATAATTCATATCAAACAACTTTTAAATATTATTATCTGATATAATATCAGTACTTGTGCGTGAACGAGGTGTAAAATTAGTTAACTTATACGTCGGTTGATAGAGACCAAAATCAGATGCTACAGCACCCACTCAATTTAATATAGTAAGTACTGGACTACTGGTTGGGTCAGCAAGTTGCAAGCAGCTGGTGAATGGACCCTATTCACTCCAATCATTTAAACTTTGGTCACCAATTACGTAGACTGTTTGCATGATTATTATATAAAACAGATGGATAGGTAGTCTTAAAATGAAGATTTTATTTTATAGAGCAACTTTACGTCACTCTCAAATCTATCGCGAATCAGAATCGAAGGTAATCACAAAAAAATACCCCTCCTGCTCTTTAATTAATACTATCCTCCTATCCTTATAATATTGCAATAATTATTGTTAAAAACAACGCCCATGTTATGGCAGTTCCACGAAGAAAGTTACGAGTTACTCTTATAACATGACCTTACACAATCTTTAAGGCCATAACTAGATAGCAGGAATATAACTTAATAAGTTACTGATAAATATAATCATCAAGTTTACCGAATAAAAACATTAAACTATAAGGCACACAAAATGACTACCTAGGAAATTAAAAGCCATATGCGGATAATGAAGAATCGTAAGACCGAATTACCCTTATTATGGGCTTTCATTGTGTATTTGTGTTCAGTGGCGAAACTTGGAATTTTTAAGTGGGGGTCGGGATCTAAATTTTTTTTTTCTTAAGGCTATATTTCAGGTATACCGAAATTTTCGGGGGGTCGAAATCGAATATACCGAAATTTTTCTACACGAAAACTATATACCCCTATATCGCTAAAAAAATTTCGGGGGGCCCGGCGCCCCCCCCTTAAAAGCTACGCCACTGTTTGTGTTGTATAGTGTTTTAGTTGGTGGTAGTCACCCTTCCCAAATTCTCCCAAGTTTTACAAGTAACTGAAATAGTGTCGACACACTGTCGAGCTAATGAGCATGACCACTAGTTATTCAAAAGACATACCAACTATCTTACAGTACGCTACAAATATATCTCACATAACTTAGGTATGACTTGAAATCTAACCAAATGACAGGGAGCATTCTCACACTATTGGAGTACAAGCCTTCTGATAATTGCACGAGCAGTATTGTACATGACATATTTAATCGAGAAGTTTTCCACGATGCTAAATTCTATTTTCTCATTTAATTTTTATATAGGATATACATATAGACATATCTCGGGAAATCGAGATGTGTAAACCGGGTTGAGCCCCTTTGGCTGTCCGATGTGTGTAAGTTCGAAGTATAATTAGAAGAATATAACATTTGCCATTGGACCTGTTTCCTAGGCCATGGAAATGTTTTTTTTTTTCCTTTGGGGAACATACTCCGATGTAATAAAGAAAGACTTTTATTTTTTTGGGGCCATTGGGTTGGGCTAACGCAAGTTTGGGTTCCTTCTATTTTCGGGTAATACTTTTGGTTTGGCCGGGTTTTTTTTCTCCGTGGGTATAAGGCTCAATCTTTTCCTTTTGTAGCAAACTTTTCGTATTCCCGAAGCTACTCAACAACTTTAGTAGGTGAGGGTTCCGGATCTGGAAAACTTTGTATAAGCTTGCCGTTACTCTTTTTTTGCTTAATTTTGATGTATGCTTGATGTTTTTAATTCGTTTGTTGGTCCATGCTATTGCTATGTGCTGCGTTGTGTCCTTTTTTTTTTCAGTGTTTTTTTTTTTAGTATTTGATGTTTTGTTCTATGTTTTTTAAGCCGATGTTATTGCATGTTATTGGATAGTTGTCGGACTATGTTTTTGGTTCATAGTTTGTTAGAGTATACGTTTGTTATGGCTGTGTGTTTTGTTGTTTGCTGCTGCATGGTTTCTTTAGATGCTTTTGTTTTTTATACGTTGCTAACTGAGCTACTTTATTGTGAAATTGAAAGCCATAAGATTTGTTCCATTAGATTCTGTATAACTACCGTAAGCCTATTTTGTTTGGTCCATATTTCGTATTTGTTCTTCTGTCGTAAACTTTTGTTCTATGGCCGGTGAGGGCGGCCATGGTCTGCCATGTTTTCCTGGGACTGGTTTGGATGGGGGAGGTGAGTGTACTTGTAGTGTTGGTGGAGAGCGGTCTCCTTTATCTGGATGCGCGTTGCATGGTTCGGGGGTAATGGTCAATGAACTTGGTTCCAGTGGTGGTTCTTTTTCTGTACATGCAAGTCGGCCAGCGACTGAGCAGCCTGTTTCAACAAGAGCTATTCGCCAGGTTCCTGGTTCCGAACATGTGTGTGGGTCGCAGTTGGGTAAGCGGAAGAAACGTGTTCGTGCTGGTTCGTCTTGGACCTCTATGTTTAAGAGGCCGCGCGTTGGTAATGCAGCTGATAAAGTTGGAGGAGGTGAGCGTCTATGTTTTCGAGTCCACATTACTGTAAATACGCTATTGGATGATGTGTTTTGTGTTACTTGATCACATGGTTGTTCTTTTCAGGTAGTAACCAGTTGCGGCTTGAGCCACATAAGACATCCGGGTCGGTCGGGCTGGAACCAGCCATCCTGTGACTGGAACAAAGGATGGGATAGCAGGTTGTCTTGGTGAAACTACCCATGGTGATTGTTCGCAGCCTATTCACTCATTCGATGGTTGGTACTTTATATTGATCAGGGTTTTCGCAAATGTTATTGTAGTTTATTGGTTGTTTTCATGAATACGCCTATGCATGTGAATGTACTATTGGCAATGAGTTGAGTCCTATGAAATTTTTACATATTGTAGGGTATGTTTTTAACAAGTTCCTTTTTTTCCCTTATTTTTTTAGGAGGGTATTCGGGGCCATTGCTATTGGATTTCAGTGTTGGTGCAGTGAGACCGGTGTCGGAAAGTGCTGGTACTTCACAAAATGTTGAGAGCCTAGAATCACAGGGTATGGTGAGGAGTCATGTGTCTATGGATCGTGAAGCCACCGATGCCTGCAACGGTCGCAAAAGGATTTTACAATGTGAGTACAGATTGGTGCGCCGTTTCGGTATTATGTATTTATGATACTTACGTGTCGTTGCACTCCCCTTTTTTACGAAAGCTTTTTTATATTTTTTTAGTTTCTTATTATGATCTTATTTGTTTGAAACAGTTGATGATACCGGTATGCCTCAAGGAAAAAGGCGAGCTGGGGCATTGTTACAATCTTGCCGCATTAATGATGGTGCCGGGGGTGGCGACTTCCCAGGCCTTAGGTAAATATTGGATCTAATGTCTGGGCAAAAAAAAATATTTCACACGAGGTTTTGCGAACTTAGATATTCTTTTAGTGTTGTGAAGGTATCATTTGAGTTTGTCTTAAACAGGTGGTGTTATTCCACTTGGTCTACGCGGTTCTGAAGCTAATAACTTGAGTGATGTTGAACCACCATTGGTTGATGTTCCTGCAAATTTTGAATGTGTAGATGAATCTTCGCGGAATGCTATGGGGTCTTCTGTTTCAGCACAAGAGTTTTTACTGCAATCATCTTTGGTCGGTGACCGTGGGAGTCAAGGTGTTGCTCAAGGTCAGATGCCTGCGGTTTCAGGTATTGATGTTTTTTACTTATGGAAAATGTTCTTCGCTATCCGTCATGTAATCTTAGAGTTTCTCATGGTGGTTAGATATTGCGTGGATTGTATAGGGTTTCGTTGCTGATTTGTTCTTTTGTTTTAGGAAACACTGGACGTTCCCTGCACAGCGATCGGGCGAACATTGAGAGAGTTTCTGGTCCGTCTCCAGTTATGCGGACACCGAGCTCTCATTTAAAACCTCGGCGAGGTATCTTCCTTTTTTTCTTCAGTCTTTTATGTGTCTTTTTTTGTTGCGTGTAACTGTTTAGGTTTTCGGCATTTGGTGATTCTTTTGAAAATTAATGAGTCAGGTAACCGAATGGGCACTGCAAATATGTATAGGAATCGGTCAGCAGTCCATGACTCTGTAACCACATTGGAGTCGAGCTCGGCTTATACACAAGCCGCGTCCGTATGTTCGGGAAGGAGTGAAGACGTTTTGCGTTGTAGGCCTACATCAGGTAGTGCTCAGTAAATGCTAATGGTTTGTGTACATTGATTATGCATGTATGCTCAGTTTGCGGGCAATGTTTTAACGACTGTTATGTGATGCAGCCACTGAAAATCTTGAAATGCGTTCGCAACGGTCTCCGGTGATGCGAGGGTCTGATTCATGACCAAGAACGACAAGAGGTGATATTCCTTTTTCCGTTTTTTTAGTACATGTGTTTGAGCTTAGCATGACCTATACTGATTTGTAACGGGTGTGGTTTGTTCAACATGTGTTTTGTCAGGTCGTAGAAGCAGTACTCCAACCATGCCACAGCAACGCCCGACTTTTAATAACCCTGGTGAAATCCTGAATGCTTATTCAGGCCCATCACAAAACACGTGTGGCACCTCTACAACCTGTGAAAACACGTCGCGATATAGGGTTAGAGCAGGTAATATCGGATGAGCATTTTGTTATCATGTACGGTTCCCTTCCTTAATGATTTAGTTTGCTTGTGATTTTTGATTTTTGTTATGCAATGCTATGCAGGTCCGCCCTGTGAGTACCAGCAATATGGTCCATGCAACTGCATCTGTAGGTACTGTCACGCAACTTTCTGGTTTGAAGAAAGGTTAGCGACTTCGACTCAGCGTGGAGGCCCGTTGTACAGCCATTGTTGCAGGGGTGGGACAGTCAAATTGTTTTCTCCAAGGGACTATCCTCAGTATATTAAGGACCTATACGCCGATCCACATTTTATGAACAATATAAGGGCATATAATCAGATGTTTTCGATGACATCCCTTGGTGCAACTATTGATGAGTCGATAAATAGAGGACGTGGTCCGTATGTCTTTAAAGTATCGGGACAGATTTATCATTGTATCGGGAGATTGTGTCCAGAACCTGGAAAGGATCCAAGGTTTTTGCAATTGTACATTTATGATACCGAGCGTGAGGTAGACCACCGTTTAGCGTTTTTCAGCAATCAAGAAGGCTCAAATCTAAGAAGAGATATCGTAGAAGGCCTCATTCGAGAATTGGATCAGCACAATGCTTTAGTACAAGTGTTCAGGACGGCACGTGACAAGCTGAGGGAGGCTAATGTTCCTGATTTTAAGGTGAGGTTATACGGAGTCGTAGGTTCCACGCAACATGAGCTTCCAACAGCAGATACGCTTGGTGCAATAGTTTTCGAGGCTGGGCCTGAAACAGAATCTGAATTTGATATCGTTATAGAAACGCATTCAGGAGAAGCTGAGAGAGTGAATAAACTCCATCCTTGCTATATGGATTTTCATTTACCATTACTATTTGTATATGGCGAGCAAGGGTATCATACGGGGTTAAGGTTAGTGGATAGTTATGGAGTTGAGTCAGAAAAAGACAAGCGGGTAACGATGCATGCATATTATTCTTATCAGATACACGATAGAGATGGGCGATATAATCTGTTAACTAGGGGAGGAAGGCTGTTTTAGCAATATGTCGTTATGGCATATTGCTGCATTGAACATAATCGTATGGACTTCGTGAGAAAAAAACAGTCGGATATTCGAGGAGAGTACTTGGCAGGACTGCATGATGCAATTGCAAGGGGTGATCGAGAAGGTTCGGAAGTTGGTTCTAGAATAATCCTACCAGCATCGTTTACGGGGGGTCCAAGGTATATGTATAGTCACTACCTTGACGCATTAGCGATATGTAGAGTTCATGGGAATCCTTCCTTTTTCATTACATTTACTTGTAATGTACGCTGTCCGGAGATAGATGCTTATATGGAATCGTTCCCGCACCTTACGGCCACAGACAGGCCAGATGTGGTGGATAGAATCTTCGAGCGGAAAATTCACGACTTGATAAAATATGTTCGAGAACAAAGACCATTCGGTCCTATAATAGCAGGTAAAAGTTAGTTTGTTTACATGCTTTCAGTTAGGTTTTTTTGTTGAAAATGTAATATAATGCACAGAAAATGCACAGTTGTGTTTATCCATTTTTAGCAGTTTTCGGTTTTCAGAATTTTCAGTTTCTAAACCTTTTGTTGTTGATGTAGTTTTGTACACGGTGGAATTCCAAAAAAGAGGTTTGCCCCATTGCCATATACTCATTTGGAACCCCGCCGGTTCAAAGATCGCTACTCCAGAGGACGTGGATAGATGTGTCACCGCTGAGCTCCCAGATGAGGCTTTGGATCCTGAAGGTTTTAGAGTAGTATCTGAGTTCATGCTACACGGTCCGTGTGGACCAGCTTTTCCATTTGCAGCTTGCATGCGAGAAAGAACGACGTGCAAAAAGTTTTTTCCAAAGGACTATTGTGCTCAGACCTTTATTGATGAATCAGGATATGTTCACTATCGTCGTAGGGATGTTCGTTTTCAGGCTGTTCGGAATGGTGTAAAGGTAGACAACGGTTATGTAGTGCCTTATAACCGGCAGCTTTGTATGGCATTTTATGCTCACATTAATGTAGAGTGCTGCGGGTGGACAATGTTGATAAAGTACTTATTCAAGTACATCTCAAAGGGTACGGACAGAATAGTTGCCAAAATCTCTAGGTGTCAACCATCATTTGTCGAAGCAAGTAGTTCTACACAACCTTCGGGGTCAGCTTCCGGCAGTACAATACAAGTTATAGATGAGATAAAGAACTTTATGGACTGTCGTTATATTGGTCCTCACGAGGCCTGTTGGAGAATACTTGGGTTTGACATACACAGCCGTGATCCGGCCGTCCAAATACTAGCAGTGCATGCTGAAAACATGCAGCATGTGTCCTTTAGAAGCAGACAACAGTTGCAGGCAGTGGTTGATAACGATAGTGCGCATAAGACATCTTTAACTGAATGGTTAGAGTTCAATATATGGTACGAGATAGGAAGACACCTTACTTATCTTCAGTTTCCTTCCGAATTTGTTTGGTCAAAACGTGACAAGCAGTGGTTCCCGAGGAAGAAAAAGAACAAGTCGTCAATTGGAAGATTAACTTATGTACATCCAAGTTCCGGTGATTTATTTTATCAGCGTCTACTGCTTTGCCATCAGAAAGGTTGTGATTCTTTTGTTGGTATTCGTACTGTTAATGGCAGGCCGTATCCTACAAACCGAGCAGCTGCAGAGGCTTTAGGATTATTGGAGAACGATGGTGAGTGGTTCATTGCCCTACAAGAGGCGGCGATGACCGCCTCTGCGTCAGAGCTACGTTCGTTGTTTGTCAAGATATTGGTGTTTTGTGATGTTTCTGAACCGAAGGATTTGTGGGATTGTTTTTGGAAAGAAATGGCTGACGATATACCAAGGACGCTTTCTGGAATTCACGGAATGCAGTTTACACATCTTGATGAGGATCTTTTGAAGGGTGGTATCCTTTATGAATTAGAATCAGCCCTAAATCAGCATGGCCGTTCTTTGTCTGAATTTAATATACCAATGCCGCCTGATGGTTTACTAGGTGTGTTAAGAAACCGGAGCATCATGGAAGAAAGAAGTTATGACCGAGCGAGATTAGCACAAGAGAGGGACAGCATTGTTCCAAAACTTAATTCAGAACAAAGGCGGGTGTTTGATAGTGTTATGAGCGCCGTTATGAATAAGCAACAGGAACTTGGTTTTGTGTACGGCCACGGTGGCACCGGAAAGACATTCCTATGGAAAGCGATGATAACAGCTATAAGAGCGGATGGAAGAATTGTTCTTGCAGTGGCTTCGTCAGGAATTGCCTCTTTGTTACTCCCATCGGGCAGAACGGCACATTCAAGGTTCAAGCTACCTTTGCAGTTATCGGACGAATCGGTATGTAATTTCAAGAAAACAACTCAGCTTGCAAAATTGTTAAAGGAGACGGATTTAATAATCTGGGACGAGGCGCCTATGAACGATAGGCGTTGCTTTGAAGCATTGGATCGTACTTTGAGAGACATATTCGACAGCCCGACAATGGTATTTGGAAACAGGAGTGTGATGCTTGGAGGTGACTTTAGACAAACTTTACCGGTAAAAAAAAATGGAACAAAAAATGATATAATTTCATCTTCTGTATCCGAATCGTATCTTTGGAAATACTTCAAGGAGTATTTCCTTACTGAAAATATGCGTCTTGCAGCTTCTACTGGAAGTCACCAATCACAGACTGCAGCTATTGAATTCTCAAAATGGTTATTAGAAATAGGTAACGGGAATATTGGGGAACCGGACCACACAGATCCAGAGAATGCAGCATGGGTGAGAATACCTGATACATACTGTTTTCAGGCAAATGATGATGGCAAATGGGACTTGATCAATTTCATATACGACCAAGAAACTCTAAGGAATCCATCTGCGGAAACGCTACAAGATAAAGCCATAGTTTGCCCAAGAAATGAGACGGCGGATGTAATAAACACAGAAATATTAGCGACGCTTGAAGGCCAAAGTAAATTCTATAGTAGTGTGGACCAGGCGATGCCGAGAGGGAATGATGGAGGAGCCACGGAACTATTATACCCAATAGAGTATCTTAACACACTGACCTTTCCTAGCCTTCCTCCACATACACTAGAATTAAAGATAGGGACACCTATTATGCTGTTACGTAACCTTAATCTGATAGGGGGACTTTGCAACGGGACACGAATGATTGTTAGCCAGTTATTGAGTAAGGTTATAGAGGCTAAGATCATTACTGGTACTCGGGTGGCCCAAAAGGTCTTCATACCTCGAATTCTTTTAACAGCAAGTGACGACAAGATCCCGTTCATATTCAAAAGAAGACAGTTCCCGATGAAAGTGTGTTACGCCATGACTATTAATAAAAGTCAGGGGCAGTCTCTGAACAAGATTGGCGTGTATTTGCCGGAGCCGATTTTCGGACATGGGCAGTTGTATGTTGCTGTTTCAAGAGCTACATCGCCAGAAGGGTTAAAGATGGTGATTGCGACGCAACAAGATCAGCCACCCAATACCACCAAAAACATAGTTTACAAAGATTTGTTAAAAAAAAAAATTTTATCACAGGTTAAACTTTTTTTTTTTCGCGTGCAGGTCAACAACAACAGCTTTTTTCCACTTTATGTGTTGCAAAATGCATCCGAAATATTATTAGGAAACCTATATTTAAAATATGTTTTTTAAAGAACTGCATAGCACTGTTAGTGTGAGCAAATTCTACTTTTTTTTATAATAGATACAAAAAGTTAGCCTAATAGAAAGGATGTGCTGAGTAGAAATGGTATATGTGCATAGGCTGTGTTGTTACCAATATTTCTAGGAGCTTCCAAGTTACTGGTTCCTGTATGGGATTGCTTTCATTTGTTCATAATTCAAATTGCAGTATTATATGTGCTAATGACAGTGTATGCTGATGGTTATGTCAATATCCTGAATTTCTTATACCAAAAAGCCATGAAAATTTTTAAAGAGGTAGGCGAGAATTACTAAACAGTTATATTATCCGGCTTACCTGTAGGAACATGTCTAGCTCTACAGCACAAGCAAGCCAGCCGCCGGATGGAAAAGATGTTACGCAGGAGCAAAAGGACCTACAAAGATCTGCTGAAAAAGGGAAAGCGCCTGTCATAGAAGTGGAAGAGACAGATCTTATGGATTTGAAAGCAAAAGATATGGAAAAGCCGTTGGAGGTTAAGGTGTATAGGAAATGGACATCCCGAAATGTTCCAAACCCAAATCCAACTGGCCTATGTTTCATGTTACTAGACAGAAAGGTTAGTCCCCCAAAATTTTTTGTTTTTTCAATACAAAATTTGAATAAAGAAATTGAAATTGATATGAAACCCGTGCTGTTGAAAATGGAATTGCTCATAGGGTTCTGCCATACAAGCAAATGTACAGCTATGGGACATGCGGCAATTCGATACAAGCATGCAAGTGGGATCGTGTTACAGGATTGAAAGGTTTGGATGCAAGAATACGGATAACTGGCAACAAACATTGAATAATCCCCTCCAATGTTTTAAAAATCGCGCCTAAGGCGCGCCTACTCCCTAAATCCCACGAGGCTCTAGCCTTTGGGATTTTTTTAGATCGAGGCTCATAACATGCATGAATCTCGTAAAAATCGCAGCGCCTTGGGGGTTTTTGCGCTTTAGCGCCTTGGGGATTTGTGCGCCTAGAAGATGTAACGGGTTTTTTTGCCTTTTTTTCTTAATAGTAAGATACATTTTGGGCTTACATGTTATATACATTTGGCCCTTTAAGTTATAAAGTATCTAATAACCCTAATATTTTAGAAAATAACTAAAACACACAATTAACAAAGAATTATGTTTTTTTGTAATCTAATGTCTAAGAATAGTAGCTTATTAACAGATACAAATATTGTTTCTTTAGTGTTAAGTGTTACAAAACAACTATAGATTTTTTATTTTTTTTTTGTTGATAGTTGATAGTTTGATACATGGTAATTTGTTAAATTTTATAAGTCATAAACTCATATACTGTAATGTATATTCAGGAATTTAGGGTAGTTCATGAATTCTGATATGCTGCTTGCTTAATATATTGGGTTTAAATGCAACATTTGTTAGATGTAATAACTATTAATTGGCATTATGCATTGAATATTGATATTTTTGTGTTATTTAAGCTGCATAAGTTGTCACATATGTTATAAAAAAAACCTAAGTGTATAGTGCGCCTCATATTTATGAATCCCGCGCTTTAGTTTGCGCCTCGACTCGAGGCTCTTTGACCTCCTTTGCGCCTTAGTGCGCCTTGAGCCTTTCAGAACATTGATCCCCTCACACTGCTGCTTGGAAGATACACTTTGGTTACGCCGATTGAAGACAATGGTTTCGCTAACCATTACTTTAACTTTGTAGCATATAACGAAATCAGCCAGAGGGCGGATACAAGGGACTACACGCTCACAGGTTTTAAAAACTATTATACGGTTTATCAAAGAATTTTTTTTAAAACACTAGCACTAAAATAATTTGATACAGATTACATTGGAGTCATAAGAAACATTAGTCATATAAGGGAGTCGGGCGATCCTACAACTAACAGGATCCTAAGAAGAACCATCGATCTACAGAATCTCAAGTAAGTACCTATCCTTAAACATGATAGATCTTTGAAATTGCAGCAGTAGATAAATAGTGTTTTACCAATACAGCGGGAATGTCTTAGCACTAACAGTGTGGAACGAGATGGCTAGCAACTTTCCTTTGGAAACAATGAGCCAGCTAGAACAGCCTATCATTCTAGCGGTAACATCATGTTGGGCACGCCGTTTCTCAGGTTTTCTTTTACCGCTAACTATAATTATGAATGGATTATAAAATTATTATTTACTTTTGTTGTTGTTGGCTGTGTAGGAGGGTTACAACTATCTGCGACACCAGCAACCTTCTATTACATAAATCCCGACGTTGAGGAAGCACATCGTATCCGGGAACTGTATGCACATCCATACACAACCATTTCCTTTTATCTGATATTGTCATAATCAACATCTAAAATTAAAAAAATAACTGACTACAGGTATAATGAAATGGTTATGCCAATGCCTGCATTGAAAATACCCGCACTAAACTTTCAGCAACCACATCACGGGTTACAAAGGGTCACGACACCGTTAAACATAGTGATGCAAACAAACCCTGATAGTTTGGTGGTAAGTTGATAACCATTGCTGGTATACATTTATGTGGCTACATATTACTAATACCCATTTGTCTCGCAACTTTACAGCAACAATTTACGGTTCAAGCTACCATCCAAGCCATAGATGAGCAGATGGCTTGGTATTTCAACCGTTGCAGGACGTGTGGGAATAAGGTCACAGATATCATGCCCCACAGGCACTGCCAGCAACCAGGAGTCATACAAAAACCGAACTACAGGTAAAACATTCCTGTACCGTAAATGAAATATATTACGGAGTAACTTACCAATAATGTAACAACAAAAAACTAATTTATGCAACACTTCAAATCTGTTTTACAGTTACTGCTTCAGAGTTACATTGGCCGATGAAACCGGAAACATTATCATGACATGTTTTAGTCCAGAAGCGAACTCGCTAATGACAACCAGTGTGACAGAGCTGCTAACGTATATACCAGATCCTGATCCGTACGTTTTCCCACCGCTGATACTGGCCCTACTGAATACAACCCATATTTTCCATATTCACCTTGCAAAAGGCAGTAGAAGGGGGCTACCAAGGTTTATTTTAGATGGAGCCGAAAACCCGGATATACCTGCTCTACCACCGCCAGAGCCGCAAATTCAGCAGGCGGAACAGATTCCTACTTCAGGGAGCCCAACAGATGTAGCGGTGGTTCCGGAAATAGGAACAAGTTCCTCTGGCGAAGGACCATCACAGCCAGCTGTTCCTGAAGAAATTTCACCGCAGACACCAAGTGCGACAGAAATTGGAACAAGCACCATTACTCCACCACCGCTGACAGATGAACCGGCAGAAATACCAACAACAAGAACGGAAATAAGATCTACTACAGTGCGTAGGCAGCTCTTTGAAGAAAGCACCTCATCAGAAGTCATTGCTGAACCAACCAGTGTTACCAGCTCTCCGGAGGAACAAGAACAGCCTGATGCAAAGAAGATGAAGCGCGAGTGATCGCTAACTGCGCCAAAGGTTTGGGAAGCTTCCAGCTCCGCTAAACCAAGAAATGTAAATTATGGACAATGAAGTTAGTAGTATGTAATGTAGCTAAAACTAATCTCCCAAAAAACGCATAAAGCGAATACTAACAGTCACGGCAAAGGCATACAGCTTGATAGCAAATGTGGCTGTATAATTTTGTGTTAGCCGGCCGTGACATGTGGATAGCAAAATGCAGGCATACCTGTAATGTTTTGTATACTTAGGCTATCCTATATATATATATGTATGTTTAGCTAAAAGTTATCATCTACATATGTCCCATGCGAAGTATAGCTACAACTGCTGTTAACACAAGGACTGTACATACCCCGCCGCAACGCGGCGGGTACAGCCTCCTCGTTGGGAACATGTTAAGTTCAAAAAAAACAATAATAATAAATTTAAAAAAAATGGCACATGCTTATTTGGTGTCCTTTTTGTCATTCGACAACCCATATTCGTTCTTATCTTTGACTAAATATTAAATTTTACTCACCAAAAGAAAAAACGAAGTAAATGTGGTTTGTGTTTTACACATTTATGTGATATAGAAAAATTAAAGGAATATAGCGAGATATTTTGCTAACAACATATTCCATGGCATAAGGCTGGACACATTGATTCAATCCCCTCTTTTTCTTTGTCATGTCAGCTTTTTCTCTTTAGCGACCTACAGATAATTGGGTGCCCCAGTAAGAGCGACCTATACTATAAAAAACATACCCTACAAAAATACCTTTTATATTTAATTAAACACACACACAAAGAAAAAAAAGGAACGATAGTCGATCGTGTTGGTGACCAAGTAGGGAAAAAATCGTGGGGGGATCGACTGTGATTATTTCCCACAGTAAGGTGATTGGGTGATGATCGAATAGGGACAAAAAAATAAGTCAATCCCCCTTCTTACTGTAGCCTAAAACATTTCATGATAAAATTAATACGTTTAAGGCTAAGAAGGAGGATAAAATAAAAAGTAGTTTACTCTTAAAAAGTATAAAAAGTCATTAGATATCGACATGAGTTTCTTCTTGTTTGTTTGAGCGGGGTATTGATGAACACTTTGATATTGATAAACATTTTATATTGATAAACATTTTTTATCGATAAACAATTTGTAGTGATGAACAGTCTGGCAGAATATTGATGAACATAAAAAATTTGATCAACATTTTGCATTAATGAACACAAACACATATTTTTTTTATTATTTGATGAACATAACAAACATTTTTGTATTTTTGATGAACAATTACTTGATCAACAATTTTGTTTCCTCATCTTTTTTGATAAATAACTTCCTTGTTAAATATCATGGCAGTATATTGGTCTACGTTTTGTACTGTGCTAAAAAAAAAAAAAAAAAAAAAAAAAAACTGATGAACTTTTTGTATTAATGAACATAACACACATTACCAATATATATTAAATCCCTAAAACTACGACGTCGTTTTATGTCCCGGATTTCCCGCCAAAATCAGCCAGGCTCCTTGAGCTCATGTTTACTAGCTCAAGTTCCTTTTTTTTTGCCCAGCCCACCGATGCCCAGTGAAAATTTATGCGAGTTATTTATGAACCATGATTCCATATCCAGAACATTCATCTGCTTTCTCAACCACACATTCCACATCCAGAACCTTACGCCGCCATCGTCATCATCAGTATTTTCAGCTTTGATTCTTCAGGAAACTAATCACGATCAGCATTGTAGCGAAAGTATGATTCCTAAAAAACAACCGGATCAACATTTTTTATTCTTCATCATTTGTTAACCTTTCATATCTTCAAATAAGATATCTTTGTTCTTAAGCTTCTAATGTGAGATTTAAAGGTATAATTCCATTTTTTTGTTGGGATTTATATTTTTATTTCCTAATATATTAAATATTTAATTGAATGTTATGTTCACTAAAGGATGTTATTTATATGAATATCAAGTGTTTGATGAAATGCCTAAAAGAATTCATGTTTTTTTTAGGTTACTATATAACAATGATTAAGATGATACCAAATCCGTTTATCTAAGGTAATCCGTCCAACTTATTTAAGTTTTTTTGTTGATTAAATTGATATAACGATTCAACAATCTTTTATTATTATAACGATTCAACAATCTTTTTGTGATATAAAGGCTATTGATTTTGTGGCTATTTTGTTTTGATGCACCACAGCGGGCTTAATACATTAGATACAAATTTTTTTTGGCTGAGAGCACACAAAAACATGTATTATGCATTTTGTTATTCTATTAGTTTAGACTTTAGTGGGAATTTGTTACTTTTATTTGCCTCTTTGATCACCTACAGAGAGTGTGTTCTTTTTTGCCGCTACTAACGTTTGGTAATATATACTTGCATTGATGGATACAGAGATAATTTTTCTTATTATACATGATTAAGAAATATGTGTATTTCATTTTTCTGTTAGGCACAATCAATAAAGATGTCTATTATTTCACTCTTAAAACTAGCATGCAAGTGGCATCTTCATCTTCGGTTAATATTATTGTCTTAGTAAGATTACGTGTCACTGATTAATCATGTACTTCACTTATGCGGGCTTAACAAAGAAAGCAAAGGACCAAAAATATCTTCTGTACAGAGAGCAGTCGGCGATTGTCCCCGGCTGATCAGATTAGCCCTTCTTCCTCAAAAGAATGTAAGTATTAGTCTGATTATGTAATTATTTGGTGAATGGTTTTTTACTTTTTTTGTTAGGTTGAGGTGGAATATGTGAATGGAATTCGATGTATTTCGCCTGTTGAATATGTGAATGGAATTCAATCCAAGTCTGCAAAGTTGTGACTGGTAACCAATTGTTTATAGAGCGGACAATTACAAATTACATTGTAAGAGTGGTTTATCTCTTTGTTACTGTTTGTGTGGAACTTTTTTGTTTCTTTCTGGTGGTATTCTGTTTGTTTTTAAGTTGTTAATAAACTATTCAAATGAGTAATTTATACATCATCTTTCATTTTAATTTAAGATACATTATATAATCTTACATATGTTTGTTTTTGTAGCGATGACGATGACAACTGATCGTTCACTTCCAACTACTCAAAAGCAACAACGTTTTGAGAAACAGGGTACGCTCAGGAATAACTGTTACCGCTATCTAAGTTCCTAAATGACCTACTGATTGATACAATTTTATACTTATTTATTTCCAAGGTATTCGCAAGAAATACGAATAATCCGAGTCGTATCCCGTGAAGGAGTGAATGAATTTGTAGTAATCGATTCGTGAAATCGTGTTGTGAAAAAGTGGGAAAGTGAAAATTTTTGATTCTAAAACTAAAATAGTGATGAGTAACAAGAAAATAAGCAGAAAGTACAAGCTACTTATGTAAAAATGTTTAAAAACGTAAAACGAATAAACTAACGCGAATTTTAAACGTAACGTACAAATTTAAAAGTGAATTTTAAAGAAAAATGATCCGAAAAATGTAAAACAAATTTTTAAAAATCTTTAACAACTAAAAATAATTTTGAGAAAAAGAAAAATATTTTTTTTACTTTTTATTTATTTTCTATGAATTAATTTCTATTTTTGGAATAATAAAAGAGATTAAAAATAAAATAAAATGTTAAAGTAAATGGGAAAAATACAAATAAAATTTAGGAAAATCTAAAATAACTGAAAAGAATTTTCAAAAATATTTTTGGATTTTTTAAGCTTTTTCTGATTTTTATTTGATTTTTCTTTATTAAAGTATTTAAAAATTGATTAAAAACTAAAATAAAAAAAGAAAAATAGCAAATTAACTCAGAAAAATATGAACTTTTTATGGGAATAAAATAAGAAAAATAGCAAATCAACTCAAAATCAGCTTATTATGAGTGCTTAATAATAAGCACTTGCAACAAAACTGACTGAAACTTAAACAACAAATGTTTTTACTCAAATAAGCTCAATGAAACTCATATTAGAACAGTAATTACACAGGAACACTACTAATGAATCAAAAAGCAGTTGAGAATAAGCCAAATGAATAAGCAGTATAAAGCCAGAATAAGCTACAAGCTCAGAAATGAAAGCAACAACTAAACTGAGCATGAAACAACTTAAAACTCTCAATAAGCACAGGAAATAAGCAAGATAAGCATATCTATGCAGTAACAATTTAAGACAGATTAACAGGTCTAGATCCCCTACTTTGGGCACTAATTAAGCAGTTCTAATAAGCCAATAATGAAAATCTAAAAGCAGAATCTTAATCTCTACACTATAAGCTATCTCTAAACTAAAAATGCCCAAAAGTAAGCTCAATTGCACCACTAATAAGAGCCTAGTTCAGGTCTGCTCCCAATAAGTAATCTGCAGATGTTTGACTAATTTAATGCCAACAAAGTTTGACCTAATTGAATTTTAATGACCTGAATTTTATACTAGGTGTAAGATTAACATGATAAAACATTAAAATCCTTTGCTCAAACATAAAATGCACCAGAAGATCAAACAGGTATGAACAGAAACAAATTGTAGCAGGCAAGAAATGATGATCAAGCTAATTTTGACTTTTCTCTTTATACCTACTGACTTTATGCTACAATTATCATAAACTAACTTAGTGTGATCTAATAGTGTAGAAACCATAACAAACTAACAACTATAACAGCAGGAACAAGTAGATCCAAACAGTCCTTAAACTACAGATTATATGTGACAACTGGTAAATTAGGGAGCCATTTTAAAAACCCGCATTACATTAAAAGTTCGTTTATAAATTATGTTGAAAAATTTTATTCGTAACGAACTTGTAAAACCTATATTGTGGTTGATAATATTTAAAATTTTTATGGAATCGAATTTGGATTATCGATGTGATGAGAATTTATTTCGAGATTTATTTGGCACTACGTTGACTCCGGCACTAGAACGACCTAACAAAAATTGAATGTTTTGGATTTATGGTTCGACTGTATATTTATTTTGAACGTATTGTGATATTTTAAAGTTTTGAGAACGAGCTCGGTCCGAGAAAGAGTTGGAGTATTTTATAACGTTACGGGTTTTGGTTCGTGTAATTTACACCTAGCCACCCTACCCTAAATATAATAATACTTTTATTTTTATTATTATTATTATTAGTATTATTGTTATTTAAAAGAAAGAAAGGAAAGAAAATAAAAAGAAAAGAGTAAGCTACAAAGCGTCCTTGTGGTTCCTGGATTATCACCCAAACACAAACAACATTTTCACCATCTCTCATCTCTCCCCCTTCTCTCTCTTTTTGCTAACCCTAGCCACCACAAGCAGTCGCCGCCCTGCTGCTGCTCCACCGCCACCACTACGAACCACACCGCCACCATAAAAATAATCCTTATCACTAGATCTTTTAGATCCACCAGTGCACGCGCTAATTTATTGGTTTATTCGAAGATTTCGTGTTCTTTTCTTGTCAAATCGAAGGTAAGGCGAGTCACAAGAGGGTTGTGACTCGGATTTTTACTAAAAACGTGACCAGGAGGCCGCGAGTTATATTTTTCTGGTTGGGTTTTGATGAATAACGAAATAAACATGTGGGTTTTGAATAAAACATGATCTTATACGAGTTTGGTATCCGGGTTGGATGTTTCTTGGGTATGTCGAGTTTGAACCGTGAGCCTATGCCCACGGCTTGGCTCGTTTTCATCTTCCTTGTGGTTACTTGATATATTTGTTTTGTTTGAGTCCTTGTAGTATATTGATTCTTAGACTCGGATTGAGATGGTAACGAGGGAGTATGAGTATAAAATAGATTGATTTTGAGTTGTGTATATTATTGTTGTGGTTGGGAAGACGTGACCCACGAGGTCCGTTTGGTTTGCTTGTGGCTCGTAGGAGCTAAGTCAAGACCCAAGTGAGTCCCTCGGTTCGTGTTGGTTTCTTGATGTTCTTCTTGTTGTCACTGTTTTGTTTCCTGTTGTGTTAATTGTTATGAATTGTTGTTGTTATTGTTCTGTTGTATCTTGGACCGAGTAGCAGTAGAAGAGCCGGGGCTCTTGTGGTCTCGGCATGGACTTGATATATAATATTGTGAAGTGTTGACGAATGGTAAATGTGGGGACCGATTGTGAGACGGTCACTTAGATTGACGGAGATAGGTTAGTCGGGTGCCGTAGTCGGACCCTATTGTTGTAGCACGTGTTATGGGTATTGTTTGGACGGAGTTGGATTGATTGATTATGATTTGGTTATTTCTATTTTGGACTTGGACAATGAGCCGAGAGTGATGACTCGGACATGTGACCATTTCGTATGACTCGATGAAAATTTATAATCAAACGCAAATAATAAAACTCGTAATAATATTATTAGTAATATAAATGTTTATATAAATATATAGACGTGAATAACGTATATATAAATATATAAATGCGTATATTAATAATAACAAGATCACGAGTAATATTATAACAATAACGTGACTATAAATATTATGCTATGAAAGTAGTGTAATATTATTGGGAGCGTTATTATGATTAAACATTATAAATAACGATGAAATCTTGACGTTGAATAAATATTAAATAAAATAATATCTTTTAATGAACGAGGAAAACTATCGGGTTATACGGGGTCGTGGTCACCTGAGTCCAAGTGGATTATTATTTGTGACGTTTGTGTAGTCACCGATATATGACAATTAATACACTCACTTTCGATAACTACGTAACTTATTTAATCGACGGGTTAAATAAGAGCTATTTAGTTATTTAAATCGAGTATATTAATGGGCATCGTATCCTACGACGCCCATAGGTTGTGGTATGTGTACGAGAATAATAAATTACTAAGTATCTCGTGAGGTTGCCAAATTGACGAATTTGGTAAGCTCAACGGCATAATTAGAGAATTTATTAAACTTTGATATATACCATATAGTACTTTATGTGCAATGTGTGACCTAGGATTCGGGTATAATCTTAGAATGGTATATTAAGTAAATAAATATGGGGGATTACCAAATCGACGGATTTGATAAACTTCGATGATTTATTTAAATAATATATTGGACTAATATTAGACCTATAGATTGTTTTATTATTCTTTTTGTTGTGACTTCTTGGTTTGAGTTGTGTCGACCCACCACCCGCATGGATACCAAACGTCAAACTCCAAACTAATACGAGATTTATACGAGAAATGGATTTTCGGAAGTAAAATGGAATACGTTCGGGTTTGGGAATATTTGATTTTGAGGAAATGATTTCTGAAAGAGTTGACATTGTTAGGTCGTGCCGAGTCCGTAGTTGCCGTCTTTTGAGTTACTATACATCTTACTTCTACCGATTTCTTCTTGCTGATTTCTGGACTTGAGGTGAGTCATAGCCCCACTTTTTCTCTTGAACTATGTTTTCAATACTTGGGGTGAGAAACGTGCAAATTATTTTATGTGGACTTTTATCGCTTTTATATTCTTTTCGAAACTTGCTATGCTTATGTAACTAGGAAGAGCGAGGCCTAACCTAGAGTTAGGTAAGCTACACAACGAGGCCTAGACTAGATCTAGGTAAGTTGTACATGTCGTATCCTTACGCATGTTGGGTATGTCGTATCCTTACGCATACATATTGATTTGATTGGTTTTTGATCATTTGACTATAGTGTGCACCTATAGGTTATTGATACTTCGGAGGTTATCCGAGTATTTATGAAATTACGGGAGGTACCCGTGTATCTATGTTGTGGCGGAGGGTATCCGCAGGTTTATTACGGAAGGTATCCGTGTATTTATGATGGAGCGGAGGGTATCCGCAGGCTGTAGTGAATCCCTAGTATAGCTAGCAAGCGTTTTGCGTATATGTCCACTATATTGAATTATGAATTTAAACCTATGATCTCACCAGCGAAAGCTGACTTTTAGCACGTTTTCTCAGGTAATTAAGTGACGATTTGGATGCTTGGATTGGAAGGCTCGGCTATGGCACCTGGTTTATGGATCAATTTTTCTAAAACTCTGATATTTAATTGTGGACCTACGTTTATCTCTTTTGGGCCTGACTCTGAATGAATGTTGGGATAAATGTAAACTTTAAAACCCCGTTTTGGTTGTGTTTTTCTTATGTTTACTTTATCTCGTTCTTTTATGTCTTGTGTTGGATACCAGTCCCCATAACACCTCGAAAGCTTGTTGAGTCTTCCGCTGTACCAAATTTTGGGAGTGTTACATTATACTAGCAACATGAGATTTGGAACATTTAACAACAAAGTAATGATCAATCTAGATACACTAACAATACTAGAAACTGAATAAATAGCAAACAACAACAATCAAAAGCTAGAACTCAGAATCACAGATCAATCAAATATGATGCATAATATAAACAAATTCAATGCAAATCAAACATAAATGATCAAACAAGCTCAATTATATCAAATACTCCTACAACATGAACAAATAGAAACAATGGAATAGTAATTAACTAGACTAAGCAGATCTAAATCAATAGACTATAAATTGGAATTAATAACTAAAAATTGAAGTGATATTCTTACAATTTAGTACCTCAGCTAAATAGAGGATTTACTCTAACCAAGCCTATCTTTTTTTTTTGGTAAAGGGGAGTAATCCTGCACCCTGGTAAAATAAACCAAGCCTATCTTTAGATAGGCTAATCCTAACTAGGAATAAGATGAAGCACCATGAACACCATCTTCAAACTGTGGTTTGACTTTCGTTGACCATCATTGAAATTTGAGTAAATTAACTATTTACCCTACACTATAAGCTCACAGAAGCTAGAAAACTAAGATGAGCTTGTAAAAGTTGAAAATAGCTTGGATGCAAGCTGATTAAACAATTTTTCTTGTATTTTTATATTTTTCTTATTTTTTAAAGCTTTTGATGAAATTAAAAGCTGAATTGAAAGATGTAAAGGTATGAAATGTAAATGAGATAAAAATGAACTGAAATTGACAAGAAGTAAACTGAATAACAACAATGTAAACTATAAAATTGAATTAAAGAAGTAAAACTAAATTTTATTAAACTAAAAATAAGAGTACAATTAAGAACCGAGTTTAACTAATACAATGAAAGGAAATTTTAGCAGAGTAACACTACACCTAAACTACATTCAAAATAAGCTATCCTAACCCTCCTTTTATAGCCGTGAGTGAGAAGGGTCTAGAGCACGATTGCCAAGCTGGCAATCCATGTGATGTGCTTTCTCTGAGTGTATCTGAGCCCTTAGATCATGAATTAATCATTCCCAATTGATTAGCACCCTTGGATCATGAGTTGTGACGTGTAGGGACCAATGGTAGACTGCCACCTCATCCTCGTGTGTGTTTCTTCGCTCTGACAATCCCTTGGCACGTCTGACATGCTTCTAGAAGTAAGTGATTAGACCAAAACACCCTTAATTTCCGTAATTTTGAGGGACGAGTGTTCTAGGGTTCATGTTATTTTTCTGGGTAAAAGAGGGTGATTTGGGGGGCGGGTAATATTATTTTATCTTTGTTTGACTTTGGGGTGAGTTGGGTTTGACCGTAGGTGGAATTGGGCTCGGGTTGTGTTAATAAGGAACTGGGCTTGGGATTGGCTTGTTGGATTTGTAACTTGGATTTATTATTTGTGGACTAGGATTTGGACTTTTCTCTTGTTGTAATTTCAGATTTGTGGCCAAAATAAACAAGTACCAATTGTGTCATTTTCTGAAATACAAGGACTGAATCTGCCAACTTCAAAAAGTGTCATCCAAGGGCTTCTCTTGCCATTCTTGATTTGTTGAAGGGCTCTTGTTGATTTTCTTCAAAAATATCATTAAGGGACTAAATTTACCAACTTTGAAACTGTGAGGGCCATTCTTGCAATTTCATCAAACTTCTCTTCAAGGATCAATTTTGTAAATCTTTCAAACTCTAAGGACCTCTTTTGACTTTATAAGCTCAACTTTGACTTTCAACACTCATTCCACTCTCGTGCTCGTTTTTGCCGGTTTTCGTTGTTTTTTTCGTCCTTTTAGAAAATATCCGTACCTGCACATTCACAATCACACAAACACATTTTCTTTGGCAATTTGGGTTAGTTTTTGGATTATTTAGTCTCATTTTGGTCAAGAAAAGGTGAGTAAATAAGTACTCACCAAAATCTCCCGGACTAAAGTATTGTCGTGCCCTCACAAAATGTGATCAATTCACGTTTTTGAGATAAATAATTTCATAACTCTTCCTACTAACGTTGTAAAGTAGCAAGGAGGTTCAAAAGAAGTTACAAAATTATTTATTCCCGAAAACACCCCGTTTTCCAAATTTATTCTTTATTCTACTTATCACTACTATTTTTTGGATTTTTCACTTTATTCTTATGACGGTTTGTTGAACTTTCATTATTTTGAAATAATTTTTAGGGTCAAAGAGTAGAAACACTCATGGAGAAGTGACCATACGGATAAAAATCGCCATCCTTGATTTTTCACGAGCCCCTAAACTAAGCTTAAAAACGAGATCACAACTTACTTACAAGTTAGATGCTAACACTACTCATAAAAGTTACTTGTGGAAACCTCTTACTCCCATTTTCTTAATGTATCTAGATTTTTTTTTTTTTTTTTTTTTTTTTTTTTTTTTTTTTTTTTTTTTTACTTTTTCGTTTAGAAATGAATTGCTTCATATTTTCTCGTTTCAATAACTTTTAAGTCCAATAGAGATACCAAGTTTAAACGCTAAGTAGTTTTTCATTTTCTCTCAAGAACCACTGCTTTAGAAATTCGGTCCACATCAAGGATTGGGTACATACAATCCCATATATAAGTTGTGGAGTACTACACGTGCACCTCATGTGACTAATTCAGAATTATCCACATGCACCTTACGCGCCAACAACTTTTATAACACTTAAGCTCTTATTCAATATAAACTCTCACTTTTCACTTTTTATTTATTTTATTTATTTTTATTTTTCACTTTCATCATTTTTTTCTTTTTTCATTTTTTCATTCTTTCAACAATAACAATGGAAGCTTACCGGGGAGCTCCAAAACCACATACATATCAACTTTTTACTTTTGGTTTTTCATTTTTGCTTTTATTTTTGATGTGTCCTTGATATGTACCCAACTTCTAAAGCAAAGATTCTTTTAAGAAAATGAGAAACTAAATATTGCCCAAACCTAAATACCACTGATTAACCTAGAACATCTATTATTATTGGTGAAACAATTTTGTGTGAGTAAAAAGGCACAAGTACCTTCCATGAGCTCTAAAGAGAACCAATTACTCCACGTTTAGCATCTAACTTCTAAATAAACTCTATCATCTCTCGCTCTTCGCAATTTAAGATCTCAAGTAATGAAACCCGCGAATGCTTAGCCGATAATCAGCTACGCATATATAAAGTCAGATACGGAAACTTGCAAACTCTTGAAAAAGAATTCGCATTTTCTATCTCCTTATGTAAAAGACTAGCGAAAGCTTTTAAGCTGCGCATGTATAAAGTCAAGTACGGGAATTTGCAGATTCTTAAGAAAGAATTCGCATTTTATAGCTCCTGGTGTACAAGACTAGCACAAGCTTATATGATTATCATTGGTTAAGGGAACAAGCTAGGGCTCAACACGCCCGGTCAAGTCAAAATATTTATTCCTACTCTCGCCAGCTGGAAAGTCAACAAGTTTTCAAAACTTATTCAAAACTTATTATATTTTTGCACAAAATTTTCAACTTTTCACATTTTTTGTGCTTTTTCATTCATTTTTCTTCAAAATTTTCAAATTTCTCAAGTTTTTCAATTTTTTTCATTTTTGAGGAAAAACGGAGTTGCGAGAGTTCACAGCAAAATGCAAGGCAACAATCAGATCGAAAGATCACTCCCCAGACTAAAATGAAACATTGTCCTAAATGTTTAAAAGGTAAGGGTTCTCCTACATAAATCTAAGGCCGTTTATTAATTATGCCAAAAGATAAATGTTAGTCGATAAGATTAGGATATTTGGATGACTAACGAATGATGAAACTCGAGTGGAGACAAAATAACGATCACGAGAGTCTTCATTATTCGGGCAAATTCCTGTACATAAACACAAATAAACACGAAACATGAGATATGGAAGAGGTCACCCCCTCCTCACGTTATTTGTTAGAAATAAGAAAAATAAGAAGATGAATTGGATAAGCATGGGTTGCCTCCCACGAAGTGCTTGTTTTTGTTCACCGAGTCACATGAGCTTGACTTGATCCCCGAATTAAGTTGTTCTTTTGGAAAAATCTGTGGAAAAGATAATCTCTATCGGGCTTTCATTCAATACATTTCGATAAACATATGAATTGTGAGAAAGTTCCACCCCGATAAGATAACCGCTGATATTCTAATAGTGAAAACTATTAGAAACGATAGCAGGGTCAAAAATATTGTCCTCACTCCTGATGGAGTGACGGAGAAGAGAAATCACATCAAATATGATAAATGGAAAGAATGTCATGGTAACAATGATGAACAATTCATCATCATAAAACGGAGATTTCATAATTGTGGAATTATGAATCTCATCATTAAAGTTCTTTTGAAAGATTTTCTCGGGTGGGAGGGATGGGATAAAATTTTCTTGTAAACTCTCATGTTTAAAAATGCCACCACCCGGGTCATGATAATTTTCGAGATCAAAACAGAAATGATCATACTCTGGATGAGAGATGAAATGAGAAAATTCACCGGAGAACTTCTCAGGATCAAGATCAATCTTATCAAAACAAAACGAGTCATACTCTAGAAGAGAGATATAAGCAAGAGAAGTGGTACTGCCACTACTCGTCTCTTCCGTATGATCGATATCAAAGTGAAAAGCTTCATAAACCGGATAAGAATTGTAGAATACTAATCAAGTTGGAAACATGATTTCCTTGTGGTTTGTGTGGCATTGGAAGAGATAAAGAGGAAGAAAGAGTAGAACCTTGAGAGAGAAATAGAATGATTAGATTATGATGAATGAAGGTCCAAACCTCTCCACATGTGGAGAGGGGTATTTATACTTACAACATAGACGCCCACACCCGGGCTGTGGATCAGGCATACAGTGGGTAAAGACCCGTCCTTCTTCCACGGTGTTACTTAAACTAATATTAACTAACTAATATGTAAACTAACTACGAGCTAACTTAATGCAATTACAATAATCAGGTGACCGAGACTTTTACAGGAATATTTGTATTCCTAACAATCTCCCCCTAAGTGAGGTCACCTTTGAAATTAAGCTCTTTGGTCTTTAAGCATTCTTTCGTCTCTGTAGCTTGTAGGATCTGATTCTTCACTTTTCTACTCACTTTGTACTTCAAGCAAGCGAACTTGTGATTTGAATTCCTTAGTGATATGTGATTGTTGAGCTTCTTTGAGATCATCAGCCACAGTAAATCTCCAAGCTCATCCATAGCAGTATCGCCTTCATGTGATGTAGTGACTTTAGGACCATCATGCTCACACTCTTCTGGATCAGGAGACTTTGCATTAGAGTTGTGGATCAGGAGACTTTTTCATCAGAGTTGCGGAAACGTTGTTGGTAGTCTGTCAACATTTGTTGTAGCAAGTCTCTCATCTTCATTGATAGTGTGGAGGATGTGTGAGCATAAGCTATGGATTGACCCGATTCAGCTAGAAATGGAGGCCACCAACGCCATCTTTATATGTGTCCCTGAAATAAAACAGTTAGCAATAAAGATAGAGAACGAATATGGCTTTGTCATTCATTCTGCGAGGACAGACTACCCTCCGGTTTTGTGAAAACCGACTTGTGATCAGGTAGAGTCTCTTTTTAAAGTAGACTCTCCTTGACAGGAATTTCCAGCTTATAGTAATGAATTTTCCAAAGAATCCACTATGGAATCTTCATACTAAGCATGTTCTCATACCGGAACGTCTCAAAGCAGACAGCACGATAGAGTGAATTGATATTCACGGATTGATGAGAAATTGATTTATAGAAATCACTCGCGTATCATATAATAAACAATTTTTGAGACACAACGAGTGTTTTATACTCAGAATCACATTTCCATCAAAAATACTTTTGTTTGAAAGATTATACACAATCAATGTGCTTGAAAAATTAGTTTGTGAGCACATTGAAAGGTTTTAGCAAAAGTATCCGTCAATCCATATCCTGGAACAAGTTTGATTCAATATTTGAGTCGCACCATTGTTGCTTTCTAGTTGTCACTTGATCATTGATCCAAGATGGATCTCACATGTCACCTACAAAGAGCTTGAGTGATGTTCGCTCTAGAAGGATTTCCATCTTCATTGTGAATATTTTCATATCACTCGGATGTTCTGGCAATATCACAAGGATAATGCGTAGGACTCTAAATATTTTATCTTATTTTCCACATAGTGTGAAACAATAAGCATATTTGGAATGTGTCCTATCGAGATTTATGGATGATCTCATGGCTCTAGACTCAATAGTGCGTTTTGATCCACTCCTGGAGACTGGGGAGGCGTCTCATGTTTAGGTACCAACATTTCTCGCAATGAGCGGTTGATACATTACACAGGGTTCCCCGTGAGAATGAAACAAACTCTTTTAAGAGAACTTGAGTGGTTGGGAAGTTTAATGCAGTGCGTCACTGGGTCCATGACGTCTTGTCTTCAATACCGGTATTATCTTAGTAACCGCCAGTAGATTATGCATTGAACCCGGTTTCTGCCCTAAGGTTGAATATATGGAGGGCTATTTCTTTTCACCCTTTCTCATTACATTTCTTTTTCATTCTTCAACCCCTTCAGTGCTTACCGAGACTTCACCACTAGAACCTTGTTGGGTTTGTTCCAGTCCTAGCTCTATCTCAGTCCGCACTCTTCCCTTTCTCACTTTACTACTTTTTTTAATCATTCCTAAGGACTTCTAATCTATCTAGAGGATTGTCCCTGGGAAGATCCTTCCGGTTCTGGTGGATCATGAGAATTCATACCTAACCATAACCAACCTTATAACTCCATGCATAAAGATAGATGGTCGGTCTTTGGTATAACTACCACAAACGCCTTTTGCTCCCCCTCAATATGTGCATCGATATTCGAAAGTGTTTAGCACATATGTGGGAGCATATTTATTGAGTTCAAAAGATCACTTTTGATTATCAGATTTCATATTTAAATCACATTCTCTCCCCCGATCAAAAATTTCAAATCTTTTGAGATTTTGGATCCCAATTGATTTAAATAAGTTAGAGAACGTTTGGGAGAGAAATGCGGTTAATTTTTAATATTTTCTGATAAAAGGAACCTTTTTCTTGCTCCCCTTCAATCTGTGAAGGAGGTTGTTTTGTGTCAGATTTGAAGAGTTTACAAAAGATTCAAAGTTTTAATGAAAACTCTTTTAAAATGTACTCATTCTGACACATAACCATCACCAATAGTTTTGTTGCTTTTGTACAAAGTGGAGAGTTTTGATGATACATAAAATTTTGAGAAATCATGCTCCCCCTCAATCAATGACGGGTGTTAAAACTGAAATATTTTTCATAAAATATGAAATTCATTGATTAAGAGAAACGTTTATCAAACATTTGAGTTTAATTTGATTTTTAATCAAAATCTCATGGTACCACCAAGTTTTGCACAAATACTTTCCGGAAAAATCATAGAAGGGAAAGTATTTGGCGATAAAAAGAAGACTTCTCTTCTTTATCAAGAAATAATGCACTGAAACGTACATTAGATCGAAGGTGCATGAATATAAAGTAATTCACGCTCGGATGAACGACACCCTTTACTAGGAACAACCGTCTTTTTGGCGACGTGTTTTCCTCATTTTGAAAATCGGGTTGCTATCTGAAGTAATAGCAAGCCATAATTTTGAAGTCCGGGTTGCTGCCTGAAATGACTACAAGCCATTTTTTTGAAGAATGTTTTGAGAAACGACATGTTTTAGAAAACAAACTTTATTTGAAACCGAAAAACTCTTGCTCAAGCATATGTATGATTCCGTGTCATTATTGAATAACATTTCTAGAAACGTACATAATATTGATTACACAAGAGACATGTCGTGAGAAGAATATTTTTGTATTTTATATGATTTTTCAGATTTTTATGGTTTTTATAGGTTTTATATTTTTCTATTTTCTTTTTGTGTCAATATTATGTACAAAGGATATGTGAAGCAACCCCTTTACTCCTCCTGATCTTCCTGAAGACTTATGAGATCCTCAGGCGTGAGACTCTTCATACCAAGGCGTGGGAGGATGAATTGAAATCGGTCCCTAGAAAGTGCTTTGGTGAAGATATCAGCTAGCTGGAACTCAGTCCTCACGAAGTGAAGTTCCACAATTCCTTTCTCAACTTGCTCCCTGATGAAGTGATGTCGAATGTCAATGTGCTTAGTCCTTGAATGCTGGACATTGTTGCAGCAGAGTGCAATTGCACTTTTGTTGTCACAGTACATGGGAATCTTGTTGCATACGAAGCCATAGTCTAAAAGTTGAGATCGCATCCATAAGATCTGAGCACAGCACGAGGACATGGCAATGTATTCAGCTTCTGTGGAGGAGATAGATGTACTCATTTGTTTCTTTGACGACCAACTGACTAGCTTATTACCCAAAAACTGAGCACCCCCAGATGTACTGCGACGAGTGTCTTGACATCCCGCATGGTCAGCATCAGAATATGCTGTGAGAGTCATAGAAGTTTCCTTGGGGTACCATAGGCCCATGTGGATTGTTCCTTTAAGATACCGAAAGACTCTCTTGACAGCTTCCAGATCTTTCTTGGTGGGTTTGGATTGATACCGAGCAGACATGCAAACTGCAAATAGAAGATCTGGTCTGCTGGCAGTAAGATACATTAAGGAGCCAATCATGCTTCGATACTTGGTTTGTTCGACCGGGATTCCCACATCATCTTTATCTAGTTTTGATCTTTCAATCATAGGAGTATCAACTGAATCACAGGAATCGAATCCAAATTTCTTCAAGATTTCATTGGCATACTTGGATTGATTGATGAAGATGCCATTGGGATTTTGAGATATTTGCAATCCTAGAAAGAAAGACATTTGACCCATCATAGACATCTGGAATTCAGAACTCATCTCTTGGGAGAAACGATCACACTCTTTGGAATCAGAGGAGGCAAATATGATGTCATCAACATAGATTTGTACATGAAGAAGGTTTTTGCCCGTTTTTCTGGTAAAGAGTGTAGGATCAACAGCGCCTTTGGAAAATTTGTTAGCAAGAAGGAATTTAGACAAGGTGTCGTACCACGCCCTAGGCGCTTGCTTAAGCCCATAGAGAGCCTTCTTCAAACGATACACATGATTAGGGCGTTCTGGATCCACAAAACCTTCGGGTTGGCTTACATACACCACCTCTTTTAGATCGCCATTTAAGAATGCAGTCTTGACATCCATTTGATAAACCACCATGTTCTGACTTGCAGCATTTGCGAGAAATATTCTTATGGCTTCAATTCTAGCAATAGGTGCGAAGGATTCTTCAAAGTCTATACCTTCTTCTTGACGGTATCCTTTTGCCACAAGCCTAGCCTTGTTCTTCAATACGTCACCATGCTCATCAAGTTTAACTTTAAATATCCATTTAAGAGCAATGATCATAGCACAATCAGGAGGCGGTACTAATTCCCACACATCCAGTCAGTCAAACTCATGAATCTCGTCCACCATTGCAGTGAACCATGAGTATTTAGACATTGCATCCTTGAAGTCTTTTGGTTCAACTTTAGAGAGGACAGAATTGAAGAAGCACCACAATGCGTCGGTTGCAAGTTGCTTACGGGTAGATACCGGACGCGAAGGGTTTCCAATAATGTTGTCAATTGGGTGATCATTTGTCCATTTCCTAAGGTGTTCATGGGGTTGAGAATAGGGAACTGAGGTAGCCGTGTTAGATTCATCGGAGGATGTAGCATCATTTGACGATTCAGGGGCAAAGATGTTGACAAATGGCTCATTATCAGGTGGAGCGAAAGGATTTACTTCAGACGAATTATCCACAACTGCTACTCGTTGTACAAATGAAGGTTGGTCATTAGAAGTGGTAACTGAGCGACTGATGGTGGGGGCTTCAGGATCCCATAACAACGAAGTGGATGGCCCATCATTATCAACTGGGACATTTGCTACCCCAGCTATTTGTTGAACCAGTGTGGCTTCTGGAGCATCCACATGTTGAGGTTCAAAGTATTCATCAAACATAGGATCAAACAGTTTCTTCCAATCTTCACTTGTAGGTGGTACAAAAGGAGTAGCAGGAGTGGGATTCTGTACAAGCCTGGAGCTTATAGGTCCAGGAGACAAAAGGTTAGGTACGGGTCCAGAACTTGATTGTCCAGGAACCGGTTGCTCAGTCAGCTCATCGAAAGTAACGTGGATTGTTTCCATTATGTCTCTGGTACGTTTGTTGTAGATTCGGCACCCCTTTCGCTCTGGAGCATAGCCAACGAAGAAACCAATGTCGGCCTTGGCCTTGAGCTTCCCAAGGTCTTCACTGTCATTAGTTGGATAGCACAATGCACCAAATACTCGAAGAAACGAAAGGTCTGGTTTTCTGCCATGAACCTGTTCATATGGAGTCTTGTAGTGGAGAGGATGTATCAAGGATCGGTTCTGTGTGTAACATGCAGTTGCAATTGCCTCAGCCCAAAGAAACATAGGAGCTTTGGAAAAGATGAGCATAGTCCTTGCGGCTTCAACTAAGGTGCGATTGCGTCTTTCAACAACTCCATTTTGTTGAGGAGTACGTGGAATGCTCTTCTGATGACTAATGCCGACACCATCATAAAATTGAGCAAGTTGTTTGTTCACAAACTCCGTTCCATTATCAGTACGAATGAATCTAACTGTTTTGTTGAGACGAACTTGCAACTGCTTGATGAGTTTGATGATGGTTTTCGGAGTTTCGTCTTTTGATCGTAGAAATTTTACCCACGTGAATCGAGAATGATCATCGATGATAACAAGCACATATTTCTTTCCATTGATACTTTGAATCCTCATTGGTCCACAGAGATCCATGTGAAGAGTATGTAGAACTTCCATGATGGAATTGACAGTCTTGGGTTTATGGGTGTGCTTATTGCTCTTGCCCATTTGACATGCTGAACACAAATGATCTTTTTCATACTTAAGTCTGGGCAAGCCTCGAACAAGATCCTTACGTGTGAGTTCATTGATGGTACCAAAGTTCAAATGGTTTAAACGACGATGCCACAACCATGATTTGTTCTTGGAGGCTTTAGAAAGCAAGCAAATTGGAGAGGACCGTAGCATGTCTTCGATAGAGATGGTATAAAGATTAGTGCCCCGACTCCCCTTGAGGAGATCAACACCATCTAATTCTCTAACAAAATAGGTGTGCTTTTTGAAAGCAACTTCAAGATCAGAATCACAGAATTGACCAACAGAAAATAGATTGTGCCCAAGTCCTTCCACGTAGTAAACTCTGGATATCACACTGTCTCCAAAGACGTAATCACCATAACCCATTATAGATCCAAAATGGTCGTTCCCAAATCTGACCGTACCAATAAACTTATCCACGAAATTCTTGAGCCGCGAGCGATCTCCAGTCATATGTTTTGAGCAACCTGAGTCCAAATACCAAAGGACGATTTGTACGACCTGCATTTGAAACCAGACAATGGTGGATAAGTGAAAAAACTGGAGCCCCACAAACAGTTGGGGTCCGTTTGGTTAGCACACACAATATTGGATTATCATATGTTACAGATATCTCACTGGAATTTTCACATTTTGATGCACTAGAACTAGGAGTGGTACTACATGCTTCTATTGGGAACATTCTACCAGTAGGTCTCCACTTCTTAATTGGCACAACTTTGGAGTTAGTGATCCTAGTCATTGGGTACTTTTCGCCTAGGGTGAATTTCCTTCCAGTAGGTCTCCATTGATAACCAACATTAGTGAACACTTTTCCTGTTTTATTCCATACTTGTTTTACCCTTTTAACACTCGAAACATTCATAACCGGAGATTTCATAGTGGATTTTAGAAAAGACACAACACAAGCATCATGATTACTATAAAATAAACATTCGTTATAAGTCTTATAAATAGCACCAGAATTCGAATTAATTACATCATTGTTAACACAAATGTTTGATTCAACTCGATTCCTTTCATTAAGCATAACTTTATTGTTCCTATAGGATTCTTCTACTTCCTTCATAAGTGTACTCTTAGCCGGCAAAGCCCTATCATTCTTTGTATTGCACCTAGGCTGTGACTTGCTAGCATTAGATACACCTTTTACTCCTGTAGAAGCAATGACGGGAACATTAGTATGATTAGTTGCTACTTGTTTACCGGTGATCATGATGGTGGATTGTGACATGGTTTGGGGATAATCTAATGTAACATGTTTGTTGCCACTGTTAGAGTGCGACGCAAATGACCTATCTGACTTGTTATCATTCTTGGGGCATGATCCTATAGCATATTCTAATAATTCATGTGCTCTATTAGTGAGGAAGCAAGCACCAACGATAACATCATCTTGTGGTTTAGGTATCCTCTCATCTTCAATGGTTTCTCTAAGTATGGCCAGACAATCCTTAAGATATCTAAGATAGTTGCTATGAACTAACTTATTGTTCCTAAGGGGAAGAGAGACATTCACAGCATCGCACGCATATTTCTTACAAGCATGTACATTGGAAATTGCATGATCACATGAAACGACGGGCATTTTACCCTTCACCATATTCTTTAGATTCTCAATTTCGTTTAACAAAGAAGTGACTCTTTCATTGTTTTGGTCACGTGTTATTTTAATAGACTCAAATAACTCTTTGTAACGTTGTTTAGCGTTTGACATTTCAGCATGAAGCCACTCATTTTCATGTTGTAATTCATTGATAATGCCTTGTTTCTGAAAGTTTTGAGAATCTATCGATTTCTGGTAATTGGTATTGGTCACGTCGCTTTTGTTCGACTTTAATTGTGCAATTTGGACCTTCAATTTCCGAATCGTGTTTGAGTGAGCTTGAATTACTTCATCCTTTTTGGCTAATTTAAAACATGTGTCAAACTCAGGAGCATCCGAAGATGTCTTGGCATTTGATATTTTTATGCTTTCTTCTAGATGTTGATATTTTAGTTGTAAGTTAAGATTATCAACTTCTAGTTTTGAGAAATTTCTGACCATGTTATCGTGGTCGTCGTTTTGAATTTTTTCATTAAGTTTGTAATTCTCCCCCTTAAGCTCAATTACACGATTCTGGAAGACATTCAAAGTGACTGACATTTCATGAAATTGTCGAGCAGATAAAGCAGAGTCAGTTATAGTGTAAAACACATCTTTTGCAATGCAATTAGCCAGCAAGTTTTCATTCATAATGAGAATGTTTTTCCTGTCAATTTCACTGTATTTGAGATCAATAGCTAGTTGGTTACTCTCATTTTCCACTTCTTTAAATACCTTTTTCATTTGAGTCACATCATCATTAATGGTATTTTTAAGGCCCTCAAAATGTTCTTTTAGAAGTTTGAAAAATGGCATGACTTCAGTAAGGTAACACTGTTTTGTTTGCTCAAAACCCTTTTCCCCTTCAGTAATCTCTGTTGGTGTAATTCTCATTTTACATGTTTTCTCAAAGTCATTAAACAATTGACCTAGAACATACAACCCAATTAGAGTATTACACTGTGTGGGAAAAGTAAATGGTACAAGGTGCCTGGGTGTATTCAAGGGGTAAATAGTTGGGTCAGCAATTCTAAAGATAGTGTGTGTGTTACCCACAATTCTTTCAGCTTTCATTTTCTCAATGTCAATATTCCAAAAAACTTTGTCAGGAAGGATTCTCTTTTGAGGAATAAAAATGGCTGAATGATTGTCATTCGTATAGTCATAGTGAAACACAATATTATTAGCAATGCACTTAGGATCCTTTAATCGTTCAGCAAGTTTTATCCTAGTTATATCCTCTGCCTCATCAATCTCATCATAGGATCTCACATCAGGAGGGGCATGGTTAGGTTCAAGCATAGTGTTTGCATCATATAATGCAGGTTGAGCACCTATACCATTTCTAAGGAATTTTGCTTTAGGCCTAGAGGCATCCTGTTCACTAAATTCATCACTAAGTTTCCTATGGTTTTGCATCATATGAGCAGATTAGATGGTTTGGCCTTGTGTGTACAACTTATCTTCCAATTTATTTTTCAACATTTTGAGTTTTGAGAAATCATTTAGAAGTTTAGTCTCTTTATCTTTGTATTCGAATTTGATTGAAGTCAAACCTTTTTGAAATTCTTGTTTTTGTTTGACAGTTTGATCCAATTGTTTTTTTAAAGAAACTAACTCCCTTTTCAATGTTTCTTGTTTGGAATTGTTTTCAGATATGTAAGTACGCATTTGCCATTCCATTTTCTGCTCACGTTCATTAAGCTCAAATTTAGCACGTTGTTCATATATATTCACTTGATCCTTAAGGATGTTAACTCTAGTAATCAAGGAATCATCAGGGTTGTATATCGTGTGCTCATGTAACTCATGTTCACAAGGATCAACAGACGGCGTGTCACTTGGTACAACTGGCAGTCTATTGTCATTCACATACATTTCATATGGGATATTATTGGTATTTCCCATATTAGTGGTGTCTGTGTTGACAATATTCTTGAGTTGTACAGAGTCACACACCCCCTGTGAATTTGTAAGAGTATTCAGATTAGGATTAAGTGACGTTGGTACCTCAGAAATAGCAGATGTGATGGAGGAATCAGAATGCTGAGGAGAGGATGCAGCTGCCGACAGATTAGCCATGAAGATGGTTTGAGCTGTAGGTTTGTCATCTACATCTGAGTCAAATGCATCACATTCTTCAACTTGAAAGATATTCGGATCATTAAGAGCCATGTCCTGAACAGGCTGATCATCCACATCAGCATCAAACATGTTCCCGTCATTACCAGCCAGAAAAATCAGAGCTTCTTCATCCAACACCGTCCCATTCTCTTGCGCCTGCATCAGCAACATCTTGTCCTTGAAGTACTCAGAGTTTTGAGGACGCTTTGGGAGAGTGCAATTGCTAGCTATATAGCCCAACCCTCCGCAGTTATAACACTTAGGCTGCTTAGCTTGTACTTGAAGAGCATTCCCAACTCTGTAATGCCCATTTTCTCTACCAGCATTTCTTTGATTGAAGTTTTGTCTTCCTTGCACATTCTGCACCACCACCCTACCATCTTCTATGACTGCCTGATTACGTGGATTAGACGAGGTCCTAAGTTGGTTATTAGTTGATGGAAGTGCAGCCCTGAACTGTTGAACCAGTAAGGAAACTTGGTTGGAGAGATTATCAATCATCATGTCAGTGTGAGAATACCCAGAATCCAGTTGTGTGTTCAAAGCAGATGATGAAGGAGTTGATGATTGACCATTTGTTGGTGTAGACCTGGAAGACGGTTCTAATGGTTGAGATTGATCATTTGAATTTTGGGTAAGTTGTTGAACATTAGAGACAAAGGCAAGAGATTCATTTGATGTTGACGGATTGAGCTTTTCTCGCATTAACCGATCATAAGTTGTTGAACATTAGAGACAAAGGCAAGAGATTCATTTGATGTTGACGGATTGAGCTTTTCTCGCATTAACCGATCATAAGCAGCATGTTTCTCATGTTGTTGGAGATATGCATAGAGTTGTTCATGATTAGTATGCCTGAGACCTTTATTGAGCTTAACGGCTGTAACAAACCTATTCCATTCTGGTGCCATGTTATTCACGAATTTGGAATTAAGCTGAATATTGGGCATTGTCATCTTGATAGCTCTCATATCATTTACCAGCTTGTGAAATCTGACGTAATAGTCAGTGATGCTTTCACCTGGGTTCATTTTGAAATGCTCAAATTCATCGTAAAGCTGAGACTCCCGATCTTCTTTAGTTAACTCAGACCCCACAAGAAGCATTTTCACATTATCCCAGACAGCCTTGGCTTCAGTGTTGTAGTTGATAAGTTTGTAGACATCTTTGGGAAGCCCTTGAATGACAATATTCGATGCTCTCATGTCGGCATCATAGCATTTCTTTTCTTCATCCGACAGCTCATTGTAAGTGCGAGGTCTATCTGGACAAACTACAGCCGGTTGTTGATCAGTTGCTGCGACCGTGTCTCTAGTAGTACCCATTTGAAAGGGTCCCTCATCGATGGATTTCAAAATGTTGACTCCATTTTCCTTACCCAGACAATAGAGACGAATCCTTTGTGCCCATGATTCAAAGTCAGTTCTGTCCAACATCGGAGGTTTGGTGTCGGACCCAGCAGCTTGAATGTCATCTGAGGATGTCGACATCACAAAATTGAAACTACCAAACCATAGAGTAGGAGATACTCGCAATGAAGTGCACAAGTCGCAGGGATACTTAACCGCAATTTGACCAAACCGCAGGAATAATGAACCTCAGACAAGTTAACCACAATGAATGATGACCGCAAGACACTAACCGCAGAATGTAGCAAACCGCAGAATAATCCAACCGCAAACTAAGCAAACCGCAGAATAATCAAACCGCAAGTGAGGCTAACCACAAAGAACTAATCGCAAACCACTTAACCGCAGAAAGCTAAACACAATGAACTAACCGCAGACCACTTAACCGCATGAGCTAAACACAATGAACTAACCACAGACCACTTAACCACAGGAGCTAAACACAATGAACTAACCGCATGAGCTAATCGCAGAGACAAAAGTCCAAAACTGTCACTTTCCTTGCGATTTGTTTGTATTCCCAAAATGGTAATCGCAGTCAAACTAACCACAAAGATCAGGAACTAAACGCAGACAAGCAATGCAATAGTAGACTTAACCGCAACTATGAAATACGCCCAAAACCCAATCCAAACTTCAAATAGATTAAAGATATGGTATAACCAATTGAAACACAATGTTATATTAACACCAATGATCATAAAAGTACATCACTAACATGTCTAATAACACTAGAAAGATCAAACCAAGATGTTTTACAAGAAAGTGACTTCAAACTCACAAAACTACACAAAACTACATCAAATCCGATTCTACAAGGCCCTAAGATGAAACCTTGGCTCTTGATACCAATTGCATAATACTAATCAAGTTGGAAACATGATTTCCTTTTGGTTTGTGTGGCGTTGGAAGAGATAAAGAGGAAGAAAGAGTAGAACCTTGAGAGAGAAATAGAATGATCAGATTATGATGAATGAAGGTCCAACCCTCTCCACATGTGGAGAGGGGTATTTATACTTACAACATAGACGCCCACACCCGGGCTGTGAATCAGGCATACAGTGGGTAAAGACCCGTCCTTCTTCCACGGTGTTACTTAAACTAATATTAACTAACTAATATATAAACTAACTACGAGCTAACTTAATGCAATTACAATAATTAGGTAACCGAGACTTTTACAGGAATATTTGTATTCCTAACAAAATTGATCAGGATGAGAAGTGGGAATGCCACTAATCTCCTCAGTCGTATCAAATGAAAACTCATAGTCGGGTAAAAATTCCTCTAGCTCGGGCTCCAGAGGATCTTCAATCGTTAGCTCAATTTTCTTGTTAACTTTATCCGGAGGGATTGACGGTTCATCGTTTAACAAACTTTCAAGAAAAAGAATATCTCCCTCCGGATCAAAATAAGAATCATCAATCTCTGATAAAGGAATCGTATCAACAGTAAGAAATTCATCGACCTCTTCCCAAAAGGAGTCATATTCCTCAAACGGAGGGAAAGATTGGGAAGAGTCGGAGACGATTGGTTTCAAAAAATCATCATCAAAGGAATAATCAATAGCATTTATGCTCTTAACGATATATTTCTTATATTTTGAAGCATCGGCATGAAAAATCATTATATCATCGTCATGTCTCAAAGTAAGAGTATCCTCAAAATGGTCAACTAGGGCTTTTGCGGTTTGCAAAATGGTCTCCCTAGGATAAGAGGAACTCTCGGATCAGCCTCATAATCAACTACAACAAAGTCAGCTGGGAAAGTACATGAATTTACTCGAACAAATACATCTTCAGCAATTCCGACCGGGTGAGTAATCGAACGATTAGCAAGCTCTAGAGTCATACGAGTCGGTTTAAGATATCCCATTCCAAGTTGTTCATAGATGGACAAAGGCATAAGGTTAATGCTTGTACCTGAATCGGCCAGGGCATTGCAAACCTCTTGATCTTTTAAAGAACAAGGAATGAGAAACTTTCCAGAATCTCCAAGCTTCTCGAGAAGCTTTTTGAGAAGAATAGCTGAGCATTGAGCATTAATCGGGGTTTCAGCTAACTCAAGCAATTTTTCTTTATTACTGATTAGATTTTTGAATGTTGAAGCAAACTTTGGCATATAAACAAGAGCATCCATGAAACTGATGTCGAAGTGTAATTTCTGAAAAATATCAAGAAACTTCTCAATTTGTCTCTTAGATTTCTCACGGAGCTCTTCATCATTAAACCTCGAAGGATATGGAAGTTTGGACTTATATTTAACTCCTTTTTCAGAAACGACTTTTTCTTTATCTTTAGACGTTTGGACAACCGGAGGTTGGTCATTTTCAGTTTCTCCGTTATTAGTATGAGGTACCGGGTCCTTTGTCGCCTCGGTCTCACGGTCCACTACCTTAGGAGGAAGAGAAGAAGAGGTATTCGGAGCCGTGGGTCCATCATATGAAACACCACTGCGCGTCGTGATCGCCTTGATCTCGCCCCTCGGGTTAGCGATCGTGTTGCTTGGAAGAGAAGCAATACCCGAACCCGAGGGTCGATCATTTAAACACTTATTCAATTTAGTCATTTGATTAATCAATATTTTATTCATTTCCTCTTGACTTATCATAAATTACTTAAAAACCTCGTCCGAGGGCGACAGATTTTGAACCACATTTTGATTTTGATTAGAATTTTGCCCTCGGTTGTTTTGATTAAAGTTCCCATGATTAGCATTTTAAAAATTTCCCTGAAAATTCCCTTGATTCGGGCCTTGATTGTAATTTTCTTAAAAACCCCGGTTTTGATTGAATCCTTGATTTTGATTTTGAAAACCATTGTTAGCTCGACTCTGATTTTGATGGCCTTGATTATTACGATTTTGCACATTATAATTTTGATTCACTTGATTCGGTTGATCAAAACCAGGTGGTCCAAGATAATTGGTGTAACGGTAGCTGAGAAGATTTCGATCTCCTTGAGGTGGGCAACCGTTACCACTCGTGTTTGCAGCGTACACATTCTCATGAGAAAAGGCACCAGTTGCCGGAAATTCGTAATACAAATGAGGACCACCACAAGTCTCACAACCATGGGTAACCATATTGACTTGATGGTTTTTGGCTTGATTCTGAGTCGTTTGATACATTCGTAACATAGCCATAGACATATCATCGAGTTTCTTAGTAATGGCGGCTAACTCGGAATTATACGAAGAATTATGAGCCGTGGTCGATCTTGTTGGCTCATTCCTCTCGGCTGAGGAATCCCAATAATTGTAATGGGTAGTCATATTCTAAATAAGCTCATAACAATCTTCAGGACGGCGTTTCATAAAAGTACCACCAGCTGCTGCATTGATCGTGTCATGATGTCGGAGAGTCAAACCATTATAAAACGTATCGATTATCGTAACAAGAAGCATATTATGATTTGGACACCGATCAATAGCAAGCTTATAACGTTCCTAAGCTTCGAATAAAGACTCATCGGGAAGTTACCGGAAATTGCTAATATCGTTTCTTAGCTTCATCACCATCGATGGTGGAAATTATTTTGCCAAGAACTTCGAAACCATTTCTTCAAAAGTATGAGTCGAGTTCTTGGGAAGACGATCAAACCAAGCGGTAGCATTATGCGTCATAGAATAGGGGAAGAGAGAAAGACGAAGGGCGTCATAGGAGACCCTATTTTGTTTCATGCTTTGGGTGACGGTTAAGAATTTGTCAAGATGCTTATTAGCATCGTCACCCGGTAATCTGTGAAATTGGCACGAATTCTGGACTTGTTGGATCATATGATGTTTGAGTCCAAAATTCGTAGCCTCAATATTAAGAGGGGCAATTGGGCCACCTCTTCTGGGCATTGTTGGTTGGCACAGCTCCTCCAACAAGCTCAGAAATGAATAAGCCAAATGAATAAGTAGTATAAAGCCAGAATAAGCCACAAGCTCTGAAATGAAAGGAATAACTAAACTGAGCATGAAACAACTTAAAACACTCAATAAGCATAGGAAATAAGCAAGATAAGCAGATCTATGCAGTAACAATTTAAGACAGAATAACAGGTCTAGATCCCCTACTTTGGGCACTAATTAAGCAGTTCTAATAAGCCAATAATGAAAATCTAAAAGCAGAATCTTAATCTCTACAATATAAGCTATCTCTAAACTGAAAATGCCCAAAATTAAGCTCAATTGCACCACTAAGAAGAGCCTAGTTCAGGTCTGCTCCCAACAAGTAATCTGCAGATGTTTGACTAATTTAATGTAAACTAAGTTTGACCTAATTGAATTTTAATTACCTGAATTTGATACTAGGTGTAAGATTAACATGATAAAACATTAAAATCCTTTGCTCAAACATAAAATGCACCAGAAGATCAAACAGGTATGAACAGATACAAATTGTAGCAGGAAAAAAATGATGATCAAGCTAATTTTGACTTTTCTCTTTATACATACTGATTTTATGCTACAATTATCCTAATAACTTAGTGTGATCTAATAGTGCAGAAACCATAACAAACTAACAACTATAACAGCAGGAACAAGAAGATCCAAACAATCCTTAAACTACATATTATACTAGCAACATGAGATTGGGAATATTTAACACCAAAGTAATGATCAATCTAGATACACTAAAAATACTAGAAACTGAATAAACAGCAAACAACAACAATCAAAAGCTAGAACTCAGAATCACAGATCAATCAAATATGATGCATAATAGAAACAGATTCGATGCAAATCAAACATAACTGATAAAACAAGCTCAATTATATCAAATACTCCTACAACATGAACAAATAGAAGCAATGGAACAGTAATTAACTAGACTAAGCAGATCTAAATCAATATACTATAAATTGGAATTAATAACTAAAAATTGAAATGAGATTCTTACAATTTAGTACCTCAGCTAAACAGAGGTTTTACTCTAACCAAGCCTATCTTTAGATAGGCTAATCCTCACCAGGAATAAGATGAAGCACCATGAACACCATCTTCAAACTGTGGTTTGACTTTCGTTGACCATCATTGAAATTTGAGTAAATTAACTGTTTACCCTACACTATAAGCTCACAGAAGCCAGAAAACTAAGATGAGCTTGTAAAAGTTGAAAATAGCTTGGATGCAAGGTGATTAAACAATTTTTCTTGTATTTTTATACTTTTCTTATTTTTTTTAAAAGCTTTTGATGAAATTAAAAGCTGAATTGAAAGATGTAAAGGTATGAAATGTAAATGAGATAAAATTGAACTGAAATTGAGAAGAAGTAAACTGAATAACAACAATGTAAACTATAAAATTGAATTAAAGAAGTAAAACTAAATTTCATTAAACTGAAAATAAGAGTACAATTAAGAACTGAGTTTAACTAATACGATGAAAGGAAATTTTAGCAGAGTAACACTACACCTAAACTACATTCAAAATAAGCTATCCTAACCCTCCTTTTATAGCCGTGAGTGAGAAGGGTCTAGAGCACAATTGCCAAGCTGGCAATCCATGTGATGTGCTTTCTCTAAGTGTATCTGAGCCCTTAGATCATGAATTAATCATTCCTAATTGATTAGCACCCTTGGATCATGAGTTGTGACGTGTAGGGACCAATGGTAGACTGCCACCTCATCCTCGTGTGTGTTTCTTCGCTATGACAATCCCTTGGCACGTCTGACATGCTTCTAGAAGTAAGTGATTAGACCAAAACACCCTTAATTTCCGTAATTTTGAGGGACGAGTGTTCTAGGGTTCATGTTATTTTTCTGGGTAAAAGAGGGTGATTTGGGGGGCGGGTAATATTATTTTTTCTTTGTTTGACTTTAGGGTGAGTTGGGTTTGACCGTAGGTGGAATTGGGCTCGGGTTGTGTTTATAAGGAAATGGGCTTGGGATTGGTTTGTTGTATTTGTAACTTGGATTTATTATTTGTGGACTAGGATTTGGACTTTTCTCTTGTTGCAATTTCAGATTTGTGGCAAAAATAAACAAGGACCAATTGTGTCATTTTCTGAAATACAAGGACTGAATCTGCCAACTTCAAAAAGTGTCATCCAAGGGCTTCTCTTGCCATTCTTGATTTGTTGAAGGGCTCTTGTTGATTTTCTTCAAAAATATCATTAAGGGACTAAATTTGCCAACTTTGAAACTATGAGGGCCATTATTGCAATTTCATTAAACTTCTCTTCAAGGATCAATTTTGTAAATCTTTCAAACTCTAAGGACCTCTTTTGACTTTATAAGCTCAACTTTGACTTTCAACACTCATTCCACTCTCATGCTCTTTTTTGCCGGTTTTTTGTTGTTTTTTTTCATCCTTTTATAAAATATCCGTACCTGCACATTCACAATCACAAAAACACACTTTCTTTGGCAATTTGGGTTAGTTTTTGGATTATTTAGTCTCATTTTGGTCAAGAGAAGGTGAGTAAATAAGTACTCACGACCTACCCACTAAAAAATGAAAACCAAAACAAGTTTCTGATGTAACGTTACACTTACTTTTCTTTTATCATAATAGTTCGAATTCGACAGCAACAATACTAAACCAGCACCAGCAATGCCGATCTTCTCCAACGCTACTACATGAATTGGCTATTCCAAACACCCAAAATCAAAACTGGTATGTATCATCCTTTAAGGGACGTTTTGATTACGTTATTTTTTGGGCTTATGAGCTTATCTAAAATTGAAAAACTCATAAGCTCATTTATTGGAGCTTATAAGCTTATAACCTCGACTTGATAAGGTGGTAACCCACAAAAATGGGCAACAGAGCTTTTTCAAATTTGAATAAACTGATACGTCTCAAAACTAATCTAATCCAGCTCACATTTAGTATAATATATCATCCAATTATGTTGATACTAACGTTTTCCGATCTCATACTTGGTCACTGTTCCTTACTGTTCTTTAATTATTTGTTTGCCGATTTCATTAACTGTAGAAATGTTGTTAGGTGCATGACATATTTAAATCACAGTTTTTTAATTTTTTTGAGGTTTCATTATATTGTGATTCGCTTTTGATCTGATGAATAAAATATGCGTTTTCCAAAACGTCAAGTCTAACAACATCGGCCATAAAAAAAAAGCATCGAAAAAACCCACTGCAAATGAGAAGGGTTAAGGAGAAGGGGCAAACTATTGAATTGGCAACCTAAAATTACCCATATTGCTTCTAATAAGCCCTTCAATGTATCTTATTTCTTTTATGTATTTTGCAGGCAAACGATGTGGTGTTTTGTGGAACAATTGTAATGTTTGTGGCTCACTTTCTCATTTTGTCTGAACATTGGGGTAATTTGACTGATCTTATTTTTAGTACTGTACTTTTTCTCCTTCCAGATGTAACTATAACATTGTACACAGATAACTAATAATATATACTACCACATGTACAGCGCTGACACACCACCCGTATCAAGAGAACTAGATCTTCTTCATTGGCGAAAGTATAAGGTATTTTATAAGCTTATTTTGTAACCATTAAACTATCTTCTTCATTGGCAAAAGTATAAGGTATTTTATAAGCTTATTTTGTAACCGTTAAACTTTTTTTTCCCTCTGGGACTCTGGGCTATAAAGTACGACATTTATAGGTCTACTGCTACAACCACATTTAGATACAATCATAGTAACTCACCATATATATTCTCGAATAGTGAACACAAAGTTATATTAAAAGGTGTGGTAGGCGGTGCCTATTAGAGCTTATATTTGGACTTACCAGGTTATTTCATTTGGCTTATATAGCATAAGCCCGTAATTTCCAACTTACATGTTACATGATGCAAAAAAGACACATTGTGTAAGGGGTCATTTTTGTGCAGTTCCTAAATCATAATGGGTTGGACTAAGTAAACAATTACAGTTAAGTTCGTATTTGAACCGTTATATGTAAGGGCCCCTTTTTTAAATTAATTGAGTAGCAGACCACTGAAGTCGGAAATTGTAGGTCCGAAGCAGTAGAAAGGATAACGTTGAGCCGACATTGAAAATGCAGGTAAATTATAAGGGAGGTGATTTGTACACCACTAAAATTGGTGTGCACACCACTAAATTGTGTTGATAATGCATGTAGTACAACTATATACTTCATACTTAGTGGTGTACACACCAATTTTAGTGGTGTACAAATCACCTCTCAAATTATAAATATATCTGTTTGAAAATAGTTACACAGCGGTATGTTTTCTAATAGCGTTGTCGTCTTTGATTGTAGTTTCAACTGCAGCAAGCGTTGAAACAAGACCAAGAGCGGTTTCAAAAATCACGCGGATGAGGCAGTACTGCAAAACAGAGTTAATAAGCTGCCGGATTTTACAAGTTTATGCAAGGTTTGAATCTTGGAGGCTTAGCATTTCATTGGTATGTAGCCATTATTAATTTGCAGTCAATTTCTCATTGGTATATGGAATTTTCAATTAAGTTGTGGTAAAAAAAATTAACTGTCACGTGCTATTTCTAATAGCGTCGTCTTCTATTATTGTAGAGTTTCATTTAAGGCTTTTTTTTTTTCTTTTTTTTTTGGTTGCATAATTACTCTCTATTGTAAGTTACAAGCATTTAACCCCAAAATGTTTCTTCATTTCACGAGGAATAAATCAATGGCGTTCATTGGTGATTCAATCTCACGTAATCAGGTGCAGTCGTTGTTCTGCATTCTTTCTCAGGTACGAGTAACTAATGCGACTTGGCGTAGTAATAGTTGTAGAATATCAATCAAGTCACAAACATGATGGTTCTTGTGATTTGTGTGGCGTTAGAAATAAGAGAAAAAGAAGGATGAAAGAACTTGGAACATTGAGAGAGAAAATGTGATATTAGATTGAGATTAGTGTGAAGGTCCAACCATCTCCACATGCGGAGAGGGGTATTTAAACTAAGCTACAAAGAAAGTTAAAAACGCCCACACTCGGGCTGTGGATCAGACATACAGTGGGTAAAGACCCGTCCTTCTTCCACGTTGTTACTTAATCTAATACTAGCTAACTAATAACTAAACTAACTACGAGCTAACTTAAAGCTATTACAATAATTAGGTGACCGAGACTTTTACAGGAATATTTGTATTCCTAACAATCTCCCCCTAAGCGAGGTCACATTGGAAGTTAAGCTCTTTGATCTTTAAGCATTCATAAATCTTTGTAGCTCGTAGGTTCTGATTCTTCACTTTTCAGTACACTTTGTACTTCAAGCAATGAAATTGTTATTTGGATTCCTTTGTGATGTGTAATCTTTGAGCTTTCTTTGAGATCATCAGCCACAATAAATCTCCAAGCTCATCCATAGTAGTATCGCCTTCATGTGATGTAGTCACTTTAGGACCGTCATGCTCACACCCTTCTGGATCAGGAGACTTTACATCAAAGTTTGTGGATCAGGAGACTTATCATCAGAGTTGCGGAAACGTTGTTGGTAGTCCTCAACATTCGTTGTAGTAAGTCTCTCTTCATCATTGATAGTGAGGAGGATGTGTGAGCATGAGGTATGGATTGACCCGATTCTGCTGAAAATAGGAGCCATCAACGCCATCTTTATATGTGTCCCTGAAATAAAACAGTTAGCAATAAAGATAGAGAACGAATATGGCTTTGTCATTCATTCTGCGAGGACAGACTACCTCCGGTTTTGTGAAAACCGACCAGTGATCAGGTAGAGACTCTTTTGAAGAGGACTCTCCTTGACAGGAATTTCCAGCTTGTAGTAATGAATTTTCCAAAGAATCCACTTTGGAATCTTCATACTAAGCATGTTCTCATACCGGAACGTCTCAAAGTAGACAGCACGATAGAGTGAATCGGTGAATAAATATTCACGGATTGATGAGAAATTGATTTATAGAAATCACTCGCGTGTCATATGATAAATATTTTTGAGACACGACGAGAGTTTTAAGCATTGAATCATATTTCCATAAAAAATACTTTTGTTTGAAAGGTTATTCACAATCAATGTGTTCGAAAAATTAGTTTGTGAGCACATTGAAAGGTTTTAGCAAAAGTATCCGTCAATCCATTTCCTGGAACAAGTTTGATTCAATGTTGAATCACACCATTGTTGCTTTCCAGTTGTCACTTGATCATTAATCCAAGATGGATCTCACATGTCACCTACCAAGAGCTTGAATGATGTTCGCTCTAGAAGGATTTCCATCTTCATTGTGAATATTTTCATATCACTCGGATGTTCTGGCAATACCACAAGGATAATGCGTAGGACTCTAAATATTTTATCTTATTTTCCACATTGTGTGAAACAATAAGCATATTTGGAATGTGTCCTATCGAGATTTATGGATGATCTCATGGCTCTAGACTCAATAGTGCGTTTTGATCTGCTCCTGGAGACTGGGGAGGCGTCTCCTGTTTTAGGTATCAACATAGCTCACAATGAGCGGTCGATACATTGCACAGGGTTCCCCGTGAGAATGAAACAAGCTCTTTTAAGAGAACTTGAGTGGTTGGGAAGTTTAGTGCAGTGCGTCACTGGGTCCATGACGTCTTGTCTTCAATACCGGTGTTACCTTAGTAACTGCCAGTAGATTATGAATTGAACCCGGTTTCTGCCTTAAGGTTGAATATTTGAAGGGCTATTTCTTTTCACCCTTTCTCATTTCAATTCTTTTTAATTCTTCAACCTCTTCAGTACTTACCGAGACTTCACCACTAGAACCTTGTTGGGTTAGTTCCAGTCCTAGCTCTATCTCAGTCCGCACTCTTCCCTTTCTCACTTTACTCCTTTTTCAATCATTCCTAAGGACTTCTAATCTATCTAGAGGATTGTCCCTGGGAAGATCCTTCCGGTTCTGGTGGATCATGGGAATTCATACCTAACCTTAACCAACCTTATAACTCAATGCATAAAGATAAATGGTCGGTCTTTGGTATAACTTCCACAAACGCCTTTTGCTCCCCCTCAATATGTGCATCAATATTCGAAAGTGTTTAGCACATATGTGGGAGCCTATTTATTGAGTCCAAAAGATCACTTTTGATTATCAGATTTCATATTTAAATCACATTCTCTCCCCCGATCAAAAATTTCAAACCAATCGAGATTTTTGATCTCAATTGATTTAAATAATTTAGAAAACTTTTAGGAGAGAAATGCGGTCAATTTTAATATTTTCTGATAAAATAGGAACCTTTTACTTGCTCCCCCTCAATCTGTGAGGGAGGTTGTTATGTGTCAGATTTGATGAGTTTACAAAAGATTTGAAGATTTAACGAAAACTCTTTGAAAATATTCTCATTCTGACCCATAACCATCATAAATTGTATTATTGCAAGATTTTGGTACAAAGTGTGGAGAGTTTTGATGATACATAAAATTTTGAGAAATCACTCTCCCCCTCAATCAATGACGGATGTTAAAGCTTAAATAGATGATGTCATTGATTGAGAGAAAATTTTTATCAAAATTTTGAGTTCAATTTGATTTTTAATCAAAATCTCATGGTACCACCAAGTTTTGCACAAATACTTTCCGGAAAAATCATAGAAGGGAAAGAATTTGGCGATAAAAAGAAGATTTATCTTCTTTATCAAGAAATAATGCACTGGAGCGTACATTAGATCGAGGAAACATGGATATAAAGTAATCCATGCCCAGGTGAACTTCACCGGGTAAAAGGAACAACCGTCTTTTTTGCGACGTGTTTTCCCCATTTTGAAAAACGGGTTGCTATCTGAAGTAATAGCAAACCATCATTTTTGAAGTCCGGGTTCAGCCTGAAATGACTACAAGCCATAGTTTTTGAGAAACGACATGTTTTTGAAAAACAACTTTATTCGGAAACCGAAAAACTCTTGCTCAAGCATATGTATGATTCCGTGTCATTGTTGAATGACATTTCTAGAAACGTACATAATATTGATTACACAAGAGACATGTCGTGAGAAGAATATTTTTGGATTTTTTTTTTTTTTTTTTTTTTTTTTTTTTTTTTTTTTTTTTTTTTTTAATGATTTTTCAAATTTTTATGGTTTTTATAGGTTTTATATTTTTCTATTTTCTTTTTGCTAAATCTTATATACAAAGGATATGTGAAACCAATCCTTCAATCATCATTCTCTTCCTGGAGAGACTTAAGAGTTTCTGGAGTGAGGCTCTTCATCCCAAGGCGTGGGAGTACAAACTGAAACCTTTCCCGAGAAAGAGCCTTTGTGAATATATCAGCCAGCTGAAACTCCATACTCACAAAGTAGAGTTCTACTATCCCTTTCTCCACCTGTTCTCCGATGAAGTGATGACGAATGTCTATATGCTTGGCTCTGGAGTGCTGGACATTGTTGCAACACAGGGCAATGGCACTTTTGTTATCACAATACATTGGGATTTTGTTGAAGTTATACCCATAATCTGATAATTGTGATCTCATCCATAGAATTTGAGCACAACACGAGGACATGGCTATGTATTCAGCTTCTGTGGATGATATTGAAGTGCACATCTGCTTTTTGGACGACCAGCTGACAAGTTTCTCACCCAAGAATTGAGCACCTCCGGAAGTACTTCTGCGAGTATCTTGACAACCTGCATGATCAGCATCTGAGTAGGCCGTGAGAGCCATTGCATTGTCTTTAGGGTACCAAAGACCCATATGGATTGTCCCTTGGAGATATCTGAAAACTCTCTTGACAGCCTCCAAGTGATTTTTGGTAGGTTTGGATTGATATCTGGCACACATGCATACGGCGAAAAGAAGGTCTGGCCTACTTGCTGTGAGGTACATGAGAGATCCAATCATGCTTCTGTATTTGGTCTGATCAATGGTTACACCAGCTGAGTCATCATCGAGTTTGGATCTTTCAACCATGGGTGTATCAACGGTGTCACTTGAATCAAAGCCAAACTTCTTGAGGATGTCACTAGCATACTTGGCTTGATTAATAAAGATGCCTCTCGGGTTTTGTGAAACTTGTAACCCCAAGAAGAAAGACATTTGTCCCATCATAGACATTTGAAACTGGGAACGATCACATTCCTTGGAATCAGACGATGCAAAGATGATATCATCAACATAGATTTGAATGTGAAGGAGGTTGTTCCCAGTCTTTCTAGTGAACAAGGTAGGATCAACTACACCCTTGGTAAATCGATTTGCAAGAAGAAACTTGGAAAATGTGTCGTACCAAGCTCTAGGAGCCTGTTTGAGACCATAGAGTGCCTTCTTTAAGCGATATACATGATTTGGTCTTTCTGGGTCCACAAATCCTTCAGGTTGAGAAACATAAACCACCTCTTTTAAGTCCCCGTTCAAGAAGGCAATCTTAACATCCATTTGATAAACAATCATGTTACTGCTGGCAGCATTGGCAAGAAAGATTCTAATGGCCTCGATACGAGCGACTGGTGCAAATGATTCTTCAAAGTCAATGCCCTCTTGTTAACTGTTTCCTTTTGCAACTAAACAAGCCTTATTTTTCAACACATCCCCATGCTCATCAAGCTTAACTTTGAATATCCATTTGAGAGCAATGATCATCGCACATTCAGGTGGTGGTATTAATTCCCATACATCAAGACGATCAAACTCATGGATTTCTTCTTGCATTGCGGTGAACCAAGACACCTTTGTAAGGGCGTCTTTGAAGTCTTTGGGCTCGACTTTAGATAAGACTGAGCTGAAGAAATACCACAAGGCATCAGTGGCAAGTTGTTGTCTGGTGGATACAGGTCTTGAGGGGTTTCCTATGATGTTGTCAATAGGGTGATCGTTTGTCCATTTTCTGAGATGTTCATGAGGTTGAGGATAGTGAACTGATATTGCATTGTTAGAATTTTCTGAAGAAGATGCTTCATTGGAGGATTTAGGTGCAAAAACATTTTCAAATGGTTCTTCCTCAGGTGATGCAAAAGGATTGACTTTCCATGTGTTATCAGAAGTAACTCCTTGATGTTCAGAAGACGATTGTATATTTGATTCAATTTGAGTGTTGCTACATTCTGGTGCCTCTGGATCAAGAGAGATGGAGACTGAAGGACCATTTGTATCATGAGGTGCATTCACAGCCATAATATTAGGTTCAACAGCTGGCTGTACCGGTTCATGAGGTGGCTGTGACAAAAAGTACTCATCAAACATGGGATCAAATAACTTTTTCAAGTCTTCACTCGTGGGAGGAACATAAGGAGTGACATGATTGGAGTTCTGTACAAGTCCCGAACTTATTGGTCCAGGAGATAAAAGATTTTGTGAGGGTCCAGAACTGGCGTGTCCTGAAGCCGTATGCTCTGTCAGCTCATCAAACGTGACATGGATTGTTTCCATGATTTGTCGGGTTCTTTTGTTGTAGATTCGGTACCCTTTTCGATCTGCTGCATAACCGATGAATACCCCAATATCAGCTTTAGCTTTAAGCCTCCCTAAGTCTTCACTGTCGTTAGTTGGGTAGCACAGGGCACCAAATACACGAAGAAAGGAGAGATCAGGCTTTTTGAGATGCACCAGCTCATACGGTGTCTTGTTGTGGAGAGGATGAATTAATGACCGATTTTGAGTGTAACAAGCAGTAGCAATGGATTCAGCCCATAGAAACATTGGTGCTTTTGAAAATATCAGCATAGTGCGAGCCGCTTCAACTAGTGTGCGATTCCTTCTTTCAACGACTCCATTTTATTGAGGAGTTCGAGGAATACTCTTCTGATGACTGATGCCAACATTTTCGTAGAATTTGGTGAGTTGTTGGTTAACAAACTCAGTTCCATTGTCTGTGCGGATGATTCTAACAGTTTTGTTGAGCCTTACTTGCAACTGCTTGATGATTTTGATGATAATATCGGGAGTTTCATCCGTGGATCTTAAAAACTTCACCCATGTGAATCTTGAATAGTCATCCACAATAACAAGAATATATCTTTTCCCATTGAAGCTTTGCACTCTCATGGGTCCACACAGATCCATGTGAAGGGTATGGAGTACTTCGGTGTTGGAGTTGGTGGGTTTTGGTTTATGAGTTTGTTTCCTGCTTTTACCCAATTGACATGATGAGCAGAGATGATCCTTTTCATACTTCAATCTGGGCATGCCTCGAACAAGATCTTTGCGAGAGAGTTCGTTAATGGTGCGAAAGTTCAAGTGGTTCAAACGCCGGTGCCATAACCATGATTTGCTTTTTGAGGCCTTAGAAAGTAAGCAAATGGGAGAGGACCGCATCATGTCTTCAATAGAGATGGTATACAGATTTGTACCACGACTTCCCTTAAGGAGATCAATTCCGTCCAATTCTCTAACGAAACATGTGTGTTTTCTGAAAGCCACTTCGAGATCAGAATCACAAAATTGACCAACAGAGAATAAGTTGTGCCCAAGTCCTTCCACGTAGTAAACTCTTGAAATCACACTATCACCAAACACATAATCACCATACCCCATAATAACCCCAAAGTGGTCGTTTCCGAATCTAACTGTCCTGATAAACTTTTTCACGAAATTTCTGAGCTGAGATCGATCCCCAGTCATATGTTTTGAGCAGCCTGAGTCCAAATACCACAGGACGATTTGTACGACCTGCATTTGAAACCAGACAGATATGGATAACTGAAAAACATGGATCCCCAAGTGTAATTGGGATCCAATAGGTTAGCACATGCATACTTAAGAGATACAGGATCAGTATTTTCATTGGTTCTCAAAGATGAACTGATGCCAGTGGACACGGTTGTCTTACTATCAAGGCATTGGGTCACTAAAGGGAATTTTCTACCAGTAGCCTTCCATCTCTTAACCTCTAAAGTCTTAGGGTCGGGCATGTAAGTTAATTGGCACTGATTTCCTAGAGTGAATTTTCTTCCAGTAGGTTTCCACTGATATCCTACACTGTTAAATACTTTTCCTGTAGCTTTCCAAGTATTGTTATCCTGTTTGTGTGCCCTAGCAGATTTAACTGGGTATTTATAAGAGGATTTTAAAAAAGACACAACACATTCATCATGATTACCAGAAATTAAACAACCGTTACAAGTCTTACAAGTTGCATAAGAATTTGAATTAATTACAGTACGCTTAACGCAAATACTAGAATTAACACGATTCTTTTCGTTCAAATCAATCTTATTGTTCCTAAGGTGGTCTTCTACTTTCTTCCCTTGATCACTCTTAGCAGGCGAAGTCCTATCATTCCTTGTATTGCCTTTAGGCTTTGACCCGCTAGCTTTAGTGACATTGATTACTCCTGTAGAATTGACGATGGGAACATTAGATTGTTGCACAGTTGTTTGGTTTCTAGGTAGTGATGTGCTATGCTCAGAACTAGCCAAAGGTTTATCAAAAGTAACAAGCTTCTTCATATTCCTAGATGAGGATGTGCCATTTTTATCACGCATGTTGGGAATCTTGGGACATGTACCTATGGCATATTCTAACAACTCTTGTGACCGCTTGGTAAGAAAGCAACAATCCGATAGGGAGTTATCAGATGGTCTTACCATTCTATCTTCTTCAATGGTTTCACGGGTCATGTCAAGGCAGTCCTTAAGATGTCTAAGGTAATCACTATGGACTATATAACACCCCCAAAATCGATCAATACAGCGGAAGACTTAAAATGTCAGCGGAAGACTTTTGGGGTATTATATCGTGGATCTTTGTCACAATTATAGAAAACGGTTCAAGTGATCGTTTTAAGTTTTATTTAAAATACCAAATATTCATAATTCCAAGAGAATTCGTTATTCAACAACAAGTTTTATTCAAAGAGAAATAAACGTTTCTTTATTTGCCCACTTCGTGCCTTTGCCATCCATTCCATTTAGTTACCTGAGATAAACATGCTAAAAGTCAACAAAAGTTAAGTGAAATTCATAGGTTTATAATTAAGAGTTTGAACACAAGAGATAAGTGCTTATTGTATAAAAATACAAATAAACAAGTTAGAAAAATCGCATTCATTATTGTATTAAGCTCATGACACTCAACGATTCAACAGACATCAATATTTTCTATAATAATGATGTAAAGTAATATAGCCCCCAAGATAGGTATTTGCCAGTAACCTATGATATTCAAATAAAGTGCATTTGGTGACTTTCCTCTAGCAACCAAATGGGGATTGTCAATCCCTAATAGATCTATTCACAATTATTTACGTTCACCCTTCAAGTGATTAAGGTTCATGATCGAGGGACTTTTGGCAATAGCTACTTAAGCAATAATAATATCAGGAAAAGACTTGTGTTCGGTTTTTGAGCATGTATCCCCCACCCCACAAAAATAAGTTAAATGTGGGCTATGAACTCACCTTAGTAGGATCGTAGAACAAATGTAATCTCAACGATGCAAGGCAACGACTTCACACACAACCTATAAGATATGGCACGTTTTAGTTCTTAAGTCTCGTTTTATTGCGAACGTTTATTATTAATTACGAGTAATCGATAAAGTGCATACGTGATGTGTTACGTCGTATCAAAAATAGATAATGGTTACGTATCGTTTTATTCGTCTAAATTTAGTTATCGATATATAAGTTTTATCCGTATTATATATATATATATATATATATATATATATATATATATATATATATATATATATATATATATATATATATATATATATATATATATATATAATAAGTTACGTTTATTATTTATCGTTTTAATATATATTCAAATATATATATATATATATATATATATATATATATATATATATATATATATATATATATATATATATATATATATATATATATACACAATTATTATTAAAAAAAATCAATATTACTATTCGATCCCTTATGTTTCTCAATTTTACACTTTTTACCCTTAACGGATTATATTTACGTCGTTAGTCCAAAAATTATATATATTTACGTTTTTAGTCCAATTATCAAATATTTACATTCATTATCCCTAAGTTTCAATATTTACAGTTTATACCCTTAGAAAAACAGTTTTTATACTTTTCACCCAAAGTTTACAAACTTGACAATTTTAGTCCCTAACTTTCGAATATTTGCAAAAATAGTCCAAACATTACCAAATTTAAAACTTAGCATTTTTTATTATTTCAATAAGCTCATAAGGTTTCAAACAGCTTATACCAACAGCTTATTAGCTTAAAAAGTGCTTATTTCATTAATTGGGCTTAACGAGCCAAAATTAAGGGCCCGTTAAGGTTTTATGATCCAAGGGGTTTGGGGGTACATTGGGTTTGTCGAAATCCATATTTTTAAGTTACAAAATCATTTCAAAAGAGCTTATACGATTAGCTTATCGCAATAAGCTAAACTGAGCTTTTTGGGCTTTTCGGCCCACTTAAGGTTTTTAAGTTTCTGAAAACTGGTTTCCATAGCGATTTACTTTAGGTCTCGTTAAGTGATCAAACTAAGTTGTTGAGTCGACTTATTTATCATTCCCATTAGTGTTCCAAGTAAACAATCAGATCGTGTAAAAATACTTAGGGGTTGTGTGTCTATATTTCATAATATACGATCAAAGTAAACGGGGTACGATAAGTTCTTCCGCTAGTATAATAGTGTTGAAATTTTCTAAGTCTTTTTATAGTATACGTGCATGTCCATATGACTTAGAATCGTATGATATTTAGTATATATATATAAGTATAAGCTCGAAATACTTATGTAGGCTCGTTTGTGACTTAGTAAATATGTAGTTCGTTATATAATATGAGCATGTTACGTTTTAGTTTCTCATTTTATTTAGACGAAGTGTTCGTGCAAAACAAATGATACGTGTATATATCTATATAAGAAATAAAGATTTGGAGGTCTCACCTCACCTCAAAGGTGGAGTAAAACGATGAAAATGGTTCGTGTATATGGTTCAACGCCTCGTGGTTCACTTCAAGCCTTTCCAAAGGTTCAATATACGCTTTGCTACTCATTCCTTGGTTCTCTTGCTTCGTGGTTCTCTTGTGCACTCCGTATGTCTTCTCACTAGCTCTTGTGTTCTCGTTTGGGTAGGTTTTGGTACGTACGAGTGTAGTTTAGGTTTGTGCTTGCATGTGTTTGTTATATAGTGAGTTATAAGATACGTATAGATACTTGAAATCATAGGGACGATTTGGTTTCATCATGAGCAAATAGTAGTGCCTCATTCTTTGTCCAATGGCGTGCGTACAAACCAAGTATCCTTGTGATACATTCCTGACATTAACCCTGTTCATTTACTCGTGATAGGGGAGGAGGGGAGGTGTGGAAGAAAACGTATGCCACGATTTGGCCTTATCTCTATGGAGGTTTCATGTCTTTGTTTTGAACGTTTTTAGAGTAGTAACGAAAGCATGTGAGCAAGGTTTTTGGTCTAGTGTGTATCTTGGGTAGTAGATAAATCAAGATGTACAATAAAAATGATACGTAACATGTAGAAGTCGTGAAATATTAGGGTGCGTTTGGAGGTGTCGCGGTAGGGAACAAGAAAAGAAAACAAAAAAAATAACAAAGGGTACGTTTGGGCTTGTAACTTGGGCTGCTGGTTGTGTCGGCCCAAAGAAAAAGAAAAAGATAAAAAGGAGTCCGTTTGGTTGTGTAGTGTGTAACCGTGGCCCAAAGGGTGTTGGGGGCCCACCTAGTGTGTCTCGATTATCGTGTCGAAGTTCAAAAATACTAGTGAGCGTTCTCGGGAAGTTTCGTAGGTTCGGGGAATATATAAATAGTATACGTTATTTAGACGAAACGTATTATTTTAAATATAAACGCGTTATATAAATATTTATCGTTCGCAATAATTATAGGCAATCTAGGTTGTGTGTAAGCATCGTTCCTGGGTAAACGGTCAATCACAGTTATCGTAGTGGTTCAATATCAAGCCAAATCATAAAAAAAAATAAATAAATAAATAAATAAAAAAATTGTTACCCGTAAAATGGTGTTAATTTATTGTAACATCGTTTTATTTATTCGTATGCATTTACTAATCGTAAGGGAAATTTATGAGAGGTTACATTACCTACCTCTTACAGGGAATTCCGTCCCGGAATTATAGTCTAAGATAGTTGCCAAAGGTGTCTTAGGTGAAGAGATGTGGGTACTTGGAGCGAATCTGATCCTCGCGCTCCCAGGTATATTTTGGTCCTCGCTTGGAGTCCCAACGAACTTTGACAATAGGGATACGGTTTTATTTGAGTTGTTTGACTTCTCGATCCATGATTTCAATGGGTTCCTCGGTAAAGACAAGGTTATCATCTAGTCGAATCTCTTTCAATGGAATCACAAGAGATTCATCGGATAAACACTTCTTAAGGTTTGACACATGAAAGGTGTCGTGGATCCGACTAAGTTCTTCGGGTAGTTCTAGTATATAAGCCACGGGTCCTATCCTTTCCAGGATTTTGAATGGACCGATGTATCTGGGGTTCAACTTTCCATGCTTTCCAAATCGTACCATTCCCTTCCAGGGAGATACTTTTAATAAGACTCTGTCTCCTATTCAAAATTCCATGGGTTTCCTTTTTAGGTCTACGTAGCTTTTCTGTCGGTCTCGGGCTGCTTGTAAGCGTTGCTTAATCTTAATGATTTTCTCGGTTGTTTCCCGAACAAGGTCAGGTCCTATAAGTTGTCTTTCTCCGACTTCTGCCCAACAAACGGGCGATCTGCACTTTCTACCATACAGTGCTTCGAATGGTGCTGCTTTTATGCTGGTGTGGTAACTATTGTTGTATGAAAACTCTGCTAATGGTAAGTGCTTATCCCAACCTTTTCCAAAATCAATAACGCATGCTCGGAGCATATCTTCCAAGGTTTGGATAGTTCTTTCACTTTGACCATCAGTTTAAGGGTGGTATGCGGTGCTCATATCTAGTTTAGTTCCTAAGGCTTTCTGTAACGATTTCCAAAAGTGAGAGGTGAAACGACTATCTCGATCCGAGATAATCGAAATTGGTACTCCATGTCTAGTGACAATTTCCTTCACATACAGCTGAGCTAGTGTATTCATCTCATCGGTTTCTTTGACGGGTAGAAAATGAGCGGATTTTGTGAGACGATCCACAATAACCCATATTGTGTCGTATCCGGATGAGGTTCTTGGGAGTTTGGTGATGAAGTCCATAGTGATTCGTTCCCATTTCCACATAGGAAGTTCTGGTTGTACAAGTAAGCCTGAAGGTTTTTGATGTTCCGCCTTTACCCTTGAACATGTCAAACATTTACCGACATATTCTGCGATGTCAGCTTTCATGTTTGGCCACCAATATAGTCTCTTTAAATCCTGATACATCTTGTCGGAACCTGGATGAATGGAGTATTTTGACTTATGGGACTCGTACATGATGAGCTCACGAATACCTCCAATCATAGGGATCCAACTTCTGTCCTTGAAACACAGTGTTCCATCGGATTTCTTCACGAAACCATTCTTATTCTCGGGCATACCGTAAATCTTTTCCATGGGTCGGTTTTCTTCTTTAAGTGCTTCGTTCTGTGCGGTAAGGATTTGGGATGGAAGGGGTGAGTGGATAGTCATCCCTAGTGATCTAACTCGAAGGGGTTTCAATCGTTCCTTTCGGCTTAACGCATCTGCTACTACATTAGCCTTTCCTGGGTGGTAACGGATCTCACAATCATAATCGCTGAGCAACTCTAGCCAGCGACGTTGCCTCATATTCAAATCCTTCTGATCCAAAATATGTTGGAGACTCTAGTGGTCGGTGTACACGGTACATTTGGTGCCATATAAGTAGTGTCTCCATAACTTGAGCGCAAACACTACCGCTCCTAACTCCAAGTCATGAGTCGTGTAGTTTTCCTCATGTTTCTTCAGTTGTCGGGATGCATAAGCTATCACTTTGCTTCTTTGCATCAAGACTGCTCCTAGTCCATGATAAGATGCGTCGCAATATACTATAAAGTCCTCATTTCCTTCTGGGAGGGCTAATATTGGAGCTTCACAAAGCTTTTGTTTTAACAACTGGAAGGTTGCTTCTTCCTTTTCTTCCTAGATGTACTTCTCATTCTTTTGGGTTAGCTTAGTCAGAGGTTTTGCAATCTTGGAGAATCCTTCTATAAATCTTCGGTAGTAACCTGCGAGACCTAAAAATTGACGTATCTCCATGGGGTTTGTAGGAGATGACCAACCTTTAACAGCCTCAATCTTTGCAGGGTCTACGTGAATGCCTTGACTATCGATGATGTGTCCTAAAAACTGGACGGTGCGAATCCAAAAGTCGCATTTGGAGAACTTAGCGTACAATTCTTCTTTCTTGAGCAGTTCTAGAATGATTCGTAAATGTTCTGCGTGTTCTTCTTCGTTGCGAGAGTAGATCAAAATATCGTCAATGAATACTATTACAAACTTATCCAAGTAAGGTTTGCATACTCGATTCATTAAATCCATGAAAACTGCTGGTGCATTGGTCAGACCGAACGGCATTACTTGAAATTCGTAGTGACCATAGCGCGTTCTGAATGCAGTTTTCAGAATATCCTCTTCACGAACTCTTAGCTGATGATATCCTGATCTCAGATCAATTTTTGAGTACACACTCGATCCTTGCAATTGATCAAACAGATCATCAATTCGAAGCAATGGGTATTGATTATTTACCATAAGTTTATTCAACTCCCATTAATCGATGCACATTCGAAAGGATCCATCCTTCTTCTTAACAAATAAAATTGGAGCTCCCCAAGGTGATGAGCTTGGTCGAATAAATCCTTTGTCCAACAATTCCTTTAGTTGTTCTGACAACTCTTCCCTTTCAGATGGTGCTAGCCTATAAGGTGCTTTAGCCACTGGTGCCGCTCCAGGCACTAGTTCAATCTGAAATTCTACTTGACGTACGGGTGGAATGCCAGGTAATTCTTCAGGGAATACTTCAGGAAAATCCCTAACGATAGGAACGTCATCGAGCTGCTTCTCGGATGTCTTATTTTCTGTAACTTGGGCCATGAATACTTGACATCCTTCCTTCATGTATTTTATCACTCACATACATGAGATAATTCCATACCGAGGTTTGCTTTTGTCGCCCTGGACAATGAGTGTTTCATCCTTGAGTGGTATATGGACTGCCTTTTCATCACAGTGAATCCTAACACGATGGTGGGATAGCCAATCCATGCCGATGATAGCGTCGAAACTACCAAGTTGAACCGGCATAAGATCAATGGCAAAAGGTTTTTCGGATAAGGTTAGGGTGCAATCTTTCATGATAGTATTGGTATCTATTAAATTCCCGTCAGCCATTTCGACTTCGTAGGTGGTGTTTAACTTAGAGGGGGTAACATTAAGTAAAGGGGCAAACGTGTCTGATATAAAACTCTTATCAGCGCCCGAATCAAACAATACTCTAGCATTATGATGGTTTAGTAGAAACGTACCGGTGACTACATCGGGTCCGTTTCCATCTCCGAGAAGGTATACTCTAACTGGAGCGTTGATTGGTTCATTTCCTTTTGGGCAGTTCCTCCGGATGTGTTCTACTTCTCCGCATCCATAACAAGTAGGTGATACAACCTGTGTGTTGCTTCCAGTAGCCGGAATCCTACAGTTTCTGGTTTGATGACCGATCTTATGACATTTGTAACATAGGACGGTACAACGACCCTCGTGATGAAGTTTGCATCGCTGGCATAGGGGTTTCTGTCCGTTGTACCCTACACCTTCCGTGGCGGGGTAGACTCGGGGTTTTTCTTGTCTTTGATTCTGCTGTTGAGTGCTTCGAGTGTTGTGATATGGTTGGTGGTTACGATTATTGTTGCATTGGTTGTTGTTGCGGTGATGAATGTTGTAGTTTTGTTGGTTGTTGTTGTGATGGTGGGTGGTTCTTTTATCGTCCAATTTCCTTTTAAGTTCATTGCATTTCACTTCTCGATCTTGAAGTTTCTGAGCAAGTTCCATTGCTGCTTCCAAGGTTGGCGGGTTTGCTGAGGTGACATTTCCTTCAATACTCCTAGGGAGTCCTTCGACATATTTCTCTAATGTCTTCTCATGATCGGGTACCATGGTAGGGCATAGTATCCTAAGTTCTTGGAATCTCCGGTTGTAACTTTTCAAATCAACTCCTTTCACCATTAAGGCATGGAACTCATCCTCGAGTTTTCGCAGTTTGAAACGGGGACAATACTTCTTTAGTATTTTAGCCTTGAATTCAATCCAAGTAAGCTGATGTGCTGCTTCTGATCCTAGTGTTTGAACGGTAGAGTTCCACCAGGATAGAGCGTCTTGCATTAGTGTTCCCGTTGTGAAGCTTACCTTGTTGTTTTCCGAGCATCCACTTCTTTGGAAAATAGTTTCACTTCTTTAAAACCATTGAGCTAATTCCGACACTCGTTCAGTTCCTTTGAAATACGTTGGTTGACATGCTATGAAGTCTTTGTACGTGCAGTAGCGGGGTGCCGGTGCATTTCCATCTCTATTACGGGCTTGTCCAGCTAAAACGGCATTAACGCCATCAGCGATTGCTTGCTGGATTGCTGCCGGGGTCATAACTTCGGGGTTTGCTGGTGCGGCGTTCATGGTTGTTCTCCTAGTTCTAGCCATATTGCTATAAAAGAAGGTATATTATTAAAACATTTATAATAATTCTATCACGTTGAAAATACATATCGAGTAATAAATAGTTAAATATAGGTCGTAGTTACAATGATTCGATCATTGAAAAGGTTTAAATCGTAAATTATCGTATGTTGGGATGACACACATTACGAATAAGTTTGACCTGTATGAACCAATATATTACGATATAATGCAACGTAAATAAAGATAAAATAAACTTCCATAAATCAATGTCAAGGTGATACAACACTTATTGATGCTTGTGCAAATGTTTACAAAACACGACAAGATATTCTTATTTGTAGGACATTGATTTTTCTTAACAAGGTGATGGTCTCATGGTTTTCCTAAGGCCTTGTCTAGGCGGCTTTAGAGTTCTTGAATGGCAGTGGACATGGTTTCCATGGTTTGATCTCGAGTTCTTTCCCTTTCTCGAGCTTCTAGCAGGGCTTGCCTAAGGAGTAGGTTTTCAGTGTTGATCCTCTCAATTTCTCGGTCTAAAGTTCCCAATGTTATTTCGGTCGAAGTGTTAGCCCCACATAGTGCTCCTATGAATTCCATTGATTCCCAAAATAAAGAATCCAACTTTTCAACCTTATCTTCTATTGCAAGATGACCAATTATGAGACTGTTCATATCATCTTCAAAGGTTTCTAGAAGTTCATGTGGAATCTTGTTGAGTATACTAGCGATGGAATCAAGTCGGTCTTCGTGGTGAACCATTCTTGCAGCTAACAATGGTATGGTATGGTGTATGGGTTCCCCAGTGACTGGCAGAATTCGGGAGGTAGAGTAAGAACTTTCCCCAAGTTCCCTTGTTGTTGGTGTTCCTTCTTGAGATCTCCAATATCGCATAATGGGCAACAAGAAAGACCATTTACGAGCATCTACTCGCTTGTGGGTCCTTCGACGTCTGCGTTGAACACAAGATTCTGAGGTGGTTGGGCGGATTGGGTAAGTCCTTTGGTGAGGTGATATTGGGACACTTCGGCAAGGTGCAGGTGGTGATACTAGTGGAGGTGATGCTATGGGTGATGGTGTTAGTGGCACAGTAGTAGTTTGGCTGTAGAAGATAGTTGGTAGTGGTGGTATCACTGGTGGTGCAGGTGGTGACGGCACAACTGATTCAGGTGGTATGACAAGAGCTGGTGCTGGTACAGCAGTACTTGCTTCATACGGCTGAAGTTGTCTAATTTGCCTAGATCGGCGAATCGGACCAGATGTTGCCAGAGGAGAAGCCTCTGTGTCAGATGCTGGCTTTGCATGTATCTGTCGGTAGCAGGAGATATAGGCATAGGTGAGGTAGCATAGGCTGAAGTAACATCTTCAGTTCCTGAGTTTGAGGACAAGCTGATAGGGTGGGTGTTCGAAGACATGACACTGTAATAAATTTCTCGATTAGTAATGTAAGCATAATTATAACCAATTTAAAATGCTATAAGGTAAATAATACTTTTTACCAATTACTGGGATGCGTAGGCACGAAGGGCGTAGGATGATATTTTATGAAAATTTTGTCCCTTTTAAAGTGTAGTTATAGTCCAATGTTCTAAAAACACTTGGTTCACTATAACCGTAGCTCTGATACCAATCTATAACACCCCCAAAATCGATCAATACAGCGGAAGACTTAAAATGTCAGCAGAAGACTTTTGGGGTATTATATCGTGGATCTTTGTCACAATTATAGAAAACGATTCAAGTGATCATTTTAAGTTTCATTTAAAATACCAAATACTCATAATTCCAAGAGAATTCGTTATTCAACAACAAGTTTTATTCAAAGAGAAATAAACGTTTCTTTATTTGCCCACTTCATGCCTTTGCCATCCATTCCATTTAGTTACCTGAGATAAACATGCTAAAAGTCAACAAAAGTTGAGTGAAATTCATAGGTTTATAATTAAGAGTTTGAACACAAGAGATAAGTGCTTATTGTATAAAAATACAAATAAACAAGTTAGAAAAATCGCATTCATTATTGCATTAAGCTCATGACACTCAACGATTCAACAGACATCAATATTTTCTATAATAATGATGTAAAGCAATATAGCCCCCAAGATAGGTATTTGCCAGTAACCTATGATATTCAAATAAAGTGCATTTGGTGACTTTCCTCTAGCAACCAAATGGGGATTGTCAATCCCTAATAGATCTATTCACAATCATTTACGTTCGCCCTTCAAGTGATTAAGGTTCATGATCGAGGGACTTTTGGCAATAGCTACTTAAGTAATAATAATATAAGGAAAAGACTTGTGTTCGGTTTTTGAGCATGTATCCCCCCCACAAAAATAAGTTAAATGTGGGCTATGAACTCACCTTAGGATCATGGAACAAATGTAATCTCAACGATGCAAGGCAACGGCTTCACACACAACCTATAAGATATGGAACGTTTTAGTTCTTAAGTCTCGTTTTATTGCGAACGTTTATTATTAATTACGAGTAATCGATAAAGTGCATACGTGATGTGTTACGTTGTATAAAAAATAGATAATGGTTACGTATCATTTTATTCGTCTAAATTTAGTTATCGTTATATAAGTTTTATCCGTATTATATATATATATATATATATATATATATATATATATATATATATATATATATATATATATATATATATATAATAAGTTACGTTTATTATTTATCGTTTTAATATATATTCAAATATATATATATATATATATAAATATACAATTATTATAAAAAAAAAATCAATATTACTATTCGATCCCTTATGTTTCTCAATTTTACACTTTTTACCCTTAACGGATTATATTTACGTCGTTAGTCCAAAAATTATATATATTTACGTTTTTAGTCCAATTATCAAATATTTACATTCATTATCCCTAAGTTTCAATATTTACAGTTTATACCCATAGAAAAACAGTTTTTATACTTTTCACCCAAAGTTTACAAACTTGACAATTTTAGTCCCTAACTTTCGAATATTTGCAAAAATAGTCCAAACATTACCAAATTTAAAACTTAGCATTTTTATTATTTCAATAAGCTCATAAGGTTTCAAACAGCTTATTAGCTTAAAAAGTGCTTATTTCATTAATTGGGCTTAACGAGCTAAAATTAAGGGCCCGTTAAGGTTTTATGATCCAAGGGGTTTGGGGGTACATTGGGTTTGTCGAAATCCATATTTTTAAGTTACAAAATCATTTCAAAAGAGCTTATACGATTAGCTTATCACAATAAGCTAAACTGAGCTTTTTGGGCTTTTCGGCCCACTTAAGGTTTTTAAGTTTCTGAAAACTGGTTTCCATAGCGATTTACTTTAGGTCTCGTTAAGTGATCAAACTAAGTTGTTGAGTCGCCTTATTTATCATTCCCGTTAGTGTTCCAAGTAAACAATCAGATCGTGTAAAAATACTTAGGGGTTGTGTGTCTATATTTCATAATATACGATCAAAGTAAACGGGGTACGATAAGTTCTTCCACTAGTATAATAGTGTTGAAATTTTCTAAGTCTTTTTATAGTATACGTGCATGTCCATATGACTTAGAATCGTATGATATTTAGTATATATATATATAAGTATAAGCTCGAAATACTTATGTAGGCTCGTTTGTGACTTAGTAAATATGTAGTTCGTTATATAATATGAGCATGTTACGTTTTAGTTTCTCATTTTATTTAGACGAAGTGTTCGTGCAAAACAAATGATACGTGTATATATCTATATAAGAAATAAAGATTTGGAGGTCTCACCTCACCTCAAAGGTGGAGTAAAACAATGAAAATGGTTCGTGTATATGGTTCAATGCCTCGTGGTTCACTTCAAGCCTTTCCAAAGGTTCAATATACGCTTTGCTACTCGTTCCTTGGTTCTCTTGCTTCGTGGTTCTCTTGTGTACTCCGTATGTCTTCTCACTAGCTCTTGTGTTCTCGTTTGGGTAGGTTTTGGTACGTACGAGTGTAGTTTAGGTTTGTGCTTGCATGTGTTTGTTATATAGTGAGTTATAAGATACGTACAGATACTTGAAATCATAGGGACGATTTGGTTTCATCATGAGCAAATAGTAGTGCCTCATTCTTTGTCCAATGGCGTGCGTACAAACCAAGTATCCTTGTGATACATTCCTGACATTAACCCTGTTCATTTACTCGTGATAGGGGAGGAGGGGAGGTGTGGAAGAAAACGTATGCCACGATTTGGCCTTATCTCTATGGAGGTTTCATGTCTTTGTTTTGAACATTTTTAGAGTAGTAACGAAAGCATGTGAGCAAGGTTTTTGGTCTAGTGTGTATCTTGGGTAGTAGATAAATCAAGATGTACAATAAAAATGATACGTAACATGTAGAAGTCGTGAAATATTAGGGTGCGTTTGGAGGTGTCGCGGTAGGGGAACAAGAAAAGAAAACAAAAAAAATAACAAAGGGTGCGTTTGGGCTTGTAACTTGGGCTGCTGGTTGTGTCGGCCCAAAGAAAAAGAAAAGGATAAAAAGGAGTCCGTTTGGTTGTGTAGTGTGTAACCGTGGCCCAAAGGGTGTTGGGGGCCCACCTAGTGTGTCTCGATTATCGTGTCGAAGTTCAAAAATATTAGTGAGCGTTCTCTGGAAGTTTCGTAGGTTCGGGGAATATATAAATAGTATACGTTATTTAGACGAAACGTATTATTTTAAATATAAACGCGTTATATAAATATTTATCGTTCGCAATAATTATAGGCAATCTAGGTTGTGTGTAAGCATCGTTCCTGGGTAAACGGTCAATCACAGTTATTTGATTAGTTTAAAAAATGGGATGACTTCAGTTAAGTAACACTCTTTGGTTAGCTCAAATCCCCGTTCACCCTCAGTGATTCCCGTTGGTGTGATTCTCTTTTTGCATGTTTTATCGAAATCAGTGAACATTTGACACAGGACATAAATGCTAATAAGAGTTTTACATTGCGTGGGAAGTGACAACTGAACTAAGTGCATCGGTGTATTAGGGGGATACACCGTTGGGGCAGCTAACTTTAGGGATGTCTTGGCCTTAATTTCCTCAGCTTTTATTTTCTCAATGTCTAAGGGCCAAAATACCTGTTCTGGTGTTAACTTAGTTTGTGGTGCAAAAACAGTCACTCGGTTTTGTTCACAATAATCATGGGGCTTAACAATGATTCGGTGTTTAATGCACTTTGGATCCTTCATTTTTTTTATCAAATCTCTCTCTATTGGCAGAATCAAGTTCATCTAATTCTTTATCGAATGAACTATTTGGGGGATCATGATTGGGAGTAAGCATAACCTTAGCATCATAGAGGGCAGGTTGAGAGTCTCTAACGCTCTTAAGAAAATTAGTTTTAGGCAACCCTAAATCCTTATCACTATGCTTATCCCGCAGTTTCATGTGCTTTTCCACCATTTGAGCTGTTTGAGGTGTTTGGCCAAGAACATACAACTTGTTTTCAAGTTTGTTTTTCAACTGCTTAAGGTTGGAAAATTCGTTTAACAGTTTAGTTTCCTTTTGTTGAAATTCACTTTTTAGGAGTTTTACACTATCCTGAATTTCCTGTTTTTCCTTAAAAGCACGTTCAAGTTGATTTTGAAAAGATTTAATCTCTTGTTTAAAGGCCATTTCCTTCAAATTTTGTTCAGTGATGTAGGCATGCATCTGCAATTCCATTTTTTGTTCACGTTCTGTAAGCTCAAATTTAGCACGTTGTTCATAGAACCTTACTTGATCCCTAAGAGTATTTATCCTAGTAGTTAGGGTGTCATCTGGTGCATGATGCGTAGGGATTGCACCGGGCTTTACCTCTCGAGGGATCTCGAGAAGCTTACAACCCCACCAGGCAGTGTACCTGATCGTTGTAGTATAGTATAGTGACAAGTACCGGGGGATTGATCGTTTAGCTAGGAATAGTGTCGTTAGGATTGAAATTAATCTAACTAGGTCTAAAGGTGAAAGATGATTCTTTTTATGTTTTTATATTTTATGAAAAGCAAGTAAAAATCTCGGGTATTGGAAGGAGGGGCGGAATTAGTTGCTAATCAACTAACCCAAAAGCTACTAATTAAACTAATGTGCAAGAAAAGTAAACTAGGGTTCTACAAGATAAGTGAAGCATGTCTACCTATGATATGTTACTCCTTGCTAGTTATCCAATTCTACCTATTGAATTGTAAAACATTGTTTTAATTGACGGGTTGTATTCCTTAATACCATTCATGGGGTGGCGTACTTACTTCCCCAATTCTATAAGCTCCTACTTCACTCCTATGTTGATCCGGCTAAGAAGCTCCTAACATACGTTCACTAGAATTCGCTCATGCATTAAATAAAACCATAAAAACCTAGTACAGATCGGCTCATGTTTCTTAAGACGTTCAAGCAAGTTACACAATGGAGATCTGCTAGTTTTCTTAAGCCTAACATCGAATTCATTCAATCAAAACAAGAATCAATAGGAAACAAGAATTATAAACTAAACCAACTAGATCTATTGAAGTTGTCACGCCTTAATTGATGGAGATAGACACACACATCAACAAGCCCTCATTGATGGAGATAGACACAAACATCAACAAGAAATCAATGAGATCTAATTAATTATACACAAGTTTCACACAATCATAAGTAGACACAAGGTGTATTAGCAAAACATCATCAAAGAAGAGCAATCAACAATGATAATGGAAAACATAATTAAGATAGAATCAACAAACCAATCATGATGTTTATGGAGTGATTGAAACCCTCTAAGTTGCAGGAAAAACACCTACCTAAACCCAGGAATCGACCTTAGGGTTTAGGGCTTACAAAAAGTGAAGTTATGATGTTATATTTATAGGCATGTTTTCTGTCGGCAAGGCTTGACGCTGTCAGGTAGTTTCTCTTTACGCCGTCAAGACCATTTTTTCACCAAATTGTAGATCTCTTCGTCCTCTTCGCGTGGCCTTTTGAATCATCTAAATCCAAGTTCGTATGCAAAAGCTATGACCAAAACAATATCAGCTACTCCGCGCGCAAGTTTTGACAAGTTAACACGTGACGGCCTTTGGTAACACCTTCACGTTTCTTCTGGGCCGTCACCACTTTTACTCTTGACGCCGTCATGAAAAGCCTCTTGACGCCGTCAGGTACTGTTCCCAGCAAGGAAAATAGAGACTTTGCCGTTTTCTTCACTTTTATGCTCCAAAAACGTCCAAAATGCTTCCTTTTCCAGAATTCACTCCCAAAGTACCTAAAATCACAAAAGGAACGATTTAGGGCAATATTTGATCAAATAAATTCAATTCCGGGCTTAAATGACCCCCTAAAAGTGGTTCATTTTTTGCCTCATCGTATACCCTTACACTTGAGATTTGCTTGTCCTCAAGCAAATGCGCTTTTATTCTACTCAAAATACAAGTTAGGGGTCATTTAACACTAATATAAAAGTAATTACAACAAATAATCGTTCCACTAAAGACCAAAGACAAGCACGGAGGTCATATACTAGCACCTCACAAATAGTGTTTAGATACTCACATCTCTCAGGTGTAATAAAGTATAAATTACAATATGAAAACGGAAGATATCTCTCACTACCTGTCATAGCAAAATAGATTACCATAGGCTTGAGAAAGGATCAAACCTCCACCACATGGCGTAAGCACCTAGGATAAACTATCAAAGAGGTCTTTTAAAGGGTTGTAACGTTAGGTGTAGGGATATGAAATACACGGTTTTGTTGGATAAAGGCAATCTTTACTGGTGGCGAGTTAACAATCTTGGTTAATTACATGTACAATATGGCGTTGCTAAGCTAAGACTAGACTCGACTTAAGCTAATAAATGAAGAATAACAAAAACATAAAATGAACATAGAATAAAAAGGGATGGTAGTCCGTATGTTTTTTCTCTTTTCTTTTTCTATTTTTTTCTTTTCTTTTTTTCTTGATTTTTCGATTTTTTTATTTTTTATTTATTTATTTATTTATTTATTTGCATACACTCTTACCCTACCATCCAAAATAATACATCATAGGGAATGAATGTTCCCCTTACACTTGAATCTTTACATACTTTACAATAAACTAATCTAATGACTCGAATTAAGATAATCAAAACACTTGGAGCACTTTTAAGATTAACGTACATACGGGGGTAATAATATTATGTTCTTCCCCATTACTCCATAAAATAAGTACTTCACCCATGAGTCCCAATCGTCCCAAAACAATATGTACAAAGATATGACTCGACTTAGCAACCATGTAATCAATTAGATAGTTAACTTAGGGTTTAACAAATAACAATAATGCACTAAAAATGAGCGCATACACGGAAGGCTAAGGCGATTTGGTTGTACATTTAAGTGGTGTGTAACAAATTCTTCCTTTAAGTAAAATGCTTAAAGTTAGAAACGAAAAGATAGGCTCGGAGGGGTGTACTAGGGGTTTCGTGTACTAAAAATGAGTACAACGCTAAGGTGTGGGAAAAATTAGTTGACTTAACTAGCCAAGTAATATGACATAAATGGTCAAGTAATTGTGATACGGGATTAAACATAAGGGTGATCCTAATGCCTCTTATCATGTAGTAAATCCTACTACACGAATGTAGTCTCACTAGCGGTCTCGGGATGCATCACTAACGCAAGTTCTAGAATCTAAATGCTACCGGTACACTCATAAGTACTAATAGTAAATGCTTTTCCTATCAAATCTAAAGGCGAACCTCACACATTTGGGTGGAAATTTTTTCTGAAAGTACGGTTATGTGCTAGTCATACAATCTCCTATCCATGAGACGCTTGCTATGGCTAAAGTTTCACTCCTAAATGTTGTAAAAAATTTTAAATTTGGCGCTAAAATTGCACTAACAAGTATTTCTCATAGTTTTATTACACATCTACTATCAAACAAACAAACTCAAGCGAAAGTGTATCTGTAAGGTATCATCATTTTACCCTCTCTTTACACTTAGGATGAACATTGTCCCCAATGTTCAAGTAAAGAATGTAAAAGTAAAATAAGTAAAAAGAATGAAATCAAATACTCCCCTGATTCGCTCGGTATGGATAATAAGGTGGCCAGGTTAAATCTTCCTCCAAGAAAATGAACAATCAACGCTTCCCTTCCAGAATATAAATCATCTTCTTGTCATACATAACCTGTTAAACCTGAGAAAACAATCACTAACACCCAACGCATCAATCCGAACAAAGAAAACTCACAACTAGATGTAATTCCAGACTTAGGAATTGAAACAAAACAATTAAAGATATAATGCTTGTGGAATGAATGTTTGCAGATTTCCTAGAGTTTATAAAACTAAAGAATCAACAAAAACTTTAAGAGTCCGGTATAAACAAAACTAGCAAAATTTCCAGAATTTTACACGTGACGCCGTCAAGAGTAAACTCGTGACGCCGTCAGAAGTGACCTGCAGAAATTCTTATGTTAAGTTTCCAGAAAATTTCTGGAAAAACTTCGTCCTACTTCCTGGAAAATCCTGCAAAACATCATTATGACTCGATACAAGCATTTGACTCTAACAAGTACTAATATACATGTCCATTTAATATTGTTGTGGTTCATGCTCAATTTCGTTCTTATAAACAAATTTGGATCTCCCTTACACTTATCTTTTGCAAAATACCTTTATATGCAATTAATAAAATAAAGCATTTTCACAATTTATTTTGAAACATGAGCCACAAGCAACAAAAATAAAACATGCATACGGAAACAAATAAAATCAAACAAACAAACAAACAAATAAATAAATAAAGCTTGGGTTGCCTCCCAATAAGCGCTTGTTTTTGTTCGAGTCACGAGCCTGACTCTACCCTTATTTAATGGAAATAGGGGAGGTTTTCCCTACACTTTGAATTAAGTGCGGGTGGAAGTAGCGATACACACCCTTAGGGTGGAAATATGCCACGTGAGGTGAAGGGGGTGAGTGAATGGCTTCCTTCATCCTAAAACTACCCGGATAATATTGGTTGATGGGTGGGTCGGTTCCTCTTTTGTCTCCTAGATGTATATCTAAGGATGGAAAGTTGTGTAAAGGCTGAGGTTCCGGTTCATCAACATTAGGAAATTCCCTAGAACTAGGAGTAAGGTTATCACTACAAGTATTCAAACCTATATCCTCAAGTGGTGCCTGGTCCAAGGGTTCTACCTCCATCGGAATTCCTAAAGTTTCTTCTACTTCTTCCGGGTAAGTCACGGGTGGTGTGGGTGCCTCAAATGATGGTTGAGTATTTTGTGGGCTTATGTTATTTACCTCATCATTCCATGTGTTAATATCACCTATATCCTCAACATGTGTTTTATTATAATCTAGCCCTAACATTCTCCCAAGTATCTCATGTGCTTCTTAAGGCATCTCAACTTCTATGTCCGAATCATAAGGATCATCTTCAATATTCTGACTGCTATATACAAATTGCCCAAGAGATTCATCATCTGTTTCTTGAGATTCATCATCATCGATCATAAAACCTAGGTCTTTTTGAACAATGTGATCATGCTCGGCTAAATCCTCCTCAATTGTTTTCTTAGGTAGTGATAATAGCAAACCTAGTGCTTCATCCAACTTATGATTTGTTGCAATGGCTCTCTCCATAATTCCTTGGCAAACTAGGTCGCATTTCCTATTGGCCTCACTAAAACTAGATCTTAAACATGGAGGTTGTTCATAAGAATCTATCCTAGGTGAAGGCTCATATGATTCATAGGTGTCTCTAAATGAGGTATTTTGCACTTCTTGATGTTCTAGCCACTCAACCATATATTGCAATCTTAGAAGTCTAAGTGAAGTGTCCATTTGAAGCAAATTACATAAAAAATCACAAAGAAAACATAGACTACGAGAAAGCTACAAAGTAAAAAGAAAAAATCTCACTTGATAGGAATCTAATGAGTAGACCTACTAAAAATCAAATTCAACCTAAACAATAACTATTCCCCGGGCTGCGGCGCCAAAAACTTGATGCGTAGGGATTGCACCAGGCTTTACCTCTCGAGGGATCTCGAGAAGCTTACAACCCCCACCAGGCAGTGTACCTGATCATTGTAGTATAGTATAGTGACAAGTACCGGGGGATTGATCGTTCAGCTAGGAATAGTGTCGTTAGGATTGAAATTAATCAAACTAGGTCTAAAATTGAAGGATGATTCTTTTTATGTTTTTATATTTTATGAAAAGCAAGTAAAAATCTCGGGTATTGGAAGGAGGGGCGGAATTAGTTGCTAATCAACTAACCCAAAAGCTACTAATTAAACTAATGTGCAAGAAAAGTAAACTAGGGTTCTACAAGATAAGTGAAGCATGTCTACCTATGATATGTTGCTCCTTGCTAGTTATCCGATTCTACCTATTGAATTGTAAAACCTTGTTTTAATTGACGGGTTGTATTCCTTAATACCATTCATGGGGTGGCGTACTTACTTCCCCAATTCTATAAGCTCCTACTTCACTCCTATGTTGAGCCGACTAAGAAGCTCCTAACATAGGATCACTAGAATTCGCTCATGCATTAAATACAACCATAAAAACCTTGTACAGATCGGCTCATGTTTCTTAAGACGTTCAAGCAAGTTACACAATGGAGATCTGCTAGTTTTCTTAAGCCGAACATCGAATTCATTCAATCAAAACAAGAATCAATAGGAAACAAGAATTATAAACTAAACCAACTAGATCTATTGAAGTTGTCACGCCTTAATTGATGGAGATAGACACACACATCAACAAGCCCTCATTGATGGAGATAGACACAAACATCAACAAGAAATCAATGAGATCTAATTAATTATACACAAGTTTCACACAATCATAAGTAGACACAAGGTGAATTAGCAAAACATCATCAAAGAAGAGCAATCAACAATGATAATGGAAAACATAATTAAGATAGAATCAACAAACCAATCATGATGTTTATGGAGTGATTGAAACCCTCTAAGTTGCTAGAAAAACACCTACCTAAACCCAGGAATCGACCTTAGGGTTTAGGGCTTACAAAAAGTGAAGTTATGATGTTATATTTATAGGTATGTTTTTTGTCAGCAAGGCTTGATGCCGTCAGGTCATTTCTCTTGACGCCGTCAAGACCATTTTTTCACCAAATTATAGATCTCTTCATCCTCTTCGCGTGGGCTTTTGAATCACCTAAATCCGAGTTCGTATGCAAAAGCTATGACCAAAACAATATCAGCTACTCCGCGCGCAAGTTTTGACAAGTTAACACGTGACGGCCTTTGGTGACGCCTTCACGTTTCTTCTGGGCCGTCACCACTTTTACTCTTGACGCCGTCATGAAAAGCCTCTTGACGCCGTCAGGTACTGTTCCCAACAAGGAAAATTGAGACTTTGTCGTTTTCTTCACTTTTATGCTCCAAAAACGTCCGAAATGCTTCCTTTTCCAGAATTCACTCCCAAAGTACCTAAAATCACAAAAGGAACGATTTAGGGCAATATTTGATCAAATAAATTCAATTCCGGGCTTAAATGACCCCCTAAAAGTGGTTCATTTTTCGCCTCATCAGTGCAACAACAGTATACTCATCTAAATTACACATTTCTTCATCAGCAGAGGATATATCACTTGGTACAACAGACTCGACGTTGTGCTTCACATATTGTTCATATGGGACAATATTGCTATTCCCCAAATTTGCAGTATCTGATTCAGCAACGTTTGTTTGTTGTACATCGTTACATATCGTTTGCTCATGCATCACATCATTATCACACACAACGGAAGACTTTCCACAAGATACGCCAGAATTACTGTCGTGATCCGAATGTGGCTCAGTTGGGAACACTTTGATGGTTTCCAATTTAGCCTCATTTGATTCACAAACATTATTTTGTCGTATATCATAGAAGTTCTTCTGTTCATTTCATTTATCATATAATTTTAGTACCTCAGATATGATGGATGATTTGGATCGACCAGAATGTTGTGCAGGTTAGACAATTGATGATAGATTAGCCATGAAGATTGTCTAAGCGGTGGGTTCGTCATCAACATCTGAGTCGAAAGCATCACAATCCTTTGCCTGGAAGATGTTTGGATCATTAAGAGCTAAATCCTGAACTGGTTGCTCATCCGCATCATCATCAAATGTCTTTCCATCATCCCCAGCAATGAACGCCAATTCTTCGTCATTTAGCACAACTCCATTCTCTTGAGCTTGCATGAGCAACATTTTATCCTTGAAATAATCTGAGTTTTGAGGACGTTTTGGCAGAGTGCAATTCCTGGCGATGTGACCTAGACCCCCACAGTTGTAACATTTTGGTTGCCTTCCTTGTCCCTGATTCAAATTTCCAACTCTGTTCTGAAAGTTACCCCGTACAACATTTCTTTGATTCACATTCTGTCTTCCCTGAACGTTTTGCACAGTTACTTTTCTGTCTTCCACAATGGCTTGATTACGTGGATTGGAGGAAGTTCTGAGTTGATTGTTGGAAGATGGGAGTGCAGCCCTAAAATGTTGAACCAGTAGAGACACTTGATTGGAGAGATTGTCAATCATCTTGTCTGTATAAGAGTATCTTGAATCGAGGTGAGTATTCATGGCAGCTGATGACTATAGAGATGGGTGATCCATTGATGAAACAGGTTGAGTGGTTGGCACCATACTAGTCATGAAAGCAAGTGAGTCATTGGTGACAGTTGGATTGAGTTTTTCTCTTAATTGACGATCATATGCATCATGCTTCTCATGTTGTTGTAGATAAGCAAACAATTGTTCATAGTTCGTATTTCTCAATCCTTTGTTAAGCTTGACTACAATGACCAAACGATCCCACTCAGGTGACATGTTGTTCACAAACTTAGAGTTGAGTTGAATGTTGGGCATTGTCATCCTGATCATTTTCATGTCGTTAACCAGCTTGTGGAATCTGACGTAATAGTCTGTAATGTTTTCACCAGGATTCATTTTAAAATGCTCAAACTCATCATACAATTGAGATTCACGGTCTTCCTTGGCCATTTCCAATCCAGACAGAAGCATTTTGACATTGTCCCACACAGCTTTGGCTTCAGTGTTAAAGTTGATCAGCTTGTACACATCCTTGGGTAACCCTTGTATCACAATGTTAGAGGCTCGAATGTCAACATCAAAGCGTTTCTTTTCAACATCGTTGAGATCATTATAATTGCGTGGTCTATCAATTCCTTGGACGACAGTACCATCCTCAGCAGTGGAGATAGCATCTCTGGTTGGACCCATCTGCATAGGACCTTCATCGATAGATCGCAGAATGTTCTCACCATTTTCTTTACCCAAGCAGTACAATCTGATTCTTTGTGCCCATGATTCATAATCTGTCCTGTCTAGCATTGGAGGTCGGGTGTCGGACCCAACAGCTTGAATGTCATCTAATACTGTTGACATCTCAAAATCTTCAAACGGGATTTACCGCTTTAGTGACATAAACCGAGAAATGATTCTTTCTAGGGATTTTACTAAAGTCAACAAAAGAAACCGGAAGATATGTATAGTGGATTAAACTAATAGAGAGATACTAGATGAGTCACAGTTTGCATCAAGTGTTAAGTTGTGACAAGTCAAGTTGCAATACATCCAATTGAGATTAGTCAAGTCGTAAGGATTAACTCACAACGTCAGATCACAATTAGATCAATTGAAACGACTAAGGTTACAACAATTCACAAATTGCAAAATGATTACCCAATCACATGAATCTCATCACTTAGCAAATTGCCAAATAATTTGAGAAAGTCGCAACAGTATGCACAAAACACAGTAGGAGTTAAACGCAAGGTGAGCAAATCGCAGTGGAAGGTAACCGCAAGGTAGGTAACCACAGAGAAAGGTAATCACAAGGTGAGTTAACCGCAGAGTAAACAAACCACAAGATGGGTTACACTCAAGTCACTAACCACAGCAGGTAGCAAACCGCAGAAACTGAAACGCAGACCACTAAACCGCAGAAGCTAAACGCAGTCAGCTAACCACAGATACTAACCGCAGACCACTTAACCGCAGGAACTAATCGCAGTCTACAATAGTCCAAATCTGTCACTATCCTTGCGATTTGTCCTTTAACTCAGAATAGTAATCGCAGACTACTAACCACAGAAATCTGGGGCAAACCACAACTAAGCAATGAAATAGTAGAGGTAACCGCAACAAGGAAATTCGACCCAAAAACACTCCAATCTTCAAGAATACGTGTGAAATGACAAAACCAACTAGGAAATAATGTAACCCTAACACAAATGATCATAGAAGTACACCTCTAACATGTCAACTAACACTAGATAGATCAAACTAAGATGTTATCAAAAAAACTCTTCTAACTCACAAAAATTACACACAACCACACCAAATCCGATTCTCCAAGGCCCTAAGATGAAACCTTGGCTCTGATACCAATTGTAGAATATCAATCAACTCACAAACATGATGGTTCTTTTGATTTGTGTGGCGTTAGAAATAAGAGAGAAAGAAGGATGAAAGAACTTGGAACCTTGAGAGAGAAAATGTGATATTAGATTGAGATTAGTGTGAAGGTCCAACCCTCTCCACATGTGGAGAGGGGTATTTATACTAAGCTACAAAGAAAGATAAAAACGCCCACACCCGGGCTGTGGATCAGGCATACATTGGGTAAAGACCCGTCCTTCTTCCACGTTGTTACTTAATCTAATACTAGCTAACTAATAACTAAACTAACTACGAGCTAACTTAAAGCTATTACAATAATTAGGTGACCGAGACTTTTACAGGAATATTTGTATTCCTAACAATAGTTGATTATTTAACAAATGCAGCTTGGCGTAGTTATAGTTGATTATTTATCTAATGCGCTTTGGAGTAGTAATAGTTAGCTTTTTGAGTTCGGATAATGTGTTGCTGTTTCTAATTGTATGATTATTTAGGCCTTTAGGCTAGATAGTTAGTTACCATGGCCATAAAACTGTTTATTTAAGAGCAAGCCTCATTTTTACCCATGGTATCATTGCCAAAAATAATATCGATAAAATATAAGCATGTTGAAATGATAGTAAGAAAATTGCACCCATCTTTAAATCACAATTTACCTCTTTTATTGTTCTAATATAGTTCAGATTGTCAACGCTAATCTGTTTTGTAGGCTCCTTTTGAGTTGGCGGTACACCAAGTGTTGGAACACCTAAAAAGAATTATCAAATGTGATTATGTTAAGCTCATAACAGGAGGTTTGCTACTACAGATTTTGCTGCCATTGATGTTCATGTTGCAGGCATTCGTAATCTCCTTTTTACCTCGGCTGAGATTTTTATTACTATACTTTGTTTTAGTATGTGTGGTTTAGAAATTGTACATGATATTTGTGGTCTTTTACTCAACATTAATTCATATTGAGATTGTTTGCATCTCTCATTGCCAAACATAAGCGTTTTTTTTTTTTTTTTTTTTTTTTTTTTTTTTTTTTTTTTTTTTTTTTTTTTTTGCTAAAATTATGGACTTTTATTCTCAAAAGCATATATATGCTCCAATACCACGTTTTACTTTTGAATGTCATATTTGAATCGTATTTTTGGGAATGATCTTTATAGTACTTTATTCTATGGTCACTGTTAGTGCCTTTTTCTTCATGTGGTATTTACAGATGATCGATTTATGTTGTAAAACGTTACAGTGTTGTCATTGCCGATTTTACACCCGTAAGGCCGCAACGCGGCCGCCGCCGCCATACTTATTTTTGTATTATTTGAGGAACATAATAAACATTTTTGTTTTTTTTGACCAATTACTTAATGAGCAATTACTTGATTGTTGGGTTTTGACCAAGTGACACTGCTGCTATGTGATACTGCTGCTGAGTAATACTGCTGCCATGATAAAACTGCTGCTAGTGTTAATGACTCTGCTGCTGAAGACAAACTGCTGCTTGGTGAAACTACTGCTGAAAGGATTAACATTGTATACGATAGGATAATTATGGAATAGATTCTGTGTATAGTATATCCATTTAGATTATTCTTATCTTGTAGAGAAAGATATTGTAAACCTAGTAGGACTCCTTGGCCTATAAAAGGAGGTTCCTAGGGTTAGTTTAGATGTGACAGAATTACGTATTAGTTTACACTTCAAGGTTGTAAAACCCTAGCATTGTCAAGTGCTCGTATTAATAATATTGAGGTGTTGAAAGTGAATCTTTAATCTTCTTAAGTTAAGCTTTTATATTCCGCATTTAAGCTTAAGTGTTTATTCAAGTTAATTTCTATACAAGATCGTTTAAGCTCAACTGGGATCAACAAGTGGTATCAGAGCTTGGGATCTAGAAGTTATAATCAAGAAGATTTTGTTTCTTTAAAGTTTGCTGTTCCAAATCGTTTGCTTAAGATGGGTAATGAAACTCATATGGTGACTGCTTCAAGGGTACCTATGCTCAATCCTTCTGAGTATGAGCTATGGAAGAGGAGGATCAGACAATACATTCGCATGATCGACTTCAACATGTGGAATGTGATTGTTAATGGTGATTCTGAACCAGAGAAGAGTGCTGATGGTAAGGAGATACCAATTAAGTCTGCTGAAGCTAATGCAACAAGGAAGCTGGAAATCAAGGCTCATAGTATTCTCTTAATGGGAATACCTAATGAATTTCAAATGGACTTTGATGATTGTGAAACAGGAAAAGCATTGATGGATGCAGTGGAATTCATGTTTGGAGGGAATGATGCTACTAAGAAATCCAGGAAGAACATGTTGAAGCATCAGTTTGAAAATTTTACTTCTGAATCTGGAGAAAAGATAATTGGCACATACAACAGGCTAAATCAACTAGTTAGTCATCTAAAGCTTGTTGGTTATGTTGTTCCACAGGAAGATGTGAATCTCAAGTTCCTAAGAAGTCTTGCACCTGAATGGAGTATGCATACAGTGGTGTGGAGGAATAAGCCTGACTTTGAAACAATGAAGTTGGAGAGCCTCTACAACAATTTAAGGGTGTATGAATCTGAATTGGCTACTTCTTCTACTTCATCTTCTAGTGCACAAAATCTTGCTTTTGTGTCTTCAAAATCCAAAGAGACTCAAGAATCTCACTCTACTGCTTATGGAGTCTCTACTGCTGATGGATCTGCTGCTGGTTCAAATGACAAGATTTCTACCAGTGATGTTGCTTTATGTGGATTCTTGGCTGAGCTTACTACTACCATAAGGTCACATGTCATAAATCAAGATATGGATCATATTGATCCAGATGATCTTGAAGAAATTGATCTCAAATGGCAAATGGCAATGTTGACTTTAAGAGCAAGAAAGTTCTGGAAAAAGACTGGAAGAGAAGTCAAATACAAGGCTAAGGAGAGTCCAGGGTTTGACAAGTCTAAGATTGAATGCTACAATTGCAACAGGAAGGGACATTTTGCTAGAGAATGTAGATCTCCAAAGAAGAATGCTGATGTTCCAAAGAAGACTGAAGAATCAAAGACTGCACTTGTGTCATGTGATGGGCTGGGAGACTATGACTGGAGTGATATGGCTGAAGAAGAACCAAATTTCTCTTTGGTTGCTGTTGTTCAACCCAAAGTGCATAACTTTGCACTTATGGCATATGGTTCATCATCAGGCTCTGACTCTGAGGTATCTAATGACTCTGAATCATCTGGTTGTTCTTTTAAATCTTGTTCTGACACTATAGAAGTACTTAAGGCTAGGAATGAGAGTTTAAATAGAGAAGTTGAACACCTAAAACTTGATAACTTAGGTTATAAAGTAGGTATTCAAAATGTTGAGAGAAGGTTAGAATATCTCAAAGAGTGTGAAAAAGAATATGTAGATCAACTTAATCTCAGAGATATAGAAATTTTTAAGAAAAATAGTGAAGTAGAAGTTCTTAAAAATAAGTTAGAAGAAGCTGAAAAAGATAAAGAGGCAACTCTTGCTGAAAAAGAAAAACATGTAGTAAGAGTACAAAAACAACAATTTGCTTCTGATTTGGTTCATAAGTCTATAGAGAGCACCTTGATGAGAAAAGGCAGTGGAATTGGATATAATGAAGTGGCTCCTCCAGCCAAAAGTGCTTATGCTCCACCAGGAAAAGAGCTATCCTTCATTAGTGAGCTAGAAATTGGAAAACCTGTAGGTGAAAGTAGCACAAGTGTCTTAGAAACACCTAAGGTTGAGACTAGAAAATTTCCTGAAGCTCCTACTATAGAAGAATGGTATTCTGATAGTGACAGTGAAGAGGAACAGGTTAAACCAATACTAACAGTTAAAAAGGAAGAAATTCCTACTCAAGTTAAACCTAAGGTTGAACAGGTAAAGTTTGTTAAGCCTGTATTAGGAAATAAACTCTCTAGGAGAATGGTAGAGTACAATGAGATGCCTAGAGAACAAATGAAATGTTTTGATAATCAGCCTAGGGGTAACCAGAGAAACTTTAACAACCTAGTTTCACACAGATTAGGTAGTCAGTTTCAATTACAAAATAAGGCTTGTTATAAGTGTGGTAGCTTTGACCACTTGATTGGTAGATGTCCTGAACACCAAAAGCATGTGTGGAATCAATACACTAGGGTGAATCACAAATATGTTACTAAAAAGACTCACTCTCATCCTAATAGGAATATGGTTCCAAGAGCTGTGTTATTGAGATCTGGTGCAACTAGATCTATTTATGCTGCTAAAACAAATGGTGTTTTCAAAAATACAACTGGTTCTTTCACTGGCTCTACTGCTAGTAAGCACTCTGCTGCTAGTATGCATTCTGCTGCTAGTAAGCAATCTGCTTCTAATGCAAAACTTTCTACTTCTGAGCCAAAACATCTTCCAAATACAGTTGTTGGTAATCACTTTTATGCTGTTAAGGCCTCAGCTTGCTGGACTTGGAAACCAAAATCAAATGTTTCAAATACTGTTTCCAAGAATAGTAGTGCATCAAGTGATTTAAAGAAATTTGATTATATTGATGCACAAGGCAGATCCAAGTCAGTAATGGCTTGGGTCCCCAAGAGAAACTAATTTCTCTAATTTTCATGTGCAGGTCAATCTACTGGATGAGCTTAAGGATATGGTTATTGTTGACAGTGGATGCTCTGGACACATGACAGGAGATGAGTCTCAACTTGAAGATCTTGAGGCTTTTGATGGTGGTTATGTAGCTTTTGGGAATGATCCAAAAGGTGGAAAGATTGTTGGAATAGGAACTCTAAGAACTGGAAATTTGGACTTTGAGAGGGTGTTCCTTGTGAAAGGACTTAAGTTTAACCTTTTTAGTGTCTCACAAATGTGTGACAAAAAGAATTTTGTTCTTTTTACAGACACTGAGTGTATGATTCTTTCTCCTGATTTTCAATTGCCAGATGACAAATCTGTGCTTCTGAAGGTCCCCAGAAAGGAAAATATATACAGTGACCATATTAAGAATATTATTCCTAAGAGGGCTTTGACTTGTCTAATTGCAAAGGCAACTATTGATGAGTCCAAATTATGGCATAGAAGATTGGGACATCTGAACTACAAGACTATGAACAAATTGGTGAAAGGAAATCTTGTGAGAGGGATGCCTACAAAGATTTTTGAGAATTGTGAAACTTGTGTTGCATGTCAAAAGGGTAAACAACACAGAGTTTCTTTCAAGTCCAAGACTGTAAACACAAATACTGAGCCACTACACTTGCTACACATGGATTTATTTGGGCCTGTATTTGTAAAAAGTTTGAATAAGAAGTCATATTGTCTTGTTGTCACTGATGACTTTAGCAGGTTTACTTGGGTGTTCTTTCTAGCCACTAAAGATGAAACTCCAGGAATACTCAAAGCTTTCATTACAAGAGTTGAAAACCTGCACAATCACAAGGTGAAGATTATCAGATGTGACAATGGTACTGAGTTCAAGAACAGTGAGATGAATCAATTCTGTGTGGGAAAAGGAATACTTAGACAGTACAGTGTAGCAAGAACTCCACAACAGAATGGTGTTGCAGAAAGAAGAAACAGGACACTTATTGAGGCTGCAAGAACTATGCTATCTGATTCAAAACTACCTGTACCTTTTTGGGCTGAAGCTGTGAACACTGCATGTTTTGTGCAAAATAGAAGTAAGGTAGTCAAGCCTCATAACAAGACTCCATATGAGCTATTTCATGGAAAGAAGCCAATGATTGATTTTCTCAAACCATTTGGATGTCCTGTTACTATCTTAAACACTAAGGATTAGCTAGGCAAATTTGATGAAAAAGCTGATGAAGGAAATTTGGTTGGTTACTCTGTAAATAGTAAAGCCTTCAGGGTATATAATAAGAGAACCAAACATGTAGAGGAGAATCTGCATATCAAGTTTAGTGAAAACACATATAATTCTGCAGGGAAAGGACCAGAATGGTTATTTGATGTTGATATTCTTGCCAAAACAATGAATTATGTTCCTGTAATTGCCAGTGTTGATAAACCACAGGAAGAGTTTGTTGTGATTGAGAAATTGAAGATTGGTCCAACCTTTGTACCTTTTAAGAAAGAACAAAGCCCTCTAGATGATGTTGTTTCTCATGATAAACCTAAGGAAACTGAAGAAGGTATTGAAATACCAAATGAAGCAGAAAAAGAAACTAATGAAGTTCCCAAGGTAGTTGTTGATGTCTCTCCTACACAGCCAGAAGACTCTACTGCTGACTCAGAAGACTCTACTGCTAGGCCAAAAGATACAACTACTGCTCCACCACATTCTGCTTCTAAGCCTACTAACTCTACTGCTACTTCAATGTTTCAGAATTTGGATACTCAAGGTAGACCTAATACTTATTCTATCTACCCTGACGATCCAAATATGCCTTCTCTAGAGAACATATACTATGATACAGATGATGATGCCCTTGATGGTAAGCTATTTGGAGCTGATGCTGACATAACTAATTTGGAGCTCAATATTCCTATTAGTCCTACAACTACCACAAGAGTACACAAGGATCATCCCAAAGATCAAATCTTAAGTGATCCACAATCATCTATTCAAACCAGGCAGATGACTAAAGCACTGAAAGATCTTCAACATCAAAGTTTCTTTGCCAGATCTCTGCATCAAAGAAATAGTCATAAAGATCTTCAAAATTGCCTGTTTACATGTTTTCTTTCTCAGATAGAACCCAAGAACACTTACAAAGCCTTACAAGAAGCAAGTTGGCTGGAAGCAATGCAAGATGAGCTTCTACAATTCAAGCTCCAAGAAGTTTGGACTTTGGTTGAGCTGCCAAATGGAAAAAGGGTGATTGGCACAAAATGGGTTTTCAGATGCAAAAGAGATGAGAGAGGAATTGTCATTAGGAATAAAGCAAGGTTAGTAGCACAGGGATACACACAACAAGAAGGCCTTGATTATGATGAAGTGTTTGCACCAGTGGCAAGAATAGAGGCAATTAGAATATTCTTGGCTTATGCTTCATACAAAGATTTTGTGGTATATCAGATGGATGTCAAGAGTGTTTTTCTGTATGGGACCATTACTGAGGAAGTTTATGTGTCTCAACCACCAGGCTTTGAAGACCCTGATCATCCTGACAAAGTTTACAAAGTAAATAGAGCAATGTATGGATTACATCAAGCTCCTAGAGCTTGGTATGACACCTTGTCCACATATTTGTTAGAATCTGGGTTTAGTAGAGGAAAGATTGACAAGACTTTGTTTCTCAAAAGACAAAAAGGTAATATTTTGTTGGTTCAAATATATGTTGATGACATCATATTTGGATCTACAAACAGAGATATGTGTGTTAGCTTTGAGAAGCTAATGAAAGACAAGTTTGCTATGAGTTCAATAGGAGAACTCACTTTCTTCTTGGGTCTGCAAGTTACACAGAAAGAAAATGGCATATTTATTAGTCAGGATAAGTATGTCAATGATATATTGAAGAAGTTTGGCTTTGTAGATGCTAAGCCTGCCAAGACTACCATGGACAAAGATAAACCATTGCTGAAGGATGAATATGGAAAAGAAGTGGGCATTCACTTGTACAGATCTATGATTGGCTCATTGATGTATCTTACAGCATCAAGGCCTGATATCATGTTTGTTGTGTGTGCCTGTGCAAGATTTCAAGTGTGTCCCAAGGAATCACATCTCAATGCAGTGAAGAGAATTTTTAGATATCTGAGGCATCAACCTAAATTGGGCCTTTGGTATCCTAAGGATTCACCTTTTGATTTGGTCTCCTACTCAGATAGTGATTATGCTGGAGCTTCTTTGGATAGAAAGTCTACAACAGGGGGTTGTCAGTTCCTTGGAAGCAGGTTGGTGTCATGGCAATGCAAGAAGCAAACAGTGGTGGCTAATTCTACAACAGAAGCTGAGTATGTGACTGCTTCAAGTTGTTGTGGACAGGTTTTATGGATGCAGAATCAATTATTGGATTATGGGTACAATTTCATGAATACTAAAATCCATATTGATAACAACAGCACACTTTGCATAATTAAAAATCCTGTTTTTCATTCTAAAACAAAACATATTGAGATAAGACATCACTTTATAAGGGATTGCTATGAAAAGAAGTTGATTCAAATTGTTAAAGTTCATACTGATAACAATGTTGCTGATCTTCTCACTAAACATTTTGATGTGGGGAGGTTTCAATTTTTAATTGCAAACATTGGTATGATCAATCTTTGAAAAACTTATCTCTTTGTTTTTGTTTAAGTTTGTAAAATGAATGTGCTGCTTGTTATTCTGCTGCTTGTTAATGAGTATACGTTTGTGATATAATGTACTATGCTGCTCTTTGATTTTCTAACTCTACTGCTAGTACATATGTTGGTTGTTTGTTTTGTGGTGTTTGGTCTAACATTTTGCAGGTATATGAATGATGATTTGCAAGGAATTGAAACAAGCAAGTTTATATCATTCATTCATTCAAAAAGTACAAAGATCAAACATCAAAAGACAAAATACAAAAGCAGACATCACAACCTAACACCTACATCTCCATCACTTCCTAGGGCATGGAAGCCCAAACACAATCTCTCTATCCTTTGGGAGAGGAGGGTTCTGTTTTGATGGTCCAAGAGAAAGACCAGGTGATGGTTGTGGCCTTGGCCTTGAAGATTGTGGCCTCTCAGGAGTGGAAGGTGGATTGCTTGCTGGTTCTTCCTCATCTTCATCAGATGATGTGTAGATGAAGGGAGATTGATAATGATGCACTGGAGGAGGTGGTTGCACAGGAATCCAAGCTTGGTCTTCTGATGATTCTGATGATGCTGGAGACTCAGGGGACATAGGTTGTTTACCTCTTGAGGTGCTTGGAGTTTGATTTAGGTTGAGAAGATCTTTGAATACAGGAAGATCATGCTTCCTCTTACGTGCTTGTTCTTTTGTCCTACAACCAAACCGTGGAGGACGAAAAGGTGGAACATAGGGTTCCATTGGGGATTCATCCTCTGATGCTGAATCGGATGATATATTGATGATTTCGGGTGTTGATTTCATTGTTTGGTGATTTGATTGTAAAGATGGATAGTATTGGTTGTGAGTGTGGCGTTTTTGAATGAGATTAGGGTTTGATTGCATTATTTAGGGAAAAGATCTCGCCGGTCTTATAGGGATTACGGAGTGATATGTGCATTAATTGTTATGGATCGTTGACCAAGGTCTATAGTCAACTCTGCTGCTGGCTCCAGTTCACTCTGCTGCTAGTTCTATCACTCTGCTGCTAGTTGCGAATGACACGGTTATGCTGCTACTGTTGTAAGTAAGAGGGTGTTATGTGTAACTTCCATCCATCAGTTTAAAACCTAATTGATCTTTATAATTGGTTTTCATATGTTCTCAATTGAAGTTATCACAAACCCTTACACCTCATCATTCTCATAATCACAAATCCCCAAATTCTCTAAAACCTAATTCATGGAGCTTTCACGTACCTGGGTTGAGCAACACAACAGTGTGGTCATTTTGAATGAAGAGTTAGTTCCTGAAGGTTTCACAGACATGGTAAAGTTTTTGAATGCTACTTCTCTTAGGTATGCACTCACTGTGAACCCTACTATATTTGTTTCCTACATCAAACAGTTTTGGTTTACCGCTAAAATCAAAACTATGAATGTGGAAAAACATGTCAGTGCTTTAGTAGATGGGCAAAAGGTTCGTGTAACTGAATCATCTATAAGGGAATCTCTTCTCTTAGATGATGAGACAGAGACCACTTGTCTTGCTAATTCTGCTATTTTTGCTGGTTTAAAAGATTTGGGGTATGAGGGGAAACATACAAATTTAAAATTTCAAAAAGCTCTCCTCTGTCCTCAATACAAGTTTTTGATACATCTACTCCTTCATTGTTTAAGTCCTAAAACATCTGGGTGGCATGAGTTCAGTACTACCATTGCTTCTGCAATGCTATGTCTGTGCAAAGGTCAACCATTTAATTTTTCAAAAATGATATCGGAGGGGATATTTAAAGGTGTTAAAGATGGTTCTTATTTGTTATATCCAAGGTTTATTCAGATCTTTATTGAACACCAAATTTCTAAAACAAGAACCCATGCTGCTAAATATGATGCTCCAAAATTGGTTTCAAAAACTTTTACCTTTTTGAAAAAGCATGGCAAAAGTTTTTCAGGTGCACATACAAATCTTACATCTTTCATGGTACAACTTGTGCATAATATCCAGGGTGAAGGATCAGGAAATCCCACTGATTCCCATCACACACCCATTGTTACCATATCTGTTACACAACCTACAAAACAATATACACGTAGGAAAACCAAAAAGAACACTGATCTACCTCAGGATAGTGTTAGTATGGCTGTATCAGATGAGGCTGTCCTAGGTGATGGAGAGGACATGTTGGCAAGGGCTGTCACTACTGCTTCTCGCTTAGCAGCAGAGCAGGACAGTGATAACATCATTAAGACCCAAACCAAGGCAACATCTAGAGAAAAGGATTCTTATGACTCTGCTTCTCAGGATGGTAACCCTAGCCAAATGGATAACATAGGGGGCTCAGATGATCAAACTAGGTTTGATACTGAGTTTTTGTCCCAAGATTCACCTCTCGGACCAGGTCACACAGGTCGAAGTGATGAGGACAGACCAGTGACACATGAATTGACGGATCCACTTGTACATGATGACAATGTCAATGATTCACCTCTCGGACCAGGTAATACAGGTCGAAGTGATGAGACTATAATGCAACTTATAAAGGAATTGACGGCTACTTGTACCACTTTGGGGTTGAAGTGTCAGTCTTTGGAAGATAAAGTTCTTACTCTATCTGATGTTGTTACTGGACAAGACAAGATCATCAGCAAAATGCGCAAACAGATTAAGAATTTTCGGAAATCAAGATCTTCAACCTCCTTGAAAAGATTGAAGCAGGTGGGCACTAATCAAGTTGTAAGTTCTTCTGAACCATCTACTCATTTGGAAGAGGATGCTTCCAAACAGGGGAGGAATGATGATACAATGGGTTCAGGGGAGGTAAATTTTGATGAAGTTGATAATGTTCAAGATATGGATACTGGAATAGTTTCAGGGGAGGTTCCAGTGATTGAAGAGATGGATGTGGATAGTCCTCAGGATGATGAAGATTTTGTGGTTGCAGATAAATCAGGGAATGAAGTTGTTATGGAAAAGATGGTTGCTGCACAAGAAAAGGTGGTAGAAACTCTTAAAACTTTGGAGTCTGAGCAACTAGTGAAGGCAACAGGGTTGATGGGTAATGTGTTAAAGACTTTGGAAGATTCAGTGGGAAAACATGTTGAAAATGCTGCTATTGCTGACTCTACTGCTGTTCATAATTCTGCTGCTAAGGATGTTTCTGGTTCTGCTGGTAGTGGAATAGTGAATACTGCTGAATTACAAGATTCTGCTGCTGGGTCTATGGACAATGCTGCTGCAGAGGCAATGGTTTTGCTAAGTAAGAAGACTACTGATGACTCTACTTCTAAACATACACCACAACTACCAACTAAATCATTATCACAACCTATCACAACAACAATCACAACATCAGCAACAAGAAAACCTCAAAAAGGAATAACAATAAGAGAACCTGTTGCTACTCAAAGGAAGACAAACATAACATCTTCTACAGATAAAGGTAAAGGCAAGCAAGTTGATATTCAGAGGTGGATGTATAAAGGCATTGATTTCACAGATATACCTTTTGATTCTTGGCCTAAGGAACTTCTAAGTGAATATGATTCTGTTGTTGCACTTAAATTACATGATGATGATCAACAGTTACTTTTGGAAGAAGAGAAAAGGCAGGCTGAAGAATTAAGGAAGTATGATGAATGGGTCAATGAGAAGATCAGAATTGATGTTGATATTGAACTCCAAAAGTTGATCAAAGAAGAAGGTAATGAAACTTCAACTTTTGATGTGCAATCCTGGTACAAGGAGTTCACTATCAAGAAGAGAAAGCAGAATGATGCTGCTAGAAAGAAGATAAAGATACTTAAAGGTCCAACTGTTAAACAACAAAGAAAAGAATATGAAAGATATCTAAAGAATATGGCTGGATGGAAATTGATAGAGTTGAAACCTTATTCTGATAAAGAGGTTTTTGACTTGTATCAACAAGCTAAGAAAAGAACAGATACTTTCTATCCTATGGGATGTGCTGAGGACTTGGAACAGATTGCTCAGATGAACAAGAAGTTGGTATCTGAAAAGGTAGCTGAAGCAGAGCATGTTCAAGAAGCTGATGTTGTTAAACAGATTGATGGTGATACTACAAAAACTACTTCTTCTGTGCAAGGTGATAAAAGAAAGGGTGCTTATTAAAAATCAATTGCAAAGAAGAAAAGAAGGATAGGTGAAGGTAGTAGTTCTATGCCTGAAGGAGATGAGTTTAAATATGGTCTTGATCACATTCCTTCTGAGCATCAAAAAGAACAATTGAAGGGTTACACTATGGTTGGCAAAATGGAAGATCCTGAAGTAGTTGATGCAAAACCATTAGGAGTCAAATATCCTATTATCAAAGTAACTACAGGATATGATACTAATATTGGAGCATTTCATGATGTCCAGAGATCTGATGGTAAGACTCACAGGTTTCTTAGATTTCAACAGATGTTACACTACTTTGATAAAGAGGATGTTGAAGACTTGTGGAAGTTATACAAGGCAAAGTTTGGAGCTGAGAAGTTTGATGGTAAAAAGTATGAGATAGAGAAAATTGATCATATCATAACTTCTTCTGATAATGTTATGTGGAGAGCTCTTAAACTTATGTTTAAACCTTCAAAGGATGATTCTGAATGGACAGAGATAGTAGAATACAAAGTAAGAAAATGGAGACTCTTTCAAGATTCTGGAGTTCATGTGTTAGATATTGGACCAATTACTTTGTATATGCTAGCTGAAATGGATTACCCAGTGGTAAGATACTGGAATATTGTCAATCAGATGGTTAATGGTGACAAATCACTTAAGTTGCAGAAAGACTATGATTCTGATGATCAAGCATTCAATTTGCTGTCAAAGTATAAGAAGATATTTGATCAACTGAATGCTCAAGAGTTGAAGTGTTTGGAAGCATCCTCCTAGTGATGTTTTGAACTTTGAAGAAACTTGAATATTTAGAAATAAATATTAAGTTTAGGGGAGGATTGTTGGGTTTTGACCAAGTGACACTGTTGCTATGTGATACTGCTGCTGAGTAATACTGCTGCCATGATAAAACTGCTGCTAGTGTTAATGACTCTGCTGCTGAAGACAAACTGCTGCTTGGTGAAACTACTGCTGAAAGGATTAACATTGTATACGATAGGATAATTATGGAATAGATTCTGTGTATAGTATATCTATTTAGATTATTCTTATCTTGTAGAGAAAGATATTGTAAACCTAGTAGGACTCCTTGACCTATAAAAGGAGGTTCCTAGGGTTAGTTTAGATGTGACAGAATTACGTATTAGTTTACACTTCAAGGTTGTAAAACCCTAACATTGTCGAGTGCTCGTATTAATAATATTGAGGTGTTGAAAGTGAATCTTTAATCTTCTTAAGTTAAGCTTTTATATTCCGCATTTAAGCTTAAGTGTTTATTCAAGTTAATTTCTATACAAGATCGTTTAAGCTCAACTGGGATCAACAACTTGATAAACAAATGTATTTCCTTATCAATCTTTCATTAACAACGTCCTTGTTAAATATTCTTTGATGAGTATTTACTTGATGAACAATTTTGTTTTTTCCATTTATTTTGATAAACAACTTCTTTACTGAAATTTCATTGATGAACAATTGCAAATTCAAAGTTTGTTCATCATAATTTTGATTTTATTCATCAAATATTGAAGCTTTTATAAATTACTAAAACATTTTATTCTAATGAACACCTTCAAACTCTAAAATCACAAAATTGTTTTAATGAGACATATCATCGAACATCTTATGGGTGGTTTCATGAACACATGATTACTTCGAATTTTTTTGAGAAAAAATTTGAGAAAAATAAAAAGGGATTTTCTAATATGTGCCACAATGACATATGTTTATATGTATTTATTGAACATAATAGTTTCCTAAATTATGTTAATTTTGTATAGAATTATATTAAAATGATAAATGAAAGCAAATTAGTAAATTATTAAGGGAAAATTTCAAAAATACGTTAAAAATTGAATTTGTGTCCACAATGTAGTCAAGAATATTGCAAATTCTAATTTTGGTCATGTGCGACCGTGCTACTGCGCGACCCCATTTATAATTTGACATGTGGCATGACAAAAGGTACCATTCTAATCATTTGGTGACACACTTGTCAAATTTTGAATGGATAAAAGGTACCATTCTAATCATTTAGTGACACGCTTGTCACATTTTGAATGGGTCGCACAGTCGCACAGCCGCTGGTCGAGCATGGCAAATGTGTGACTCCATTCAAAATGTAACAAGTGTGTCACCAAATAATTAGAATGGTAATTTTTTGTCATGCCACATATCCAATTATGAATGGGGTCGTGCAGTAGCACGGTCGCACATGACCAAATGGGGAAATTGCAAAATTCTTAACTCAGTTGTGGACCCAAATTCGATTTTTGGCATACTTTTGGAATTTTCCCAATTATTAATATCAAGAGACAATTAAACATGGTAACATGTGTTCATTGAATGGTTCTAATATTTTTTGAACATCAAATTATATAAAAAAAAAAAAAAAACTAGCAAGGAGCTAGATTACAAAAAAAATAAGATAAGGATTTTTAAGCCAATCGTTCCAAACAAACGAGGCTTTACATCTAGACTTACACCAGTAAAAAGAACAAGAGATAACATTGTCAAAAATAACCTCCTTCATGGGAATCTTATCATCAAAGAGACGCTTATTACGATAATTCCCCACATACCACCATAACGAGTACCAAATACCCTCGAACATATGTTTGAGCTTAGAATCCATATGACAAGACACAATCCACCTTTTTCATTCATCATACGAGTTCACCTCTTCAAAGATAATGTTCCAACATCGGGCAATCTTTCTGCCCATCTCTCGAACCATATTACATTTAAAAAACAAATGATCCGAAGTCTCAGCACCGTGATCAAATATGGGGCATGAAATGGATTGAATATCAGTACGTCTTCGAGAGATGTTAATTCGAGTAGGAAGGGCATCACTCCTAATCTTCCAAGCAAGAATATTAACTTTAATAGGAACACACTTCACCCACCTTGTCGTATCACTGATTTTTGGGAGTCGAACCTCGTCAATTAACTTTCGAGTAGATGCCACCATAAATTCACCCGAGTTCTCGAAGCTCCACACCCACCTGTCATACATCGGAACAAGATTAATAGACCTTACAATCTCCGACAAAATATTGAGCTACTCCTCCTCAATACCCCCCCCCCCCCAACAGTACAATGAAAAGAGCACTCCAGATTCAAATCATTCAGATTTGAGCTTACAGTTACTTCCTTCTCAATCTCCAGCGCATACAGACAAGGCAAAATGGTTTTAAGGATACCACCCTCATACCAGTTATCAAGCCAAAATTTGATCATGTCCCCATTACCCAATCTAAGTTTCAAAAACTCAAAAATATCCACCCCTTTTATCTGCAACACCTGAATTTCATTCACAATGGAAAGCCAACATGACACAAATTAGAAGAAGCCAAATAAAAAAGATGAACTATTAATATTAATTTAGGGTTTGTTAATCAATATTTGTTATAGTAATATCGTTTTACCTCAAATTGAATGAAACCACATTAATGATGAAATTCGATTTCTTGAAATAGGTTCTAATTTGTAGCGATTTAAGAAATATATGATGGAAATTGCACAGACATCAAAATCTGATTTTGTTATTTTGAATGATTTTTTAAACTAAAAATGGGTAAAGATTTTTTTTGGGTAAAAGGTCAAAAGACCCGGTAAATAGATTACTCCAAAAAAGCGTTTAAGTACATAGGATATGGGTGAGTCCCATATCTCAGCCCGTCACATAGGCGAAAAGCTTACATAACAAGATACTTCCTATTTTTTAAAAAGAAAACAAACCACTACTCAAATAATAACAAAGACAATGATGAAATAAAATTACTTCCTAAGACCTTGAAGCTTAGTGCCATACATGGCATTAAAAGCATCTAAATTCCCTGGAAGATCATAAACCTGCTGCGCATAGTCATCGTAATCATATCCATCATAGTCGTATTCACGCTCTTGGTTACCACCAAATAGATTAACGGACTCATCAAACGTGTTAACAACCTCCTCATCATCACTATCAGACACAACGATCTCTCCCACCTTAGAAAATGGGTTACCTCTCTTAGTATAAGGAGTAGACGGAGAAGAAAAAACAGTAGGCTTAGAAGTCCCAACCTGTTCATTCTCTTTCGGATTACTCACAAGGGGTTCTTGTGATGTAGTAGCAGTCTTTAAAGACCCATCCTCTTTAGCTTCCAATGTACTTCCAGACGCCACATCCAAAGTCACTTCCTTAGTAGGAATACCAAAATCATCAGTATCAACCATATTAAGGGCATCAAACTGATTAGCTATAGCAATATTCGTTCCACTTGTACTAGGCACATCAGTAGCCTTTTTCTTGTTGACATCCACTTTCTTAGGTTCAGGGGGAGGCTTTTTGGGTTGATAAATGAACTTCTTACCCACAGCAGGTTTAGTAAACCCTCCTTGACCCGTATTAGTAGAACCACTTTGTTTACCCTTCTTCTTGTTGTGACAGTTTGGAAACCATCATTTCCACTCTTTGAAGGCTGATTAGGGGGTAAAACGGATTTTCGACATTCAACAAGAGTATGACCAAAGATCTTACACGTATCACATCGAGGTGGCCTCCACTCGTATTCCACCCGTATCTTTTCAATAGTCGACCCCGACCCATCAAGTAGGGGATTTCAACAGTTAAGTTGTCCCTAAGTACCTCATCCGACTTTACTTCAATCATGCATCTAGCAAAACTACTACGGCCCCATGATTCCTGGCACATTTGGCTAGTATAAGCATCAAGCATTTTAGGCGTACCAATCAATGTGGCAAGGAGACTAAGACCATCATCAGAAAACATAGCAAGACGAACATCCTGAAATTTAACCCACACCGGGATGTTGGTCAAATCCTCTTTGAGTAAATTGGTGTTCAAAGTCCAAGGTTTAAGAATAATTGGAACGTTTCTAATCAACCAAGGACCGTTTTCAAGGACATCCTCAACACCTTTCTTCGAAATAAACTTAAAGAAAAAGCACCCCTTTGCATTCATCATAACCTTCTGTAAACCATACTTAGTCCACGTATTGCGTACATAGTAATCAACAACAGGAAAAGCAAGGCGTTGGCCAATGAAATATCCGTACAGAGTATACTCAAACCTAGTATTCACCTCTTCAACCATTGTCATATGGACAGAAAGATCCACACCCTTAGATATCTTGCTACATTCCAGCCTACGAAAGTTAGACGTGTGTTTCTTATGATCATTAGAAGTAGCACTAGCATATGACATAGAAGATTGTTTCAAAGCATCCACACCAACCTTATCAATACCAACAGTCCCATGTAAATTCGTAACAACCTTTTCAGAATCCAGAGATTGGTTAGCAGCCCCATGTGAACCATTCGACTCATTAACAAAAGAATCAAGTGAAACCGGCTTCACTTGTTTATTTTTGTCCACTAGTGTAGATAATTCTATATCACCATCATCCACACTCCAATCAGAAATAATAGGTCCAAACGATGCATGTAGAGGTTGATTTGAACAAGGATCACCATTACTAGGAGGAGCATTATCGTAATTCATTTTAGCCATCAAGTGAAACCGGTTTCACTTGTTCAGGAACCAACTTATCAACACCACCAGATGCATTCGAAACTGATTGTGCAACCATAGAATCTGCCCCATCCTTAACGCTTAGACCGTGACCAGATTCATCATCATGTGCACCGGTAGCAGTGGAAACAAATACATCATTAGGGTTCCTAATACTCCTAGCAACTTCGCGAGTTTTAGAACGTTTGAATCTAGCACTCAATTCATCAAAGTTCACATTAACAGGTTGTGTTAATGAACTAGTACCCATCGAATCACCAACATCAACGTTAATATTCCCAATGGACTTAGAACCATCAACTTGAGTGTTATCCACAGAACGAGTAGCACCATACAAACCCTTAGTCGCACTCTTAGAACTCAAAAAACCCTTATTCATCTCCTACCACCACTAAAACAAAGCAAACAAGAAGCAACCAATAACACCAGCAACATGCAATACCCGAAAATCAACATAAAACCCTAATTGCTTAGGGTTTAGAGTCGAACACCAAAAAGCTAAGAAGGGTGGCAGTGGCAGCGGTATCACCCACCGGCAAGGTGATGCCGGCGGTGAACACCGCCGCCACCCCACCGGCATCATCAACGGCAAGAGCTAAACGGCAAATATTGCCTTCGAAGCATGGTTGTTTCAAAACCAAAATATGACCGTTGCATTAAATGTAAGTATAAAAAAGTTGGGAGGTATGAAAAAGGCATGGTTGCCACTAAAAAGGGGTTGAGAGGTATGAAAAAAGTATGAATTAGGTGAAATGAGGTGGAATGATATTATTGATGGATTTGAGAGGTATTGATAATTTCGGAATCATGACTGCCAGTGTCCTAACCAGCACCCATGTTAATCCCCATGTTAATCCAATCAATAGAGTAGATCGTTCCTTATATAAATTAAATAAAACTCTAACCGACCTATGAATTATCTCACCACCGACCCACGTGAGATCAATAGCAATGTAATATCAAAAAATCAGTTAGAATTAGGAATGAATGGACCATGCACTAACGACAAAACAATATAATGAATTAATGAGATAGAGCAAAGTTTATGCCTTCAAATAATCAAACCTTGGCAACGCAAAAAACGAATCAAAAGCAACCGACCCACGATAAATTAAGACCAATAATCAATAAAATTAAAAGTTTATGAATCGTAGGAAGTAATAGTAATGTGAAGGATTCGTTTTTCGCCAAATTCGCCAAACACTAGAGAAACTTGGTTTTTTTTTTTTTTTTTTTTTTTTTTTTCGTAAAGATTTGAGCAAGTTGTGAAAGTACAGAAAAAAAAGAGAAAAAATGAATCTGAATTAAGAAGGAGAAAACAAAGACCCGTGTTAGGCTATTATTACTGTATAGACTTATTAGAAAATAGGTTTCCCATGGACGGAGCCAAGCGTGGGTTGGGGTTGGCCATGACCCATCCAAAACATTTGCTAGTTATTAATAACATATACATATTGTAATGTCTTAAATTCATTTAGTAGTTTTGGGCACACCCAAAGATAAATTTACTAGCTAATTCAAATACGTATGTTTAATATTTTAGATGTGGAGCATTCCAAATAACTAAAGTTTTAATCGTAAATGGCTAAGAAAAATACCCATATCACTTAATGATGTCACCAATTATTAACTTGCGAGTTGGTTTTTAGGCTATGTTTGGCACACAAGATTATTAAGAGATTATGCTTATTTTATCAAAAAATAATCTTTGTTTGCCAGACATACTTATAAGAGATTATATATATATATATATATATATATATATATATATATATATATATATATATATATATATATATATATATATATATATATATATATATATATAATCTCCCATAATCTCTTAAAACAAAAAGTTACTTCATGTAGCTTATAAAAATAATCTCTTTTTATAATCTCCGGCACTAGCACCAGCATCAGCACCATCTCCAGCAACAGTTATTTTTGTCAAACATACCCTTAATATGTAAGATTATAATATTATTTACTTTTCATATTTTACTTCTCATGAGTACTAAAGTTTAGAATGGGCAATAATCTTGTATACGGTGATTTTATTGCGGCCCACTCGAATAGAAAATCCTAGCTTTGTCACTGGGTTTTCCCCCTTTCTACACGATCATGACCCTTAAAGCCGATGATCACACCTAAAATGTTTATGAAGTTGACAAGAATCATTATGAAAATGTTAAAATTATATCTATAAAGATTTTTTATATTGTTGTTCTCTTTCTGTTAATCACATTGTTATTTTTGTAAAGACTCTTTTTAAATCTTACTCTTAAAAAGAAAAAGAAAAACTAGGGCGGAAGAAAATGAAAAACCGAACCTAAATCGAGAACCCGAGAAAAAAAAATAAATAAACACGATTGAAAAACAAAACTTTACTTTTTGATTTAATTTTAGACTAGTGATTGGGAAGCCTAAAGTTATGCCTAAGTCTACGTGGCATCATCCTGAAGGCTTTAGGGGACCCACTTTTTTAAAACCATCAGGATCATGCCACATATATTTAGGCATGAGTTTAGGCACACAAATTAAGTCTCTCAATTATTTTCCTTAGTTTTAACATAGAACCCAAACTGAAAAACACCAAATCGAAAATAACATAAAATCTAAGATTTTTGTGTGGTCACATGAATAATTCTTTTATATGTCTTTTGCATAGTCACTAGTTTATTATTATAATTATTGCATGTTTGTTTACTTTGTAAACTTAAAAAAAGTTATTTATGATGCATTACAATCTCAATCTAAAACATCAAGCCGTAAAATGACTCGAGGAAGAAGCCCTGACTAACTCCGTGCCAGCAGCCGCGGTAAAACAAAAAGTTGTACATAGATAAATCAAAACCAAACAGTTTCTAAAAAGAATAAACCAAACATATTCAACATGTTTTAAGTTTTAGAAGAAAAAAATCGAGCCAAGCCGAACCATCTCATATCTAAAAGAATCGTTTTGTTAGTGAAAATATTATACATATATCTCCTTTACACTCTAGTGATGATACATGTATATTAAAAGAGATTGAAAATTGTTAGCGATAGCTAACACGAAAACAGGATCCTGCACGCTGCGCTTGCGAGCTAGTGCACCATGACCAACGCGCCAGATTCTGTCTTCGCGCGCTTGGTTTTTCAAAATCGTTTTTCCTCTTACCTGACAAAGTTTGATCTTTTAATATAGGTTCGTACATGATATATAAGATGTTTTATAATATAGCAAGTGAATTATAACTTTGAGAGATCTTGTAAAAATGTCTAGTCTGTTTTATAAACCAGCTCAAAACCTTTTTACAAAACCTATCCTGTACAATATACTTATATTGTAAAGGACTCCTTGTGACTATAAAAGGAGGTACTAGGTTAGGTTTTAGATATCTCTGCAATACTTATCTTTAAGAAAAGCTTCAAGGTTGTAACCCTAGTGATAGCAAAGATCACTTGTATTATTATTAATAATATTGAAGTTGTTTGGTTGGTTTAAACACTCTTGTTCTTATACATTCATCACTGTAACATTCATACATCATTCATACAATATCTTCTAAGTGTTGAGTAGTAAATTCCGCGTACTACTTAACATATACTCAAAATATCTCTAACACAAGGCATGCGTTTAGATCCTCTCAGGTGAATCCCATATCTCAGCTCGTTACATAGGCGGAAAAGCTTATATAACAAGATACTTCATATTCTCTAAACAAGAAAATAAACCACTACTCAAAAGATAACATTAGACAACTATGAAAATAAAATTACTTCCTACTAAGGCCTTGGAGCTTGATACCATACATGTCATAAAAAACATCTAAATTCCCTGGAAGATCGTAGACCTGCTTCGCATATTAATCATAATCATAGTCATCATAATCATCTTCACGATCGTGACCACCACCAAATAGGTTCACTGACTCATAAAAAGTGTTCACAACCTCCTTTTAATCACTGTCGGAATCAACAATCTCTCCCACCTTAGACTTAAATGCTAGTGATTTACATAATGATAATATTGAACTTATTGAGATAAAAAAGATTGTGTTAAAGAAATTAAAGCTTTAGCTAGGGAAAAATGATGTTTGGAAAAAAGAAAGAATTAAAATTATTAACAAAGTTTAAGAGCTTAAGCTTGAGTGAAACACCCAAACATAACTAAACTTTAAAAAGAAAAATCCGAGTTGATATGCCGTATCCACAAATATGCCGTATCCACAAATATGCCGTATCTCTATTTGAGGATACGTCGTATCCACTACAGGCCAAGCCTGCACACTTTCTACACAAAACCAATTTCTAGAAATCATACTTGCTCTTAACGAAATGACTTGAAATTTTACATAGCTACTAAATATACCTTAATTAACATATATGCACTTTTACAAGTCATGTGCAAAAGCGGAAACATGTTTTCTGGAGTTGTGCCAAACACTCCTTTAAAACTACTAGCTAGACGATATCTAATCGTCTCATATCATGTCGTGATATCCAACCACGTTATACTAGCTAGACGATATCTAATTGTCACATTAACATGTATGGAATTCCCAGGCGGTGAATACTCATATGTGGCCTTTACCACCCTCTTGTACGAATGCAATCCGAGTATCACATGCTTATACAAGAGATTTCTAATCAATATTCCCGTATCATGAGTGCATAATCATGGGTCATCCTTATTAGATGCTATAAATGGAATTTCCTCTTTCGATTATCTAAAGCGCTCTATATAACTAATGGAACATCATACGTGCATACTTGACATGACTATTCATGCTTCTTGTAATCATCCTTAACTTGACAATTTTTCGGCTATATCCGAGTCTAACGGAATGTGGCCTAATTCGGCTATCTCCGAATCTATAAAACACTACTAGTTATCGGCTATATAAGATTCATGAGCTAAACGTGCTAACTTTCAGCTACATCTGAATCATAAGATAAACTTATATAACATCTGGCTATAACCTAATCATAACAAAACATGGCTAACGTCCGGCTATATCCGAATCATAACATAAACATGGATAACATCCGGCTATATCCGAATCATAACATAAACTTGGCTAGCATTCGGCTATATGTGAATCATAGCATAATAGATAATACTCGGCTATCTACGAGTCTAACATAAACATGGTATGTTTCGGTTATTTCTGAATCTACATATAAACATACTAAAATCATGTTTAATTATAAAACATGAAGTTAAATCCGTTGCTCACCTTTATTCTCTGTCTAGGCTTCGACTTGCTTCTTGCAAGCACCTAAACACAACAACAACAACATACTAACACTTTAATAATTTACACTAAACATATAATTTATGAACTTGCTTCATGGACTTACCTAACAAATGATGGATTAAATCTAGGGTTTACATAAAACCTCAATTTAACAAAACCCCCAAATAACATAATCATGAATTAAGGCATAATATGTAACAATTCACATTTTTTAGGATAATTACTATTCCCGGAAAATTTTACTATTCACTTTTACTATTCATTTTTCCCGAAAATTTTCCCGAAATTTGATTTTTATTTCTTGGGCTCAAGTGATAAATCATTTCCATGGCAAATTAAAAGTTTGACATTCATAAGCTCATTTTCGTGAAAGTTATTAAGGAATTACAGGGAATTACATGTTTTAGGGTAAAACGTCATTCAGAAATTCTACGTACAACGAAACTCGACCGCGTTAAGTGACCCCGCATCAGAAAAATGTTTGACACACTCATGATTTATTTGAGAATTAATCGTGACTGAGAAAAACATGACCAAAGACTTCCCGGCAAGTCACCCAAGCCTGTACTACTCTCGCATGAGCACGCTTAACCGTATGGCTGATTAACCGTTCCACCACAAAACGTGTTTCTAAAAAGAATTGAGTTTTCAACTTATTAGAAAAAGTCAACATATTTTTCCCTCCTCCATTGACCAAAAATCATCCCTTGATGTTATAAGTCATTCCTTGATTTTTAGGCTTACGGTTTGATGTCTAAAAGACATTTAATACCAACCGACACTAGACTGAGCCCAGTCTAGACATTATAAGTCATTTTAAATCATTTTTATCACATTAGAAAAGTAACATTTCACTTTTCTCAATTTTACGCAATATTCGTACGTTTTACGTATTACGCGTTTTAGACCCGTGTTTCCAGTTTTTAGCAGGGTTTTACCACCCAAATGGAACCTACCACTCATTTTATATTTTATTATGGGACATATGGACATGTCTAACAATACTTTAAAGTTCCATAATTTTACGACACCCGGTTTTACGTTTTGAGGCCTAATCATTTACGGTTGTCATTTCCCGGAGTCAAAACTCTTCCTAATACTTAGGATAATACCAAGCAAAGTCCACACCTTGTCCCCCAAGTTTAGGAACCGACCTAGGGGGGGGAATTCAGCCTTGTGTGTCTTAATCTCATGCTAGGAGCCTTAAGATGTGAACATGTGTTCAACTTGGCCTCCAAGTGTTGACTAGTCAACAATGTAACCTCCTCATTTGCATATAAATGCCTCTCCTTCCCCTCCTTGGCCATTCCAACGACCCACACACATAAAAACACACCATCATCCCATCCTTAGCTCATTTACTTCAAGTTCCATCCAAGAAATCAAGTGCAATATCCATACATAAACCCTAGTTTAGTTTTGATTCATCAAAACTACTTCAAATCCTTAGAAACTTTGGTGATTTCTCTTGAGTTTGAATCCACTCAAGTCACCTCAATTTTCATCATCTCTCTTTCAAGATTACAAGAGTAGAAAGATTGCATGAAGTGAAGTGGGTTGAAGCAAGTCTATCAAAGTCCTATCCTTACATGTTAACTTCCTTTCATCTTTGAAAGCCAAAAGTTGTGAGCCAAACCCTAACTTGATTCTTGTTAAATAATCATGTTCATGTTATTTACATGTTATTATTGCTATATTATGTCTTTTAGTTATGTCCATGATGTATAAAAATGATTAAAACAAGTTATTGTTATTGATTGTTACAACAAGTTACTAAAACAAGTAAACTAGTGACTTTCTTGGTAAGACCTGATCAAAATGGTAAAAATATGATATTTGATCATTACATATTACAGTAGAGGACTTAACAAGGAAACCGTAGCAACTTGAACCACCCAAAACGAGTATACGAGTCAAAAGTTACGCCCATTTGAAGTTACCAAAACTTTGCGGCAAACTGCCAAATACCATTCTGATCAAATTTGGGTTTTGAAAGTCCCACTTCTGGTCCGATTCATCAAAAAGTTAAAACACGAAAGTTGTCCGGAACGACGTTTTCGTTCAGGAATAAAGAAGCTCGAGACCTAAAAACACTTTCCGAGTGATAAAATTCTTCAAATTCTAAACAGCCCATTTTTAGGCGAAAGTCACAAGATTATGGTTATACTTTGAAAGGAACAAGGGGTCTTATGACCTAGAATCAAGACCACAACCATGGCTAGAGCCAAGGTTGAGTCTCAAGACCATGGAACAATGACCAAAGGTCATGGCTAGGCCATGACGAAATGACCACACAAGCTTACCAAGGCAAATACATGAACTAGAGAAGTTGGCGATAACTTGAACATACAATTTGGATCTACTTCATCTAAAGGAACCATGAGATATTACAAAGAAAAATGATCATACAAGACTTATGAAACTACCCCTAATAACAATCTTCATGTACAAATAAACTTTCCTAAGTTTATTCAAGTATCGGACATGTAACTTTTCGGATCAAAACTTATATCTATATATTTCATCAACTACTACAATAGTAGGGAGCCTCATGTGAGGAGTTCATTATGTAAGCCGTCGAGTTGAGTTGTGGATTTACGAGTTAAAGTGTCCTGGCTCCTCGAACGCTTACTAACATGACTTCTGAATTATGTCGGCTCGAACGGTAGTAAACGATATACAAAACATACATGTTTCATGAATTTTTTCTTTCAATGACTTACATTATACATCATACCACATCATGGACTAAATGCAAGATATATATATAGGCACTACTTCATATTCTTTACTCCAATCCTAAGTCGCAACATTCGATTATAGGTTACTCGTAGAAACCTTCACGATTCAACCGTTACATTCATTACTTGCTATCTTACTTAAGGTGAGTTCATAGCCCCACTTTACATTACTTCAATGTTTTACAAACCCTTGGGGGGAATACATGCTATTTTAACCGAGCACAATGTTTTTAAATTGTATGCTTGCCTGATTGTTTTATTATCACTAAGTACCAGCCTTGCTAAACCAAGATCCCTTATTATGAACCATTTAATCACTAGCAATAGTGAGCGCAAATATTGTGAATAGGCCTATTGGGATTGACGAATCCCATTTGTATTGACTAAGTTCAAACAAATGCATTAATATTTGAGATTTAGGTATGTTAGCAAAGTACCTACCGGGATAAATCTGCCGATCGATATTGGTACACGTTAACGTTATGGTGTCATAAGCTTAGTGTATAATACATTTTATGGGCGTATAACAACATAGCCTACCTATTTTGTTTTCCAAACATTGGTGTGAGCCTATAACTCACACTACCAACATATTGTGTTCAAACATTAAACAAACTCTATGAATATCACTCAACCTTTGTGTTGACCTCTCAAGCATGTATTTCAGGTTCATGACGATCAAGGATGGCACGGAAGGACACGGATACTCAAGAGGGCTATAAATTTTATTATCATTCAAAACTCATTTATTATACATTGTAAACATGGAACCAATTGGGACCTCATTTTGTAATCTCTGATATTTATATATTTTGAATGATACATCTTTTAAAACGACTCAATTGGAGTTCGTTTTCTATTATTGTGACTATTGTGCCGTCGAGTAACACCCAGTTTGAATTCCGCTGCAACCATGAATTGGGGGTGTTACATAATATCACACTAACTTTAGATGGGGTTTATTCCTAAACTTTAAATACTTATGAGGAACACACCAAATCACCAACACAACCTTGAAACCCTCATATAAAATAGTTTTTGAGCTATGAAAGTGGTTTGCTTATTTACCTCCAAACATAACCATGCCACATCCCAAATCACATACACACGTGTGATTATGTGGTTCTCGACTGATAAGGCTTATAACAAGGGTAAAAAGGTAATTTGTGTACTAAAAGTGTCTTTGCACCGTTAGTCTATGTCATTAAGTTTTTTGCAATGTAGTCCATTTCATTAAACTATTTGCACTGTTAGGTCCTTATTTTTGTTAAAAAAAAAACTAACCGAAAGATTTTTCTAATGTTCCAAAATCAATTTAATATTATTCTAACTAATCTTTAAAACTTAGGGTGTTACACTGAGGCAACAAAAAGTTGGAGAAAGCAAAGAGGTCGTTGAACCTTGTTCAAGTTGTGATAAATCAAACTTGAATTTAACTCTTTAAAAGATGATTTATCCAAATCTCAAGATAAAGCCTTAAGTTTTCCAAAGTTTAAAAAGAGTAGTGTAATTTTGGTTGATATGTTGAGCCATATAAAATTACCCCAAGATATGAATGGTTTTGGTTTTTCAGATTATCAGAAAATGGCTCCAAATGATTTATTCAAACCTATCTCATTTGTGAAAGAAAGTAAAAATGAAAAACAGAAAACGTTCAGCACGTTGGAACTGCGCGCCAGAATCTGTAACAATTTTAAGATTTTGAAAAATACTCATTCTAAATGCAAAATTTCACAAAATTGATTCACAAATAGCTATGGTGCACATACAACTGCTAAAAGTGATAAAATGATGCGTGGAATTGCGCCCTCACAAAAGGTTTTACCTCTCAAGGGATCTTGAGAAGCTTGCAATCTCCACCAGGCAGTGTACCTATTTGTTGTAGTATAGTATAGTGACAAGTACCGGGGGATTGATCGTTCAACTCAAAGAATAGTGTTCGCTAGGGTTAAAACTCACTAAAACTAGGTCTAGAGGTGAGGGATGATTCTTTTAGTATTTTTATATTTTAAGGAAAACAAGTAAAATCTCGGTTTTGGAAGGAGTGGGCGGAATTAGTTGCTAGTCAACTAACCCAAATAACTAAAGATGCAATCAAAATAAAATAAAATAAACTTAAACTAATTTGTGGTGTAAACAATAATGAGAGAGAATTGTGTTTACTTAGATTTCACTACTCCTTAGCTATTTTTTACAAGTTGATTAGTTTGTTACAATTGCATGGATGACGGGTTATATTCCTTAATACCATTCGTAGGGCCGTGTACGATCTTCCCTAACTCTATAAGCTTCTACCTCTTCCTATGTCGAGCCAACTACTAGCTCCTAACATGGCCTCATTAGTAGTTACCTACGCATTAAATACAACCAAAATATCGTAGTACACCTCCGATCATGTTTCTTAAGACGTTCAAGCAAGTTACCAAATGGAAGTCTGCCAGTTTTCTTAAGCCTAACATTGAATTCATTCATCCACAATAATTATAAACAAACAACCAACCCATAATCAATATCTAAGTTTCATTACATCTAAGCAACACACGAAGAAAACCTAGCCTAGCATGTTAAAGAGAAGACAAGCGTAAGATATAATCAAACAACACATAGACATATTGAATGATTTGGTAAAGTACTTATCTTCAATTAAGCATGGAAGAAACAAAGCGTTGAAACCCTTGAAAAAGCTGTAAAATTCGTCTAGGGTTTATTCCCTCAAAGTTGCACACAATGAATGAAAACTAGAAAACTATATATAGATTTTGTCTTCTGACGGCGTCAAGAGAAATGTGTGACGCCGTCAACTCGCCGCCAAAATAAACTCGTATTGCCTAGATCTACTTCTGACGCTGTCACTCTTTATGGGTTCTGGGCCGTCACTCTTTGGAGTTACTCTTGATGGCCATGACAAATTTGTACGTGACGCCGTCACGACCCCTTCACAAAACATTCTAGCGCGTCACGTGTATTTGATTTATCCACCCTTTTGTCAACTCATGACGCCGTCACTAGCACCTTGTGACGCCGTCAAGTGCAATTTCCAGCATGCTTTTGAGACTTTGTCATTTTCTTCACTTTTTCGCTCCAAAAACGTCCAAAATGCTTCCTTTTGTAAAATTCCTCTCAAAAGTACCTAAAATGACAAAAGAAACAATTTAGGGCAATATTTGATCAATAATCTCGACTTTGGCCTTAAATGACCCCCCAAAAATGGTACACTTTTCGCTTCATCATAAAACTCTGAAGCAAATTTACAAACTGGCTTCAAGAATTGGGCTCGGATATTCAAAGGTTAAATCCAACACCAAACAATTCCGATCAACACCTAAAGTGAAACACTCAACTTCTTTCCAGCAAAAGCCTTCATTTAAAAAAATCAAACAAACCTCACTCAAACACCGATCATCATTCCAAAAGAGAAAAGTTCCTACAACAACCAAAGATCATCATTTCACCCAAACTATAACTCATTCCAAAGGAGAGACAACCTCTACATAAATAAAAGATTTTTTTAGAACAAACAGCCAAAAAACTTTCAATCAAAAATTCAAAAAAGAAAACAATTTTCAATCTATCCATTGGTCATTGTTGTTAAGGTTTTTGTTGAACGACTTAGTGTCTTGCTTCAAGATCCTAGATTGTCAACTTAGGAATGTTCAATGCTAACAACAATGCATCCATAAATCAATAGGGACTAAGTTTTTGAATTACTTTTTTTTTTGTTCTATAGGTATGTCTCAAATGTGATTTTAAACCGGACGATTGGATTGTGAATAGTGGTTGCACTAAGCACATGACTGGTGATAAAAGGTTGTTTACTTCATATAAGGAGTATGATGCTGGACACGTCGTATTTGGGAGTAACCTAAAAGGAAATGTCATCAGTAGCGTTAATGTTTCTAAGGACTTTCTTAAAATTACTAATATAAAGCATGTTAATAATTTAGCATTTAACTTGATTAGTGTAGGCGAATTATATGATGATAATTGTAGTGTAACAATTACTAAGTTATATGGTAGTATATTTAAAAATGGTAAAATACTAGCAAAAGGACATAATTAAGAGAAATGGTCTTTATACATGAAAATTGGGAGATAACTTCAAACATAAAATTTGTCTTGCATCCATAGTAGATAACTCAACTCTTTGGATAGGAGATTAGGACATGCTAATATGCGGTTAATCCAAAACTTAGCTTCAAAAAACATGATTTCAACTAGTAGAGTCTTAGAACTTTTGCATATGAATTTGTTTGGTCCATCATCTACTCATAGTTATGGAGAAAACTTCTACACTTTGGTAATAGTTGATGATTATTCAAGATATACATGGACACTATTTTTAAGAACTAAAAATGAAGACATAGTACACATGCGGACACAGTTTTCAATCAGTTCAAAATGAGTGATTCCAATAAGCGGTATATCTCGATGCCCAAAGGGGTTGCATTATCCAAAAAGCAATGCCCGAATAAGCTACATGAGAGGGCATCCCAATGCTTCGTCAGTTGGGTCGATCATGTATGCTATGTTATGTACTAGTCCACATGTTGTGTATGCTATAAACCTAACGAACAGGTACCAAACAAGTCCAGGCATGAAGCACTAGGGAGCAGTCAAGAACATCGGGAGAACTAAGGATGCGGTATCAACGCTTGGTAGTGGTCAGGAAAAGGAGCTAAGAGTGGTGGGCCACACTGATGCAAGGTTCCAAAGAGATAAAGATGATTTTAAGTCACAATTTGGTTATGTATTTATGTTAAATGAAGGATAAATCAGCTGGAGGAGTGCGAAGCAGAGCAATATTTATGATTCTACTATAGAAGCAGAGTACAAAGCAAAGAGTGACGCAGCTAAAGAAGCGGGGTGGCTTAGAAATTTCTTGACAGATCTTGGAATTGTTCCTAGTATCTCATAAACTGTGGAATTTTTCTGTGATAATAATGGAGCTATGGCGCAAGCTAGGGATCCCAGGGAACATCACAAGAGTAAGTATATACTTTTCAAATATCACACTATACGAGAAATCGTTGAAAGAGGAGATGTGAGATGAGACAGATTCTTACGGAGGACAATGTTGCTGATCCCTTGACTAAACCAATGCCTCAAGCTAAGCTCTATGAACATGCAAAGTTTATAGGAATGAAGTACCTCGATAATGCTTAGTTATGCTATTAGATTAGTTTGGACTTACGATGTATAGTTTATGTATTAAGAGAGCTTTGCGAACTTGTTTTTCATAATACATTAAGTTTAAAACCAAACATTTTGAATGTTTTGTTAATCCCTGGTCTAGTGCATAGTCACATTCCAAAAATCATACCAATACTGCTTGTTCGTCAAGGGAATGATGACTTAGTTTATAGTTATCGTGAATGGGCATGATCTCTTGTTCGCTTGAGAATGGAAATAAGAGAGGCATAGATTCACGAGTACTTAAGTATTGGGTGGCCCGCGGTGAGACAACTTTATGGACTGGATAAAAAGTTAGTCTTCGCGAGATATCCTCAACACTTGAGATATCGGGCTAACGACTTTTATTTTTCACTTAGTTTTTAGTTACTACGTAATAGTGTAACATTGTGTACTAATGTTAGATTTAGTGGGAGGTAAACATAAGTGGTTTAATAGTCAAGAAGGGACTTGCAGACTCTTTGAAAAATAAGAGAAAATATTTTGGGCCCCTCGTAGATAACATTGAGTATAATTGTGTGGCCACGCTGAATGAATGTACTTCATGTCAATGTTGCCTAGAAAAGAAAATAGGAATAGAAAGTATGTTCAAGCGCAGTCCATGCTAAGGTACTTTCTCGAATATCAGTTGTGAAGTCTTTACTCTTTTACAAACACCATTGAGTTGTTGTGGCAACTGATGAGGATCGAGGAAGTACAATTACAAGGTGTGAGAGTTCTTATGAACCTATGACCTTATAGCTGTCTTGCTTGGGACCTTTGTAAGGCAGTGATTGCACGTGTATATACTTATTGCACAAGCAGGAGTCTGAAGGAATTATGTGTACAAATAATATAGGAAAAGTTCCCAAAATAGACCAATTGCACCTGGGCACATAACTTTCGAGACCCTTTTTATGGCGTGCTTTTTTTAGAACGGTTGCCTTGGCAACTTGCCCTCCCAACCATATGTTGCCATGTGTCTGACATGAATGTACTAAAATTGGGTACTTTAGAGCAGTTGCCCAAAAAGTACACCAGTTGCCCTATGACTCAGCACCTCGTAATCAGTAAAGTCACACTTGTCACTTAGGGGTTGAGTTGCCCAACGTGGCAGTTGCCCACTGTCTAGTTTCGGATCACCAACAAAAAGGGTCTCGAAAGTGATGTGCCCAGAGGCAACTGGTCTATTTTGGGAATTTTCCCGATAATATATATGTAATTATATATTTAATAATATGTAAGTGAATGACATCCGATAAATAAGGCACTAAGGAGTCACACGGGCATCACAATGATTATAGTAAAAAATTAACTATAAGAATAGTTAGAACGTTTGTACCGTTAATTGCTGGGCATAAAGTCATTTAGGAGGGTAAAAATAGTAAAATCCTATATTAAATCATTATAATGAACCAAAATAGTCAATTTCTATGCATAACATTCCAAATTGTGGGAGGGTCGGTGCCCTCCTTGGTCCAAACATGGCTCCGCCTTTGAACGAAGCGATTAGATTATTATATTATTTGGAATACCATATTTAAGTGTGCTTTGATCTTAAACCAAAAATAGAAAGAACACTCTTGTTGATGAAGTAAAAATTCTATCGCATGTTTGGATTCTTCATAAAAATAAGAGTTTAATAGCAAATTGGATTGATTGGATTAACGATCAAATCTTAGCTTGTTCAAAAATATTGTAGCCTTCTTGTAGCCTTTATTTCTCACTAGCTTTTTGCTAATGTGCCTTAAGAGCGGACGTTGCAATTCTTCGATAGCCCCTCGCCATTAATACGTGGCAACGTGTTTGCCTCGCCGTTCTTATTCACCACATCATCCCCCTCTCGCCGAACCTCTCCGTTGGGCTCCTCTTCATGGGCACGGCGCGCGAGGTGATTTTCCTGACAAAATCTGTGCATGTGTACGTTGGGGAAAAAATAGATATATTACCGTTTTAAAAACAACGGTCGAGTATTTATTTTTATCTCTTTTGATACACACAAACTCTATAAATACTAACTCATTTTCACTTCTCCTCACTACAATTCAACCAAGTAATCAAAACTTCTATATTTCTACTCCAAATAAACAAAAAAAAATGTCTCAAAATCCGAACCAATGGGGATTTTTCACGAACCTCCTAACGTCAAACCAACATCAATATGGGGGATCGTCAAACTCTTCTACTCCCTCGTCGCAAAATTCAAACCCTTCATCACCATATGGTTCCCAACAATTCAATCCGAATGAAATTTACCGTAATCAACAATATGCATTTCAAGAAGGATTCGCAAATCAAGCCCAATTCAATCCGACACCACAATTTTATAACCCGAATCAACCATCCACGTTTCCTACTCCTCCATCACAACCACCAATTGAATCACAACCATCTCAACAAACTTTTAAAGTACCTAAGGCACGATCACCGGCCAAATGTAGAGGAAAAAAACCAAAGCCCAAAAAAAACCATGACGATGACTTGGAAGAAGCAGGTCAAAAGCGTGTTCGTCGGCTATGGATCAAGGAAGAAGAAAAGCTTCTTCCTGAAACGTGGATAGAAATTTCCCAAGACAAATATATGGGTAATGACAAAACCGATGACTTTTTTTGGAACGAAATTCATGAAGGGTTCAACGAGCGAACTATTAGTGACCCTCGTACCAAAAATATGATATCCGATAAATGGTCGAAGCTTAATAGCGAGTGCCAAAAATTCCACGCTATTTGTCGCCATATAAACCGTCACAGTGGTAAAAATGAGCACGATCATATCGAGAATGCGAAAACGAGCTTCGAAGAACGCTTTGGTTCGAGGGGTTTCACTTATGTTCCCGTTTGGGAGATCTTGAAACAGTACCCGAAATGGGATGCTGAAGAACCTCTAGACATTACATGTCTTGAGGATATATTCGGGCCGGACAAACGACATCGTCCCGAAAGAAACAATAAACGAGCTGGAAAGAAGCAAAAGTTGATGGAAACGTCGAGTGCGGCGAGCTCCGGTGGGAGTCAAACGAGTACTTTTCGGGACAATTATCCGAAAAGTATACGCAAGCAAAAGACGCTCAAACGGCTTGTTACGAGGCACAGAGGAAGAGGGAAGAAAAGACGTTGGAAAAAGAAGCAAGGGCGTTGGAGTGGCAGGATATGCAGATGCTCATGCTCGAGCCCAGCTTGGTTTCTGACCTAGTAAGAGCCGACATCATTCGCAGGAGACAAACATTGATAACCAAGAAATACCAAAGTCTCCCTCAACCTAACGACGACGATACCGAATAAAATGTTTAATCTTAATATTAGTAGTATGTGTTGTATTTTTTTTCGTATCGTTTTTTTTTCGTGTTGTAACTTTTTTATTTGATGAAATAAAATTAGTATGTTGTGTTATTTTTAATTATTTGTGAAATGAATTTAATTTTTTTAATGAAATGAATAAAAAAAATAAAGTTGTAAGTGGTGTGGCCCAAATGACTAAGTTGAGCATGTTGAGATTAGTTGTTTGGTGAGAAGGGGGTTAGTTGTGAAGAGGTGTTAGGGTGATGTGATACCCGTGGGCCTGGGATGAAGAGCTTTGCTACTCATCTACCCCTTCCGCTATAAAAGATTGACGTTAAAAAGATCTACTGAACCTAAACTTTCTAAATCTTTATACCTTGAAAGCACATGTTAATTAAATTAATAAACCTCCATTAACCAACGATTTTTCAATTGAATATTAAAAGGCTCTCTTATTGAATATTAAAAGACAAAATTGAATTATTTTAGCCAAATTTTAGAAAAATTTGGTGGAGAAAAAAAAAAGAATATATATATATATATATATATATAAATTCGGCTCAAATGTAAATAAACGTTATATTCTGATTGGTTAATGAAATTTACAATCAAACCTAAAACATTTAAAAAGAGGTTCATCTTAAATTTGATTTTATGAATTTAAGTGTAAACTCCTCAATTTCCATAATTTCTAACAAAATACTTATATATTTATAAAAAAAAAAAACCCATATTTAAAAAAAAAAAAAAAAAAAAAAAAAACAACAACTACTACTACTATCATCATCATCACCACCACCACTAAATTGAGCATAATACTTAAAACACCATCAACTATGTCTACATGTTTTGTGTCAAGATAAAATCAAAGGAGTAGTTGTCATTTCATTTTGGCTTTGATAAGAAACGAAAAACCTATGTGTATTTGTTAATTCATGGTTATTTGGCGTGAAAACGACAAAATAGTGTTGCGCTTTTTGAGTGTGGTTTATGTTTAATTTGATTAAGAAAAGGAAATTAGTGTTGCGTTTTTCGTTGTAGGTTGAGAGAAGAAATTTTATTGTATGTGTTGTGGCTGCACAAAAGAGTGATTAGGGTTCACCAATATTTAGAGGTCTTATTATTACAGAGTGATGTGCTTATTCGACTAAATCATAAGTGTTTGGCAACTGTACTTCATTTGGTAATAAATAGATATTGGTTCAAGTAGTATTGGGCTTGTGCAAATTAAACAAGGGATGAATATTGGTTATCTATAAGGGACGAAATTTGGTGTAATAGTAATAACTAAATAGTTTGTATTTTACTTAAAAATCTCGTTATTTGTAAAGATATTGTCAAATAATATATATAGCTAGAAAATATTGCTCGCGAAAATTTTAATTACAGGATACCTGTCGTCGCATCGTGCGAGTACCCTGCTAGTGAAGTATAATAAAAGCATGATTTATAAGTACACACCCAACAAATTTAGCAAAAATATTATTAATAGTTGTACTTATAGCGCCGTTCAAATAAAGTTGTTGTATGAGCGTCATGCGTGTAACGTCTTGTTTCAAAATATTAAACTTTGTTAAATTCTAATTATATGCTCGTATATTAAATTAAAATTATAAAATAAATTTGATTTACATGTAAACTTCGTGTATAACTGTATAAGTAATACAAAAATAAAGATAATAAGGATTGCAACACAATTTATTGTAAAATAAGCACAAAGCATGCAAACTTTAGGGTGTGCCTCGTTAGTAGTGGGGAAAGGGAAAGTGAAAGGGAATGGGAATGCAAAGGAATATGTGATTGTGGGTTATCAATCCCTTACCCCCCCCCCCCCCCCCCCCCCCCCCCAATTTAGGGCATGCTTGGTAGGGGGTTATAAGGGGTGAGGAATGAGAAAGATAATAAAATAGTATGCTTGGTAGAGTATAATGCGATGACCTATTACCCAATAGTGGGTAATGGGTCATTACCTAATAAATTGGGGGATTGATTTTCTTTATCTTTCTCTTTCCCACCATTATCTTTCATTTTCCCTTTCTCGAGTTTTAACCAAACGCACCCTTACTCTATAATGGTCTATTACCTATTACCAAGTAATCATTATATTACTTAGCTCCAACCAAGCATCTTTAATTATTACTTTTCTCATTCCTCACCCCTTAACCCCAACCAAGCCCCTTACTCTATTTAAAGGAACCCTACAATATAATCTTACACTTATGCATTCGAATTTGGGGAAAAAATAATAATAAGAATAATAATAATAAATGAATACAGTGCGTCAATTAGAGAAAACTATTTGCAAAGAAGATGAAGCAGCACAGCAAGAAATATGGAAATATATTCTTGGTTTCACTCCCATGGCTGTGATCAAGTGTGCCATTGAGCTTGGGATACCTGATATCCTCGAAAACCATGAAATCCCAATGACTCTTGCTGAGCTAGCGTCAAAGCTGGGGTGTTCATCGTTTTCTTTGTATCGGATCATGAGGTTCTTGATCCAATACAAGATATTTCAAGAAAAACCTGTATCTGAAACATCTGTTGGATATGCTCTAACCCCTTTATCTCGCCTTCTAACGAGGCAAAGCAAGCATAGCATGGCCGATTTCATACTCTTAGAGAGTAGTCCAGTCATGTTGGCTCCTTGGCACAAGCTAAGTGCCAGGGTCTTGAGCAATGAGGACGCGCCTTTTGGCGCGGCCCATGGTGATGATGTATGGGGATTTGCGGCTGCGAATCCTGGCCATAGTAAGCTTATTGATGATGCAATGGCGTGTGATGCTCGTGTGGCAGTAGGGGCGGTATTACAAGGTTGTCCTGAGGTGTTTGAGGGGCTCAAAACGGTGGTCGATGTTGGTGGTGGTGATGGGACGGCTTTACGCTTGATTGTGGAAGGTTGTCCATGGATCAAAGGGATTAACTTTGATCTTCCTCATGTGGTGTCGGTGGCTCCTGTAAGCAAAGGCGTGGAACACGTTGGTGGCGATATGTTTGATCTTATTCCAAAAGCTGATGCAGTTTATATGATGGTTAGTATATTCATGCAAAGTGTTTTTAGAGTTTTCTAATACTCCCTCCGTCCCATATTAAATTTCCACTTTCACTTTTCAAAGTCTTTTGTTATAAACTTTGACTTTAAATATTTTTATGTATGTTATATAATACTTGATGTAAAATATATAAATGAATTGAGTTTTAAATATATTTTCGTTAAATATAATTTTTATCAAGTTTTATATAATACAAACAAAAATATTTACGGTCAAAATTTAAGAAAAAAGACTCTAAAAGTCAAAAGTGGACATTTAATAGGGGACGGAGGGAGTAATAATAATAATAATAATAATAATAATAATAATAATAATAATAAATAATAAATAAACTATTATTTTATCGTTTAATAAAAATATCTTTTCATTCAATTTCTTTTTACATAATCCCGAGTATAAAATGAAAAGAAGAGAGATGGAGAGGGAAAAATGAGTAAAGTAAAGAGGAGAAGAGTAAGAAATTATTTTTTATCTTGTGTTCCAGAGTTGAAAAAAAGAAGAAGTAAGTAACAAAAAAAGAGCTTTAAAATCAACTTCACTCCATTTAATCTCAATTTGGGAAGTAAATTAAGAGAGTAATTTTGATGTAATTTATTATCATTTACTTTACTCTTCCTTCTGAAAAATTATCAGGAACACAATTTATTTTATTACCATCCCAAACTTTTACCTTTCACTAAAAAAACAAACTCGGGAAAAGCGTGTAAATACATTTGTCTCAAATTCATGCACAATCACTTAAACTTGTAAATTTTTTCTGATGCATGTCTGAGTGAAATCTCATTATGACAAATATTATTCTATGTTTCTATTGGAAGGATACAATATATAGTATAGGAAGAATTCAAGACTTTTTCTTACTCATGGCTCTCCAATAGATATAAATTAAACAATCGATTCCTAATTAGGTTTAATGGACTTATGTCTTATTTAATATTGTTTAATTAAACCTGTTGTAACTTGTAACCATATATTCTAGCCTTTTGTTAGTTTTGTGTTGAATAAAATATATATGGCTGTTAAAACACACTATTCTAAGTTACTACGAGTATTTAAAAAAGTTGCAGGATTTGTTTTTCCTACCATTTACCCGATCGACTTGCACACAATGCAACATCACGATTTTCTAATCGCTAGGTCGCTAACCTATCCCTACATAATTAATTGGAAGATAAGTACTGTATATTGTGAGTTGGAACTGGTAGAATTGCTCGGTGGCTATTGCTGAGTATATTATTATTTGATGGACCAACATGTTTTGCCTTTAATAGTATTGGACGTTGTCTTTTATTTGATGGACCAACATCTTAACCTATGGTGGTTAACTCATCTAACCTAATAATATACCTTATCTAGCTATACTCTATAGTACTAACTTGATCACCTTCCTTTTTCTTATATGTCTATATTTAAATAATCTTAACCATCTTTTTTATCTCTAAAATTTTAGAAAGTATTGCACGACTGGGGTGATGAAGAATGCATTGACATACTAAGAAAATGCAAAGAGGCTATTCCTCAAGATACAGGGAAAGTTATTATCGTAGATGCTGTTGTAGGGCAGGAAGATCATGAGTTTAAAGATGTCGTATTGATGCTCGACATGGTCATGATGGCTCATACAAGTAAAGGAAAAGAGCGAACACTGAAAGAATGGTCGTATGTGTTCACCGAAGCTGGATTTACTCGTTACACTGTAAAACATATTCGCGCCTATCAATCCGTAATTGAAGTTTATCCTTGAATCCCGACCAACAATCTGTTATTGTAACAATATGAAAATTTCAAATTTAGCATTTGAATTTTCAGAATAATATAATTGAAATTATGTCTTTGTTTCAAATGTTTGTAACGAGCATACGGTAACTCACGCTTTGCGGCTGAATATTTCTGAATATGCTTCTTATGATGTACTACGTACGTAGTCACTTATTATTTTACCAATTAATTTTAGAGTGGAACCCGTGTAAAGTTGTATGCTCAGCAAACTATGCTTTACAAATATTTGGGTGGGTAGTGTTCGTTGTTTGACACGGAAGTATAATAATACATAGTGTACCTGCCATGTCACATCATCAAATACAAAAGAAAGCATCTTCAGAACTTCGTTGTCATGAAATACAAATTTTTCAAAATTTACAAATTGGTATGAAGAACAAGATTACAAGAACTTTGAGCCGCAACAGCAAGAAGGAATGTTGCCCTACTTATATCAAGTTCATTATGGCAAGAAAACGGATAAATGAAAATGCATCAAACTTATAGTAATGACGATATAATTAACAGAAATCATTCAATACCAACATAATTATGTACATTACCATAATCCTAGTTGCATATTTGTATACTAATGCAAAGAAAAAGTGGAGATTTTTATATTAAGGAACGTGGCTCTACTTATATCAAGTTCATTATGGCTTGGTCGGGAATATTCATCTGAAGTACGAGCCCTAGGTAGTATGACGGGTGGAATTGGTGGAATTTCATCCCTCTTATGGCGAATGAAAAGGTTTACGAACAAAAAGACGAAGAAATAAGATAGACTAAAGAAGCTACAAACAGAAAAACAAAATTCTCACTCGATAGAATCTAGTGAGTTAGACCAAACGAAATAGAAAACGAAACCTGGACTATTCTCCTGCAGCGATGCCAAAAACTTGATTCGGTGGTTGCAACATCGAAGTTTACGAGCCCGACTGTTTTTTTCTAGTATAGGTAAGACCGGAGGGTATGACAGTTTGATCTAAAGACAGAGCAAGATTGCTTTTAATATTTTTATATTTTAATGGTTTGATCTTAAGACAGAGCAAGATTGTTTTTGATATTTTTATATTTTAATGAAAGAAAGTAAATCACCCGGGTTTTGAGGAGTTTGTTATAAGACTAATATTTAATCTAAATTGCAAAAAAAGTAAATAAACAAGAAAAGTAAATTTTGGTGTAAATCAATGGGAGGTAAAGGCGCATTTACCTAGGACGTACTACACCTTTTTAGCTATCTAATTCTACCTATTTATTGTCACTTCGTGATTAACCGAATGCTTGGGATTCTTATGTAACAATTAGCATGTGATGGCCAGGTTTCGTAGCTTAAGCTAGAGGGACGGGAATTAGACAGGGGCATTATAGCTAGTTACTGTATTGTTAACTAGAGGGACATTGAAACTAAAGGCACGAGTTATCCAGGTATCTAGCCTGTGTTCTCGGCGATTATCTAGAGGGACGAATTTTAATAAGGTATCACAGACAATCTATTATAATCGATTAATTAGAGGGACTCGTGTTAATTACAATTCATTTCAAAAGTTACAATTCTTTCAAAAAATATTCTGCGAACCTAACGCACCCTAAGTGTTATACCCTAGCTTAACAATTGAAGAAGAAGCAAAAGACGTAATCAAACAAACATAGATATAATTGATTGATTAATCAAATAACTTATCTTTGCAATACATATGAGTTCTTGAGGCTAAAAGCATCTAGGGTTTATCTCCCAAAAATTACACACGAAATTATGAAACAAGGCAAAAGTATATATAGTTTTTGTATGTGTCATGACGTTAGCTTATAGTTGTGACATTGTCAGTCCGTCGATCTCGTTTAGGGTTTTTCTATGTTGACCTTGTGTGACGGCGTCATGATGGGTTTGTGACGGCGTCACGATGCGCGTCTCCGCACACCGACCCATCACAACTTGATTTAATTATTCACTTCCTGGGCACTTCTGGTGACGGCGCCACATATGCCGGTCACAAATCTGAAACTTGTCTTTTTCTTTCGTTGTTCTTCAAAATGAGCCCGATTTTTGTACGTTTTCAGCGAATGCATTCTGAAACACTTAAATCTCAAAAAGAAATGATTTATGGCAATAGATATACAAATTGCATTAAAGGGCTAAATGACCCTTAAAAGCCATACGATTTATTTAATGGTTAGATAAAATAATTAAAACTCTATTATATTACACTATTTTCCATAAGGCCATTCACTTAGTGGATTTGGACATTTTTTTGTTTTAATTTAAATTTATTGCTCTTACAAATTTACATGGTTGTCTAGACTTTAGATGTTATCTTTACAACTTCAAAAACGCACTCCGAATACACAGATGTCCAGTACTAAAGTCGATATGATATATAAGAGAAAAACCGTAAATCCGAGTTAGCATTCATTTGCTTGAATCATAAAAACTACGGAAAATTTAACAATTCTTCAACTTTGTTTTTCACCTGTAAGTTTTTTTTTTTTTTTTTTTTTTTTTTTTTTTTTTTTTTTGTGAAAAGTCGTCTAAGAGAATGCAACTTGATCAATAAGAACTTTCAGATCAATTGAAACAACGTCTCAGTTTATTCAGATAAATTTGCATATCTGACATCGAAAATGACATTTATTTTCAACTTGACTCAACTTTGTGGTATATTACTAAAATTATGAGTTTTTTTTTACCCCAATCATTGTGCACTTTAATATATTTAATTTATGATTAAGGACCAAAAATCACACAACTATCTTATAAGCACACACTAGCATAACATTACCAGAACTATACATTTTCTAGACCTACACCATTACAAAGTATTACGGAAGAATTGCGAAACTAACCCCATTTTTTTTTCTTTTTTTTTCCTTTTTAATTACCTATACAGAATAGGCGCCTAATCCAAAATACACTGTTGTTGCGATACTATTACAAAGCGTATAAATATCAAATATTGAAAAAGTTTCATGCAAATCTTTAATTCATATAATCATGCATATTTTAACTCACAAAATAAAGATCAATTAATATTATGTAAATGTATCTATAAAGATTACAAAAGATGATTGGTGATCTAAGAATAAGGATCAGAAATAATCATCTTTGTTTGTGTCGTTATTTGATCCTCCTCACTGTTGCTATTTTGTTGTTCCTTCTCTATATTGTTTCGATTAAATCTTGGATAGCATCCTCTCGTTTGTCCTTGTTTCGGTCTATATTTTTATAGCATCTACATCCTTTTTTGTTTTCTAGTTTTGACTGTTTTATCAATTTGTCACACTGCTCAATCAAAAACAATATGACATTCTTTCCTTTGTGGCATTTTTCTCAAATTTTTTGAGAGACGCCCGTGTATAGGCATATGTAGATGATGAGGGCCCGTTGATGCTGATTTAAACTTGTAAAGCTTTTGATGCATGTCTGATCGAGTGATATCTCATTATGACAAATGTTATTCTAATATGTTACTATTTTAAGAAACGTATTTAGTTTTACTTGCATCTACCCGATCGACATGCACACAACCCAACATCACGATTTTCTAATCGCTAACCCATCCCTACATAATTAACTGGGATATTATTATATTGTGAGTTGGAACTTGGAAGTGGTAGAAATATTGTTCGGTGGCTATTGCTGAGTATCTTATTATTTGATAGACCAACATGTTTTGCCTTTAATATATAATTGTATATTATGTCAGACGTTATCTTCTTTTGGAGTTGTGCTGAAATTTAATTTGGACGATTCCACGTGATTCATGTTTTTGTTGAGTCACTCAAGCAAGAAACTCCAAAACATCTTACCACACTTTTTATATTTCTTAATCTATATGGTGTTTAACTAATCTAACCTAATAATATACCTTATCTAATTATCGTAGATGCGGTTGTAGGGCAGGAAGATCATGAGTTTAAAGATGTCGTATTGATGCTTGACATGGTCATGATGGCTCCATACAAGTAAAGGAAAAGAACGAAAACTAAAAGAATGGTCGTATGTGTTCACCAAGGCTGGATTTACTCGTTACACTGTAAAACGTAAACCTATCAATCCATTATTGAAGTTTATCCTTGAATCCCGATCAAGCTAGAGTATGTTATTGTAACAATATAAAATTTTCAAATTTCGCATTTGTATTTTCAGAATTATGTACTCGAATGTCTTTGTTTCAAATGTTTGTAATTACTCTATGATAGAAGAGTTGTTGATCTGTCATATGTATCCTTTTAATTTTTCTTCCAACTTATTTTCTTACTCACTTTAAAACATGACAATTGAATTCCACTTCCTATCACTTTTTCACATGTCATAACTTCATAGATAGACATACAAATAGGAAGATTTTGTATAAACATTTAGCATTTTTAATATGTTAATATGTTAGGCAAATGTGTTGTTTAGAACATCAGTTTAATATAAGTTATCTATACTACTTATAATACATCTTACACATTTTTTCATATTAAATTTTTAAGATTATCAAAAATAGAGTTTTAAGTAAATACAATTATCAAAGCTATTAGTACAACCATCTAATACAATAAATATTCAACCATTTAACTTTTCAACCCCCTATTTAATGTTGTAAAAAATACTCTATACATAAAAGATACATGTTAATATGCTTATTGTATAAGCTAATCAAACATAAAAAAAACTTCATATAATTAATATAACTTTCTTTTTATCTTGTATACATGTTTTTAAAACTGGATCGTACAACGAACGACTTTCTCAAACGTTTCCCGATTTTTGATGGTTGTGTCTGGTTCAGCCAGCCTCCATAATATTATCATCAATCGTCACGAAGAATATATAATCAGATACATTACTCGCATAAAATTTTATTTAGATGGTACCCGCCGCCACCAATGGCGCAGCTACGTAGGGGCAGGGGGCGCCCGACCCCCTGAAATTTTTTTTGCGATGTAGGGGGTATATAGTTTTCGTGTAGAAAAATTTCGGTATATTCGATTTCGACCCTCCATTTTAATTGTGGAATTTTTTTTTATACATTAAGCAATAAAAAATTTTAGATCTCGATCCCCTACTGAAAATTTTCTAGCTTCGCCACTGGCCGCCGTAACACGCGTGTACTTGCTAGTTATATATAATGAAGTGCCACATCGATGTTTCATTTTTCTATATAACCCTAATTAAACTCCAACAAGTGTAATCCATACAACTTTTTATTACGGAGTAAATGATAATGTAGTGTGTGTTTAGATGTGTATTTATACAATATATTACAGTATCTTTTTGCGAGTACTCTCTGCAAGTTATGCAAGTGATATGCAAATGGTCAAGAATATTTATTTAGGATGTGTTTGTTAGAAAACTTTTGAGAGCATTTTAAAGCAATTAGCATTTAACATTTAGCATTATTATTACAAAAAACTCGTTTGGAAGAATGCATATAGCATTTATGAAATTATAAAAACGCTAATTTCTTAGCTGTTTTTGAATAAGCATTTAGCATATAGCATTTAGCGTTACATCATTTTATACATTAAAATTATAGCTACAATTACTCTACCAACACTTTTATAAATTAAACTAATACTGCTAACTGTTACTGCTAACTACTATTGCTAACTGGTTAGTAGAAATGGATCTTTCATAAGTTTATAACTCAGTAATGGGCTGAGCATGGACGACCCAAAACTGAATCGGATTGACAGAATCGAATGAACCGACAAAAACCGAGTCGACCCGACAGCCCTTCGGTTCGGTCTTGGTTTCATGTTTTTCCTATTTTCGTTTTCGGGTCGGTTCAGTTTGTAACACCCCCAAAATTTGGTACAGCGGAAGACTCAACAAGCTTTCGGGGTGCTACGGGGATTGGTATACAACACAAGACGTAAAAGAACGAGATAAAGTAAACATAAGCAAAACACAACCAAACAGGGTTTTAAAGTTTACATTTATCCCAAATTCATCCAAAGTCAGGCCCAAAAGTAATAAACATAGGTCCACAATTTAATATCAGAGTTTTAGAAAATAGATCCATAAACCAGGTGCCATTGCCAAGCCTTCCAATCCATGCATCCAAATCATCACTTAATTACCTGAGAAAACGTGCTAAAAGTCAGCTTTCGCTGGTGAGATCATAGGTTTAAATTCATAATTCAAAATAGTGGACATATACGCAAAACGATTGCTAGCTAGACTAGGCCTCAATCATCCAACCAAAATAATCCAACCAAATCGAATCAACCCTATAGGTGCACACTATAGTCCAATAATCAAATCCAATCAAATCAAACTGTATGCGTAAGGATACGACATACCCAACATGCGTAAGGATACGACATGTTCAACTTACCTAGATCTAGTCTAGGCCTCGTTGTATACCTTACCTAGTTCTTGACTAGGCGTCGCTCTATAACCAAATCAAATCAATATGCATTCGCAAGGATGCGACATGCCTAACATTCGTAAGGATACGACATGCGCTGCATTCGTAAGGATACGACATGCACTAAAACCTACCTAGTTCTATAAGCATAGCAAGTTTTAAAATAAATAAAGCAATAATAGTCCACATAAAATATTTGCACGTTTCTCACCCCAAGTATTGAAAACAAAGTTCAAGAGTAAAAAGTGGGGCTATGACTCACCTCAAGTCCAGAAAATCCTCAAAAGAAATCGATAGATGAAAGACGTAAGCAAACTCAAGTAACGACAACTTCAGACTCGGCACTTCCTAACAATATCAAACTCGTTCAGAAATCATTTCTTCAAAATCAAATATTCCCATTCCCGAACGTATTCCATTTTTACTTTCCAAAAATATCCATTTCTCGAATTAACTTCATATTGATTTGAAATTCGACGTTTGGTATCCATATGGGTGAAGGGTCGACACAACTCAAACCAAGAAGTCACAACGAAAAGAAATAATAAACCATCTATAGGTCTAATATTAGCCCAATATATTATTTAAATAAATCATCGAAGTTTATCAAATTCGTCGATTTAGTAATCCCCATATTTATTTACGTAATATATCGTTCCAAGATTATACCCAACCTAAAGCACATAGCACAAAGAATTCTATATGGTATATATCGTAGTCCAATAAATTCCCTATATATATCGTCAAATTGGCCAAATTCCACGAGATATATAGTAATTTATTATCCTAATACATGTACCACAACCTATGGGCGTCGTAGGATACGATGCCCATTAATATACTTATTTTATATAGCTACATAACTCAATTTAACCCGTCGATTAAATAAGTCACGTAGTTATATAAGATGGATGTATTAATCGTCATATATCCGTGACAACACAAAAGTCACATAATAAAGCCCACTTGGACTTTAAGTAACCACAACTCGTATAACTCGATAAGTTTTTCGAAATTTATAAAAAGTCATGTTTTTAATTATTACTTACCCGCCGTATTAGTTCTCGACATTATTTATAGTTATTATCTATAATAATACTTCGACATTTATTGCACTATTTTCATAGTATAATAATTATCGTTATATTATTATAACGTTTACTCGTGATCGTTTTATTACTAATATACGCATATATATATATATATATATATATATATATATATATATATATATATATATATATATATATATATATATATATATATATATATATATATATATATATATATATATATATATATATATATATATATATATACGTTTATCACGTCTATATACGTATATAAACGATTATATTATCAATAATATTATTACGAGTATTATTTTTAATATTTGATTTTAAATATTTATCGAGTCATAAGAATTTAGTCACATGTCCGAGTCATCACTCTCGGCTCATAGTCCAAGTCCAAAAATCAAACCAAGTCAAAATAAATAAACAACTCCGTCCAAATCAATCCCAAATCCACGTGCTACAACATGAGGGTCCGACTACGGCACCCGACTAATCCTATCTCCGTCATCTAATTGACCGTCTCACAATCGGTCCCCAAATCCACACTCGTCAACATAACTCCAAAATCAAATCACAAGTATACCATGTCGAGACCACAAAGTGTCTCGACCCATCCAATGCTTTGTCCAAAAAGACATGCCACAATAATAATAATAACAACAATAAATCAACAACAAGAAATCATCAAATATGCATATTATATGGTTTGGTTTACCACGCCAAACCCGAGCCAAACGACCCACTTGGGTCTCGGCTAAAATCACGAGTCACAAGGACTCAATACCAAGGCCACTAGGCCACGACTTAGCTCACTTGAGCCGAAACCAAAACTGCCAAACGGACCCTATAGGGTCGCGGCATACCAAAACAACCACAACATCAAATCGGTCACCAAATACAACCAAATCAAACAATATAGGACCAAGAGTCCTCTTATACTCCCAACGAGTCAAGAAGGTGGTCACACCGAGACCTTAAGTCTCGGCCAAGCTCCATTCGAGCCAAAACTCAAAACCAAACGCGACCCAATATACAAATCGAGCACCAACTCGAGTCAAACTTCACACCCAAGATACCAAACGGATTTTAATGACAAAAATATCATTTCCCATCACTTATATTTCGAAACCCAACAAAAACAACCCGTGTGGACACGGATTAAATCACGAATCGAGGCACACGAGTGAGATTCGTGGCCACTCACCTTCAAAATCGACTCCAAACTTGATTTCTTTAAAAACCCAACAAGGTTAAACAAAAATGGTGGTGTTAAAGTAGTGGTATTAATTCGTACGGGGTGTTAAAGTGGTCCAAATCGCGCGTGGTTTATACCAATAGATAGATCGGGAAAAGGTGATTAAGATGGTGGTGTTGGTTTATTTAGGGGAGGAGCGGTGGCGGCGTTTATCGGGGTTAATAGGGTGGCGGTGGTGGTGTTGTAAAAGAAGAGAGAGAGATGTGAAAATGTTGGTGAGGGTGATGGTGGGTTGTGTGTTTCCAGGTTCCACATGGGACGATTTTTGTAGTTACTCTTATTAAAAAAAAATTAATAATAATAATAATAATAATAATAATAATAATATTAAGGGGTAAAGTGGGTTAAGTAACCTGGTGTAAATACACTGACCAAACCCGAAACCTTAAATAACAAATCAACTGTCTCGAACCGAAATCGTTCCAAATAATCAAAAACCTCGCGACATGTTCCAAAAATATAAATATCCGAACCAATATTAGAATAATTAAAATTGTTAGGTTTTCCTAGTGCCGGAGTCAATGTAGTGCCAAATAATGATCTCAAAAATAAATCATCACGAATGATTCGAACCAAACCATTAATAAATAATCAAATTCCATAAATAATGTACGATAAATATCACATTCCAATGTTCATAAAATATCTCGTCACAATAAACTTTTCAAATATTCCAAAATTATAAATTTTAAAGTAATGCGGGTTTTCAAAACGGCTCCCTAATTTGCCAGTTGTCACATCCTCCCAGCCTCAGAAGAAACCCGTCCCGGGTTTCTCTCGGAACAAACCATCTACGAAGTAAAAAACTTCGGATATCTCTTTCGAAACTCATCCTCACGTTCCCACGTGAATTCCGATCCATACCGCGAAATCCAACGAACTTTGATGAGCGGAATACGACTTCTCTTAAGTCGTTTAATCTCTCTATCCAAAATCTCAATCGGCTCTTCCACAAAATTCAAACTTTCATCCACACGAATATCCTTAATTGGTATAACCGGCATTTCCTCCGAAAGACACTTCTTCAAATTGCTAACATGAAATACATCATGAACTTTACTCAGTTCCTGTGGTAATTCCAACCGGTAAGCCACGGGCCCAATCCTTTCCAAAATAAGAAATGGTCCAATGTAGCGGGGGTTAAGTTTCCCACGTTTCCCAAAACGTATCACACCCTTCCAAGGCGAGACTTTCAGCATCACTTTGTCTCCAACCTGGAATTCTAGGGGTTTACGTCTCTGATCAGCGTGACTTTTCTGCCTATCTCTAGCTGCTTGCAATCGATCTCGAATTTGCGTTACTTTCTCAGTAGTCTCCAAAATAAGCTCAGGGCCTGTGAGTTGGCTATCTCCAACTTCAGCCCAACCAATAGGTGAACGACATTTACGACCATACAAAGCTTCAAATGGTGCAGCTTTAAGACTTGTGTGGTAGCTATTGTTATAGGAGAACTCCGCAAGGGGTAGATATTTCTCCCAGCCTTTACCAAAGTCTACATGCACGAAGCATATCCTCCAAAGTCTGAATGGTTCTCTCACTTTGACCATCGGTTTGGGGGTGATATGCAGTACTCATATCAAGTCTCGTCCCCAAAGCGGTTTGAAGTGATCGCCATAACGCTGACGTAAAGCGGCTGTCGCGATCAGAAATAATCGATATCGGAACTCCATGACGAGAAACAATCTCCTTCACATACAACCTCGCAAGTTTGTCAACACTATCATCTTCACTAATCGCCAGGAAATGAGCAGATTTAGTCAATCGATCCACAATTACCCATATAGCGTCACAACCGCTAGCTGTCTTTGGTAATTTGGTAATAAAGTCCATCGTAATTCGCTCCCATTTCTAAACTGGGAGTTCTGGCTGCGTCAATAATCCTGACGGTCTTTGATGTTCGGCCTTAACCTTAGAGTAAGTCAAACACTTACTAACGTACAATGCTATATCTGCCTTCATATTTGGCCACCAATATAACTTTTTCAAATCCTGGTACATCTTATCAGACTCAGGATGAATAGAGTATCTTGACTTATGCGACTCATGCATAATCAACTCTCGAATTCCTCCATACAAAGGTACCCAACTTCGCTCTCCAAAACATAATACTCCATCAGAACGCTTAACAAATCCTTTCTCATTTTCAGCCATCCCAAATATATTCTCAGCAGGTCGATTTTCTGCTTTCAACGCTTCCGTTTGAGCTTCTAATAATTGAGACGGTAATGGCGATACGATAGTCATTCCTAATGACCTAACTCGTAACGGTGGAATTCCCTCCTTTCGACTAAGAGCATCAGCAACAACGTTTGCTTTACCAGGATGGTAACGAATTTCACAATCATAATCGCTTAGCAACTCAATCCAACGTCACTATCTCATGTTAAGCTCTTTATGGTTCAAAATGTGTTGCAGACTTTTGTGGTCAGTAAACACTACACACTTGGTTCCATACAAGTAATGTCTCCATATCCTTAAGGCAAAAACCACAGCACCTAACTCCAAATCATGAGTGGTGTAGTTTTTCTCGTGCTTCTTGAGCTGTCGGGGAGCATAAGCTATCACCTTCTCTCGTTGCATTAACACAGCCCCTAAACCTTTATGAGAAGCGTCACAATAGATGACAAAGTCCTCATTACCTTCAGGTAACGCTAAGATAGGAGCACTACACAACATTTCCTTAAGTAATTGAAATGCTTCCTCTTCCTTATCTCCCCATTCATATTTAACACTCTTTTGAGTCAATTTGGTCAACGGTTTTGCTATCTTCGAAAATCCCTCAATGAATCTTCGGTAATAACCGGCTAATCCTAAAAATTGACGAACTTCTGTTGGGGTTATTGGTGCAGCCCAATCTTTAATTGCTTCAATCTTAGCAGGATCTACATTAACTCCTTGTCTATTAATCACATGTCCCAAAAATTGTACCGTCGGAATCCAAAATTCACATTTAGAAAACTTGGCATACAGTTTCTCCTTCCTGAGCAATTCTAAGATAAGCCTTAGATGCTCCTAATGCTCCTTCTCACTCTTCGAATAAATTAGAATGTCATCGATGAACACAATCATGAACTTATCCAAGTAAGGCTTACACACCCGATTCATGAGGTCCATGAATACCGCCGGTGTGTTGGTCAACCCAAACGGCATCACCTGAAACTCGTAATGCCCGTAACGGGTTCTGAAAGCCGTTTTCGGAATATCTTCCTCGCGAACTCGAAGCTGATGAAATCCCGATCTCAGGTTAATCTTCGAATACACACTCGATCCTTGAAGCTGATCGAACAAATCGTCGATCCTCGGTAATGGGTATCTATTCTTCACCGTTAACTTGTTCAACTCTCGATAATCAATACACATATGAAACGATCCATCCTTCTTCTTCACAAATAAGACCGGGGCTCCCCAAGGCGAAGAACTTGGTCTTATAAATCCTTTTTCGGCTAACTCCGCTAGTTGCTTCGACAACTCTTCCAGTTCAGTAGGTGCAAGACGATAAGGCGCTCGTGCCACGGGTGCGGCACCAGGTATCAACTCAATCTGAAACTCTACTTGTCTAGTAGGCGGAATTCCCGGTAAATCATCGGGAAACACATCCGAAAAATCACGAACTATAGGTACATCTCCAATGCACCTTTCCTTCTTCTCCTTCCCTTCTTTCTCAGAAATTTGAGCTAAGAAAAGGCAACATCCTTTTTCCATTAGCTTCGGCAATTTAGTGCAAGATATGACCGCTAATCTAGATGGGCCTCTCAATTCCTTTCGATCTCCTGGTATGTTCAGAATCTCCTTGCCATAAGGCACACGTACGATCTTCTCATCGCAAAGTATATGAGCACGATACTTCGACAACCAATCCATACCAATAATGACATCAAAACTTCCTAACGTGACGGGTAGAAGATCTATGTTGAAAGGACGATTCAGAAAGTTTAACGTGCAACCACGAATGATAGTCCTAATCCTCTCTATGTTCCCATTAGCTAACTCTACATCATAACCAATTCCTAAGGCCATCGGGGGTTTCTCTAGTAAGGGTGCAAACTTAGTGGACACAAAACTCTTATCGGCACCAGTATCAAATAGTATGGAAGCATAACAATTATTGAGAAGGAACGTACCAGTAACGACGTTCGGATCTTCTCCTCTCTCGTTCCCAAGTGCATACACTCTTCCATGAGCAGTTCCAGCTTCCACACGTTGGTCCCCATTATCTTGTTATCCACGGTTTCCTCCAGCTCCACGGTTTCCATTATTGTACCCATTACCACCCGATCCTTGATTTCCTCGGTTCCACGATTCCCTACACTCATTCCTATAATGTCCCTTCTTTCCACATCCATAACAAGTAACATTTGCCTTACTCATAGTTTCAGGAGTAGCTTGAACCATAGCAAGTGGTTGAGCTCTACAGTCCTTAGCTATGTGTCCCATCTTAGAGCAATTCTTGCACACCACAGTACATCGTCCAGAATGATTCCCATAACATCGGTTACACTTGGGTGCATTTCCATTGTAGCTCTTCTTATCTCCATCTCCCATAGCAGAAGCCCTAGTAGTTGTTTGTCGCTTGTTTCGACGATCATTACCCTTAGAGTGATTATCCCTCTTCCTCTTTCCATTCTTGTCTTTCTCAGCTTCTTCCAATACCAACGAGTCCATCAATTGTTGAGCGATCGTGATAGCCTCATGAATGTTTGCAGGCTTAGCAGAAATCACATCGTTCCTTGTAGCTACCGGCAAACCATCGGTATACCTCTCAATCCTTTGAGTCTCAGTCCTAACCATATCGGGACAAAGTAAAGCTAACTCTCGATAACGGCGATTGTAAGTTGCCATATCGGTACCTTTCACCTTATGGTTCCAGAACTCAATCTCCAGCTTCTTAATCTCATTCCTTGGGCAGTAAGTCTGAATCAGTAAAGACTTAAATTGCTCCCAAGTCATAGCATAAGCCACATAACTCCCGACCGAATTACGGTAATTGTTCCACCAAGTTAAAGCTTCACCCTTGAAAGTAAAAGAAGCAAACTTTACCTTCGCATTCTCCGCACAACCACTGACATTAAATACTGACTCAGTCTTCTCTATCCACCTGACCAAGTAGACCACTCCTTCAGTTCCACCAAACTCAATGGGTCCACAAATTTTAAACTCCTTGTATTTACATCCATTAGCACGAACAGGTGGAAATGTTCCAGCAGAATTGTTGGAATGATTTGACTCAGCTAGTAGCTCAGCAACTCGTTGCTCCACAAGTTGATTGATCATTGCTTGATCCACAGTAGGTGCGTTAAGTGGAACATGATCATTGTCTCCCTGAACATCAATATTTTGATTCCTGTTGTTGCGGTTAGTAGTGTCCAGGTTATCAGGAGTAAGGGTCTCAACATTTCGAGTAGGACGACGTCCTCGACGACCAGGGGTAGTCGTTGCAGGACCAGTTCTGGTAGCTCTAACAGGGTTTCGTCGTGGGGCCATTGATCTGAAACATCATACAAGTTCATGAGTCTCCGATAGAACTTATCATATGCTCGACAAGAATTAAATCAACGAAGCCAAGTCATTGAAAGAATATCAACAATACACCACAAGACATCAATAAAGCGAATAGGGACTCAATTTCTGCAATATCCAAAAATCACATAATACCATATAATAATAACCATCAACCATACAATAAAGATCCAACATCGTTCCAACTACCGAAAAACACAAAAGATAATAATCGTTCCAAACGAGACGAATAATCAACGGAAAATACATCAAAATAGGATAACTAGCTTTTCTAACCAAACACTCCTCGGTGTAGAAAGCAACAAGACAACATAACTCAAATATCTAGCCACGCTGCTGGCGGAGGTTCCTCAACTCCTGCCTCAAGCCATCAAGCTCTCTCCATAGTGATCCTAACTCCACACCATGGGTGTCGCTATCTCTCTTGAGGTCAGCCACCTCCTTCTCCAGCTCGGCATTCCTCTGCCATAACTTGCGGTCGGCCTCTCGAGCTGTGACAAAACCTCGCTGTAAACCCTCAATATGCTCGTGAATCTCCATCAAACCTCTCCTCATCTCAGTAACTCTCCTCTCAGCCGTAACCATGTCAATCCTCAACTCCCCAATGAACTCAATGGTCACCCTATCAATCCGCTCAGACATACGTGTAACTCTCTCACCAAGATCAGTAATCTGAGCCCACATCCTACCAGTCTCACCTAACTCTGCATGCTCAGCAGAAACCTCAGAAGGTGCATCTGACTTAACGGGACTACCAGGTGGCAACTCAAACAAAAATGGATGATCAGGTGAAACAGGCTCTATCGGATGTATAGGTGAATCAGGCTTCTCAGCCTGAGCTGGCGGCACTAACAAATCATCATCATCAGGCATCTCCTCCTCCTCCTGAGGGTCATCCTCCTCCTCAGGGTCATCATCATCACCCTGCTCAGCCTTCTGAGGGTCATCGGCCTCATCCTCACCCTCGTACTCCTCCTCCTCCTCATCGGAAGAGTACGTCATCAATCGTCGTCTCCTAACAGGTGAACCATGTGGTGAAGGGGTAGGTGATCTAGGACGACGATGCAATGATGCAGGTGGTGCATCTGACAGGAGAGTGTGAGCATCCAAATGTAAAGGTGGTGAAGTAGGGCGTACCGACATACGTGTCATAGCTTGGTGGGCAAAACGTGGAGCCACACGAGCCAAAGCCTGATGAAGAGTAAGCTACCTCGATGTACCAGGGAGCCCTAGAGAAGATGAGGGTCCCTGCGTAGATGCAGCAGGTGGTGCAGAAGTAGAAGCTGTCAGTGACACAGTAGCTGAATGCATGGCAACCCTGTAAGGATAATCAGGAGCCATGATGATCTGTGCTGGGCGTACAGGTGTAGTAAGAATATCCTCAACAACGTCAAACATACGGGGGGCCATAGTCTGTGACAACGGCGTAGGGTAGGTGTAAGTGTTTCAAAACAACTAAACTGCGAACTCAAAATACCATATCAAAAATCATCATATAATTCCAAATCGTATATATCAAGAAAGATTTAAAATACCGCATTACTAAAATCATTCGTAAAATAATTAAGCCATATAATTCCTCAAAACGCCATCATATCACTAAATCAATAAACCTCAAATCCTCAAATCATCTCAAGAATCCCATATCCAATAATCATCTTAATATACCTCTATATAAACAATGATGCTTCGGCTTGGCGGGCTGGCGGGCAATGGTCGAGGATCGTTTTCTATAAAAATCGGTTATAGTTTAGGTGTCCATTTACCTAGTTCTCTATAACCTTGGCTCTGATACCAATCTGTAACACCCCCAAAATTTGGTACAGCGGAAGACTCAACAAGCTTTCGGGGTGATACGGGGATTAGTATCCAACAGAAGACGTAAAAGAACAAGATAAAGTAAACATAAGCAAAACACAACCAAACAGGGTTTTAAAGTTTACATTTATCCCAAATTCATCCAAAGTCAGGCCCAAAAGAAATAAACATAGGTCCACAATTTAATATCAGAGTTTTAGAAAATAGATCCATAAATCAGGTGCCATTGCCAAGCCTTTCAATCCATGCATCCAAATCATCACTTAATTACCTGAGAAAACGTGCTAAAAGTCAGCTTTCACTGGTGAGATCATAGGTTTAAATTCATAATTCAAAATAGTGGACATATACGCAAAATGCTTGCTAGCTAGACTAGGCCTCAATCATCCAACCAAAATAATCCAACCAAATCGAATCAACCCTATAGGTGCACACTATAGTCCAATAACCAAATCCAATCAAATCAAACTGTATGCGTAAGGATACGACATACCCAACATGCGTAAGGATACGACATGTTCAACTTACCTAGATCTAGTCTAGGCCTCGTTGTATAGCTTACCTAGTTCTTGACTAGGCCTCGCTCTATAACCAAATCAAATCAATATGCATTTGCAAGGATGCGACATGCCTAACATTCGTAAGGATACGACATGCGCTGCATTCGTAAGGATACGACATGCGCAAGTTTTAAAATAAATAAAGCGATAATAGTCCACATAAAACATTTGCACGTTTTTCACCCCAAGTATTGAAAACAAAGTTCAAGAGTAAAAAGTGGGGCTATGACTCACCTCAAGTCCAGAAAATCCTCAAAAGAAATCGATAGATGAAAGACGTAAGCAAACTCAAGTAACGACAACTACAGACTCGGCACTTCCTAACAATATCAAACTCGTTCAGAAATCATTTCTTCAAAATCAAATATTCCTATTCCCGAACGTATTCCATTTTTACTTTCCAAAAATATCCATTTCTCGAATTAACTTCATATTGATTTGAAATTCGACGTTTGGTATCCATATGGGTGAAGGGTCGACACAACTCAAACCAAGAAGTCACAACGAAAAGAAATAATAAACCATCTATAGGTCTAATATTAGCCCAATATATTATTTAAATAAATCATCGAAGTTTATCAAATTCGTCGATTTAGTAATCCCCATATTTATTTACGTAATATATCGTTCCAAGATTATACCCAACCTAATGCACATAGCACAAAGAATTCTATATGGTATATATCGTAGTCCAATAAATTCCCTATATATATCGTCAAATTGGCCGAATTCCACGAGATATATAGTAATTTATTATCCTAATACATGTACCACAACCTATGGGCGTCGTAGGATACGATGCCCATTAATATACTTATTTTATATAGCTACATAACTCGATTTAACCCGTCGATTAAATAAGTCACGTAGTTATATAAGATGGATGTATTAATCGTCATATATCCGTGACAACACAAAAGTCACATAATAAAGCCCACTTGGACTTTAAGTAACCACAACTCGTATAACTCGATAAGTTTTTCGAATTTTATAAAAAGTCATGTTTTTAATTATTACTTACCCGCCGTATTAGTTCTCGACATTATTTATAGTTATTATATATAATAATACTTCAACATTTATTGCACTATTTTCATAGTATAATAATTATCGTTATATTATTATAACGTTTACTCGTGATCGTTTTATTACTAATATATATATATATATATATATATATATATATATATATATATATATATATATATATGTGTGTGTGTGTGTGTGTGTGTGTGTGTGTGTGTGTGTGTGTGTGTGTGTGTGTGTGTGTGTGCGTGTGTGTGTGTGTACGTTTATCACGTCTATATACGTATATAAACGATTATATTATCAATAATATTATTACGAGTATTATTTTTAATATTTGATTTTAAATATTTATCGAGTCATAAGAATTTGGTCACATGTCCGAGTCATCACTCTCGGCTCATAGTCCAAGTCCAAAAATCAAACCAAGTCAAAATAAATAAACAACTCCGTCCAAATCAATCCCAAATCCACGTGCTACAACATGAGGGTCCGACTACGGCACCCGACTAATCCTATCTCCGTCATCTAATTGACCGTCTCACAATCGGTCCCCAAATCCACACTCGTCAACACAACTCCAAAATCAAATCACAAGTATACCATGTCGAGACCACAAAGTGTCTCGACCCATCCAATGCTTCGGTCCAAAAAGACATGCCACAATAATAATAATAACAACAATAAATCAACAACAAGAAATCATCAAATATGCATATTATATGGTTTGGTTTACCACGCCAAACCCGAGCCAAACGACCCACTTGGGTCTCGGCTAAAATCACGAGTCACAAGGACTCAATACCAAGGCCACTAGGCCACGACTTAGCTCACTTGAGCCAAAACCAAAACTGCCAAACGGACCCTATAGGGTCATGGCATACCAAAACAACCACAACATCAAATCGGTCACCAAATACAACCAAAAATCAAACAATATAGGACCAAGAGTCCTCTTATACTCCCAACGAGTCAAGAAGGTTGTCACACCGAGACCTTAAGTCTCGGCCAAGCTCCATTCGAGCCAAAACTCAAAACCAAACGCGACCCAATATACAACCAACTCGAGTCAAACTTCACACCCAAGATACCAAACGGATTTTAATGACAAAAATATCATTTCCCATCACTTATATTTCGAAACCCAACAAAAACAACCCGTGTGGACACGGATTAAATCATGAATCGAGGCACACGAGTGAGATTCGTGGCCACTCACCTTCAAAATTGACTCCAAACTTGATTTCTTTAAAAACCCAACAAGGTTAAACGAAAATGGTGGTGTTAAAGTAGTGGTATTAATTCGTACGGGGTGTTAAAGTGGTCCAAATCGCGCGTGGTTTATACCAATAGATAGATCGGGAAAAGGTGACTAAGATGGTGGTGTTGGTTTATTTAGGGGAGGAGCGGTGGCGGCGTTTATCGGGGTTAATAGGGTGGCGGTGGTGGTGTTGTAAAAGAAGAGAGAGAGATGTGAAAATGTTGGTGAGGGTGATGGTGGGTTGTGTGTTTCCAGGTTCCACATGGGACGATTTTTGTAGTTACTCTTATTAAAAAAAAAATTATTAATAATAATAATAATATTAAGGGGTAAAGTGGGTTAAGTAACCTGGTGTAAATACACGGACCAAACCCGAAACCATAAATAACAAATCAACTCTCTCGAACCGAAATCGTTCCAAATAATCAAAAACCTCGCGACACGTTCCAAAAATATAAATATCCGAACCAATATTAGAATAATTAAAATTGTTAGGTTTTCCTAGTGCCGGAGTCAATGTAGTGCCAAATAATGATCTCAAAAATAAATCATCACGAATGATTCAAACCAAACCATTAATAAATAATCAAATTCCATAAATAACGTACGATAAAGATCACATTCCAACGTTCATAAAATATCTCGTCACAATAAACTTTTCAAATATTCCAAAATTATAAATTTTAAAGTAATGCGGGTTTTCAAAACGGCTCCCTAATTTGCCAGTTGTCACACAGTTCGACCCAAAACCGACAAAAACGCACTTAAACCGACCGAACCGACACAAACCGAACCGAAATGACCATATTTGGTTTGGTTTCGGTACATGTTTTTCGCGAAATCGGTTCTCGGGTTGGTTCGGTTTTGGAGCTACTCAGTAATATATTTTCGGATGATTCGAGTGAGTATGTGATTAGGCATGTGACAACGACTAGTGTTGAAAGGTCAAGGGTTTGAATCTCGGTTCATGCTTACTCAAGTTGATACCTCACTTGATTAGGAGAGTTGTCAGAACTATTCTTTATAAGGTGGACAATGAATGATACCAAAAAACACCCAGGGTCTGGATGGTCCCTCTAATTCACACATTTTTTTTTTAATGAATCAATGTTGGATCAAATATAAACTTCGCTCTTCTTTAAAAGTCTAAAAAGTCACTTGAAGTGACATGTGTCTCTTTCTTTTCCTTTCCTATTCCCACTAATCCACTAAATGATAAGTGTGTATTTATATGTTATAGATTATTTTTTTGTGGGTACTATACAACAACAACAACAACAACAACATACCCAATCCCGCCTAGGCGGGGTATGGGGGAGGTGGGATGTAGACAGATCCTACCCCTACCCCAGGGTACCCTGCAGGTAGAGAGACTGCTTCCAGAAAGACCTTCGGCAAGTGTGTGCAACGTGTGCTTGAAGTAAAGAAAAACGAGAAAAAGAATGCAAAACAAAAAAAAGCATAAAAGCTTACAAGCAAACAGAGCAATACGAACATATAGGCAATACGACACAACATGCATATAAGCAGACATAAAAGCAAACCGACACAACAAGTAAAAGAGCAAACAAAGCAAAACGACAAGACAACCAAGACCAAACAACCAATACAAAACCACCTAGACAAACGCCAGCAAATAAGGGTGCGAGGGGGGCACAAGACCAAGGTCAAACCAAGCAGCTAAGACCAAAGAGGGCAACGTAAAGGGCCTATAGCTAAGGCAAAGCAAAAGGAGCAAGCAAAAGGCACAAGCAAAGGGGCCTAAAGCCTAAAGGCACAACAAAGGCAAAACCCAAGCGCTAGCCGAGGCAAAGCAAAAGCACCTATCTCCTAAAGGGGCAAGCCAAGGGACCCTAAAAAGCCTAAAACACAACAAACCCCAAACCCTCTACCAACCTAGCCCCAAAACTAACCACAAATACTAATCCTATCTCTCCACGCGTTCCTATCTGAGGTCATGTCCTCGGACAAGTGAAGCTCCACCATGTCGAGCTTTAGCCTATCCTCCCATCTAAGTTTAGGTCTACCCCTCCTTCTCCGACCATCGACAATAAGCGATTCAACTCTCCTTACTGGCGCTGTTTGTGGTCTTCTCCTGACATGACCAAACCACCTCAACCTTCCTTCTCTCATCTTCGAGATAATAGATACTACTTCAAGTGCCGATCTGAACACCCCGTTAGGAATCATGTCAGACATAGTTTTACCACAAGTCCATCTGAGCATTCTTAGTTCCGCTACTTCCACCCTGTTTGCTTGAGCTTTTGTGATAGGCCAGCACTCTGACCCGTACAGCATAGCCGGTCTAATAGCCACCCTATAAAATTTACCCTTAAGCTTAACGGGTACTTTCCTATCACATAGAACCCCTGACGCCGCCCTCCATTTCGCCCAGCCTCTTCCGATACGGTGGGTTACGTCGTCGTCTATCATCCCTGAATTGTGAATCACCGAACCCAAATATCTAAAAGACTCCTTAGGTGGTAGGATCTGGACTCCGATACAGACGTCCGTTTCTTCGTTGTGGCTGAAATCGCTCTTGCCGAAAGCACATCTCATGTATTCAGTCTTCTCCCTACTAACCCGAAGGCCATTCTCTTCAAGGGCCTCCCTCCAATGCTCAAGTCTGTTGTTCAACCCGTCCGCTGACTCTGCCACCAATACAATATCGTCTGCGAATATCATGCTCCAAGGAATGCACTCTTGGATCCCTCCTAATAGCTCATCAAGAATCAAGGCGAATAGATAAGGGCTAATGGCTGATCCCTGGTGTAGTCCAACTTTCACAGGGAAAAACTCTGAGGTTCCCACTGTGGACCGTACACGGGTCTTCGCCCCCTCGTACATATCCTTTATGACTCTCAAGTATCTCCATGGGGTTCCCTTGTCTATCAGAGTTCTCCAAATCAACTCACGTGGGACACTATCATATGCCTTTTCTAGGTCGATGAAGGCCATATGCAAGTCTCTTTTCCTTTCTCGATATTTCTCCATGAGGCTTCTGAGGAGGTGAATAGCCTCTATCGAGGACCTTCCTGGCATAAAACCAAACTGGTTCTCTGACACCCTCGTTTCCCTTCTCAACCTTCTCTCAATAACCCTCTCCTAGAGCTTCATCGTGTGACAAAGGAGCTTAATACCCCTATAGTTGCTACACACTTGTACGTCACCCTTGTTCTTGTAGATAGGGATGACTTCACTGAGCCTCCATTCCTCTGGCATCTTATCGCTAGAGAAAATCTTGTTGAAGAGGGAAGTCAACCATCTTAACCCCTCGTCACCTAAGCTCCTCCAAGCTTCTATGGGTATTTGGTCTGGGCCTACCGCTTTGTTTCTTCCCATCTTCATTAATGCAACCTTCACTTCACCTTGGCTGATATCCGAGTAGTCGCACTCTGGAAGCAAATCTTGGCTAGGGGTCCCTCTCTTCCCGCTATCTTGTGTAGCCCTCTCGTTAAAAAGAGAGGAGAAATAATCTCCCCATCTTTTCCTAATATCCTCTTCGTTGACAATGCTACGTCCATCCACATCTTTAATGAATCTTATGTTTCCTAAATCCCTGCTTCTCCTCTCTCGGGCTTTAGCAATCTTGAAGATATCGTTTACCCCTTCCTTGGAGCCCAAGTTCTTATACAGAACCTCGTACGCTTTGTCTTTCGCCTGGGCTACTGCCTTTTTCGCTTCTCTTTTGGCTACTTTATACATCTCCTCTGCCTCGACCCTATTTTCTAGATTACTCGCTCTACTCAAAAGGAGCTCTCTGAACCTAGATTGTTTCGCCGCTACCTTGGTTTGCACCTCATCACTATACCACCAAGATTCTCTTTGGTTTGTTTGGGTTCTCGTTGTCCCAGTAGCCACACCTAGTGACTCCTTAGCTGCGTCTTTAATGATGCAGGATAGGGTGTTCCACATCTGATCCGCGTCCATAACATTTAAGTCCTCCGACCGATCCGACAGTCCCTTTGAGATTTTCGCTGCAAACTCCTGTACCGCCGGCCCGTTCAATTTCTTCCACATAATCCTCGGAATGCTAGTCGCCCTCTTCCCACTACGTTGCCTCTCATAAAATGCATCCATGGCTAACAATCTGTGTTGGGATGAGCATGTCTCGCCTGGGAATACCCTGCAGTCCCTACATGCTCTAAGGTCCCCTCTGCGCACCATCAGATAGTCGATCTGAGTGTTGTGCCCTCCACTTTGGAAGGTAATTAGGTGGACCTCTCTCTTCTTGTAGAAAGAGTTCACAACTACTAAGTCGTGCGCTCTTGCGAACTCCAATATAGAGCGACCTTCGTCATTCCTAACTCCATAGCCAAAACCTCCATGAACCCCTACGTAACCATCCGTTGCAGCTCCTATGTGACCGTTCAAATCACCCCCTATAATCAGACGCTGATCCGACGGGCACTCTCTCACTAGCTCGTCAAGGGCGTCCCAGAAACTCCTCTTCTCTGCGTCGCTGAGCCCCACCTGTGGTGCATAAGCGCTGACAATGTTAATAGTCTCATTCTCAATTACCAAAGTAATCGCCATGATCCTATCGTTGCACCTATTAACTTGCACTACATTGTCCTTTAGGTCTGCAGCCAAAATGACTCCAACTCCGTTTCTCGCAGACCTAGAACCTGAATACCACAGTTTGTAGCCGTTCCCCTCCCTTGTGCGGGACCCCTTCCATTTCGTCTCCTGAAAGCACGCTACATCAACTTTATGTCTCCCTAAGGCATCGGCAAGCTCGAAGAGCTTCCCGGTCAACGACCCTACATTCCAGCTACCCACCCTAATCCTACGAAAGACCGCAGGTCTACCAAAACTCCTAGCCTCGCCTACCCTCCCTACCCCTCCTACCCCTACCCCTACCCCTCTCGAGCCGCTAGAACATGACCTCAGGTGACCATAACAATCTAATGCGTCTATACTAACCTCAAGGAAACAAAGGCAAAGTCTGGCACAAGCAACAAAAAGTGGGGGCAAAACGCGCAAAAGAAGCAAAACAAAGGCACCTAAGAAAGAAGCTAAAAAAGAAAAATGGTCTAAGACACTAAAAAAGGGAAGCACAATAAAAGGCAAAGAGAGACAGAAAACTGGCCAAAGAGATAGAAATATATATATATATATATATATATATATATATATATATATATATATATATATATATATATATATATATATATATATATATATATATATATATATATATATATATATATATATATATTTTTAGAAGAAAGCTTAGCTGCCGGAAAAATGAGTTTTCCGGTGGTCAATGGTTGTCAACGGCGGCAGTAGCGGCAGAAGGCGGCGGCCGGTGACTGCTGCGACGACAGGACTACCTGGATCGGACTCGGGACAGTGGGGGGGGACCTCCACTCGCCGGAGGTGATGGCCCACGTTGCCGGGAAGTCGCCTGAAAAGTACAAAACAATAAACAAAACCGTTACCACTGCCGGCGCGTGACGGCTCAGGTGGGTGTCGGAAAAAGTCTTATTCTTAATGTAAAACCCAAGCTGCAGATCGACTTTTCGACTTTTTTTCTTGGAAAGCAAAACTCAGAAATCAAAATCGTTGGTGGGTATCTTCTTGTCAAAAGAAAGATAATTAGATTACCGATGATGATGATGATTTGATGATGATGAGATGGTGATGATTTGATGATGATGATTTGAGAATAGTTTGTCACTCAAGATTTGAGCATGATGGCCGGCGTGAAAGAGAGAATGAAAATAAAATGGTGAGCAGGTTTTTTTTTTTTTTTTTTTTTTTTTTTTTTTTTTTTTTTTTTAATGGTGTTGATGGTGATGAGGATTTAAGGAGGAGGTGGTGTGTAGTACTTGTAGAGATTGATTTTGTGGGTACTATCTGCAAGCTAAATAGAGTAATTTTTATTTAATATGTAAGAGATATGCATGGTTAGAGAATATTCATTTAATATGGAAGTGATATATGTGGTTAGTAGAAATGGATCTTTCACAAGTTTATAACTCAGTAATATACTTTCGGATGATTCGAGTGAGTATGTGATTTGGAGTTTCTAACAATGACTGACTAGTGTCGAAAAAATCTAGTAAATCAATGTAGAGGATCAAATATAAACTTGGCTCCTTCCTTAAAACTTAAAAGTCTTAAAATGTCACGTGAAATGAAATGTGTCCCTTTCTTTTCCTAGCCTATTATACATATATACATTTGTTGGGGCTTTTATGGCAACCCCACCCATGCCAACACTGTAGAAACCACTTAGGCCGGGTCGGGTTTAGGCGGGGCGGGGCGGGTTTGGGCGGGTCAGGACTAACGGTCGTTAGATATTTAACGGCTGTTACTTAACGGTCGTTATCTTTAACATTTTCTTTAAAATTCCATACCAAATTGGTCTTTCATCTCATAAGTTCGTTGCATATTTAGTCCTCTCATAATTTACATGATTGGTCCTTCATGTTATACGTCCATTGCAAAGTCAGTCCTTAGTCACTAAATTGATGTTAAGTAGCTACCGGCCATTATTACATTTTCTCTATTCTGAAAACACCCCGCGGCAACGCGCGATTTTCCAACTAGTTCTAACTAATTCACAATCTACCAGGTTGATGAACATCAAGATATGATAAACATAAAGACATGATGAATATTTCATACCTAACTGATGAATATCAAGATATGATAAACCATGATTAATGAATATTCAGACCATGACTGATTAACATTTAAAACATAATGATTAACATTGATGAAATTAGATTGATAAGTATAAAAAAGATAAAAACTGATAAACATAAAAAAGAACAACAAACATTTTATATTGATGAACATAACTTTAATAAACATTACATGATGAACCTAACAAGTTGGTTGAGCTACTAAAGATAATAACTCGCAAAAACCAAAATCACAAAACTCACATCAACAAACGACACCTTCGAACTCGGGTTCTTAACAACCAAACACTCTAAATCCCACTTATCCATTTGGTAATTTTCTGATGAACTTGAAAGTTAGTTTTTTCTAACATTCAGTGATTAACATTTAATTTGATGAACATTCTTTGATGAATGGTTATTAAGATCTCGATTCTGATATTAGGATTTTACGATACTACAAAGAAAAAACGATTCCGATCCTATATAGGATCTTTGTGAGATAGGATCTTAATAGGATTCTGATCTTGACCATAGGATCTTAAGATCTTGATCGGTTGGATCTTAGTTTTCTCGAACCACAAGCTTAAAACTACAAATTCATGTATTAAGTTTTGTAGAGTATGAAAATAAAGAATCTAATTGTATTAAACACTTCATAATCATAATTTTGACATACATTTTCATGATATATGATATATAATAATATGTGGATTTGCATACTTTTATAATGCCTATTAAGAAAGTGACACTATAGTTGGATCTTAAGATCACGATTTGATCTCACGACCCCGATCTTACAAAGACGAAAACGATCATATGTAAGATCCCAATCTTAAAAACCTTGTTGTGATGAAAACTTACTTGATGAACATCATGTGATGAACAATTGCACATTCAAAGTTTTGTTCATCATAGTCTAAACATTGTTAAAAACATCACACTTTATTTTTTTTCATCAAAGCTTGAATCTTTTATCAACTACTAAAACATTTATATTCTAATAAACACCTTCAAACTCTAAAATCATAGAACTACATCATTAATTGCTTGGAGATTTGCTTACGCTTACTGTCATATGTCGTTTATTATTATTATTATTATTATTATTATTATTATTATTATTATTATTATTATTATTATTATTATTTTAAGGATAATACCCGGTGAATATATTATAAGTAAAATTGAGTGTACGTATAAGAAAGGGTAGATACGAACTACTCTTAACAACAACTATCTATGTACTGTCGGATGTTTTCATCAAGAAATTAAATGTTTATGTTTTCTCTCCACTTCGAGCTTTTGTGATTTTTTGCTCGGACTGCCAAAGAGTATTAGATTATAGGTTAGTAGGCTTGAGCCCGTTTGTCGACTGAGCAACTTGAATTTGGAAAGTTTAGTTCATTGAATTAGTAAAATATCCAAATTGGAACATGAGCTCTAACACAAATATAGAAATGTATTTTAGCTCGAGGCGAGTAATTCTTCAATATGAGACGAGCTCAAATGTAGTAATAAACCACACAAACCATTCTTTTATTATAGAATAATACAACATTGCACACATATAAAGCAAACAGACATAGCTTCTTCAAGTACTGCATTTTAGTAGATTTTGATCTTGAAGGTCGTCTTTCATAATTAGGACATACTTATTAAATAACCGAGCTAGATTCAGGGGTAAGCTTCAATAACAGACTGATACGCTTGAATATGTTTTATAGTATAGCGAGTGAATCCAGCCTCATGCAACACGTAAGACCATTCATCCATAGTTCGCTCTTTCCCATCACTTGTATGTGCTATCATTACCATATCGAGCAACAATCCTACTTCTTTAAATTCATGATCTTCTTTTCGCCCAACAATGGCGTCAACAATAATCACCTTCCCGTCTTGAGGAATAACATTGCGACAGTTTCTTAGTATGCGAATGCAATCTTCGTCGGTCCAATCATGTAGTACTTTCTACAATATCAAACAATACGTCTAAAAAAATATGACTACAATGAAAGAAAAAGTTTAGGAACATAAAAGTTTTATTGGACTAACCATTAAATAAACCGCATCAGCTTTTGGAACATGATCAAACATATTGCCTCCTACATGTTCAATACCATTACATGTAGGTGCCACCGATATAACATGAGGGAGATCATAATTAATCCCTTTGATCCAAGGACAAGCCTCCGCAATCAAACTTATAGCCGTTCCATCACCACCACCAACATCCACCAATGTCCTCAGCCCTTCAAACACCTCAGGACAGCCCTTAATCACCGCTGCCAATGCATTACGAGCATCACATGCCATTGCACGATCAAAGAGTTTACCATGACTGGGATTTGCTGCAGTATATCCCCATAGGTCAGTGTTATGTGCCGACTCAAAGGGTAAGTCTTTGTTACCCAAAACCCATGCACTGAGCTTGTGCCATGGAGCCAACATAACTGGACTGCTCTCTAGTAACACTAAGTCGGCCATGCTATGCTTTCCATTTTTTGTTAAGAGTCGAGACAATGGGGTCTGAGCATAGCCAACAGATGTTTCAGATAAGGGCTTTTCTTGAAATATTTTATAATGGATTAAGAACCTCATGATCCTATACAAGGAAGACTGTGAACACCCGATTTCTGATGCTAAATCAACAAGTGTCATCGGGGATTCGTGCTTCTCAAGGATATCGGCTATCCCAAGCTCAATGGCACACTTGACCAGAGCCATGGGAGTGAAGCCAAGAATAAATTTCCAGATTTCTTCTTGGGCAGCCACTTCTTCATCTTTGGAGTTAATTTTTTCTATTTTGAAATCTGTAGTCATTTTCGCTTGATTGGATGCAAGAATATGTAATAAAGCTTTCTTTAAATAGCAAAAGAGCACGCATGCTTATTTCATTTATGGCATGTTAGTAGATAATAAGGTGGTGATACTTCTATATCCACAGAAATTTAATGTGATTTTACTTTTATACTCTCCAATCCTTTTTTAATCTTTTACCCCGTTTTTCTCATCTTCTAACCTCTCAATTATTGTGGATGGACATCTAATGTTGCACAACTTATTTCAGGTGGAGACTCTCGATCCCATACTTTTGCATAATGATAACTTACAAATAATCCTTATGCAATTTCTTTATAAAAAAGTGCAACTGTAAAAGTACGTGTACAACTCTCGATACATTAACCTTTGAAATCAATTTAACTCTTTATCTTTAAATTAAAGATGATATTTGGGATTATAAATTATTATGATGAGTATAGCAGGTGGCACAAGTATGTAGATGACGTTGAACAATTGTTTCACCCATAGCATCTCGTGGATCTTGAATCACCACTGTCGCACCCCATGATGATATTTTGCTCGGTCGTAACATATTAAACATATATGGGCGAGTTATGAAGAGAATATGATATTGTTGATGGTTAATCTAAAGATTTTTTGTGGATATGATTTTGGTGGTGTATATGGTAAGGACATTGTAGAAGAAGATGGTGCCATGTAATGATCATGCCAAAACGATGCAGGAATAATAGAACAATGAAAAGGTCAAAGGATAATAATTGGGTAATAGACTAAAAGATATGATGCTGGAGGTTATAAAAGTAAAATCAAATCAAAATTCTATGGATCAAGTAAACATTTCCCCTGTAAATATCACCTCCCTTAAATAATTTTTTGTTTCCTAGATAAGATTTCGTTTCTTGTCAACTACTATAACAACGCATGATTATATTATCACAATGCTCCTCTACGTCTATTGAACGTAAGTCATTTAGAACAACATTAGAGATTTAAAAGCATATGCTTTTGGTTCGGTAATAGCATGAAGTTTGTTAATACAAATAATTAGACATAAGATTGCGTATTGGAAAGGAGGCGTTTTATTTTACAAACTCAAAAACACTCACATACCAATGGAGCAATCAAAAGCATCCATTTAAAAAAACATAAAAAACACGAAGGGACCATTTTTGCCAACTCACCAAACTTACCCCACCCCCTACCTCTCTCACTTTACATACATCAGATATCATAAAAAACCAATTTTCTCTCTCTAACCATCATCAAAAACCACCATAACAAATAAAAAATAACCACTTTTTAACCGTTCAAAACATCAATAAAATACAAAAATTGAAAAATCATCGAGTGCACAAGCAGATTTACAAAAAAACCGGTTCAAAATGAACCTACTGAATCTCGGGATGAAGGTATGATGCTTTTGACTAATTATTTAGTTGTTTTATTGGTTGTGTTTTTTAGTGTTTACATTTGGTTGAGTTTCTGAGTAAAAAACTTTGTATACATGGATGCACACCAAGTGTTTGATGAAATGTGTGACTGAAAAGTATCACCAGTGATATTTGAAGTTGAACTATATACGTGTGTATCACCAGTGATATTTGAAGTTGAACAATATATGTGTATTATCACTAGTGATATTTGTATTTGACTTAACCGTGCAAATCACATAAAGCACACAGAAAATGAAACAATCGTCATCTAAAACAACGAATACTTTAGTTTTTACTGTTATAGAATCATTATAAATGTGTTTTACTAGTTAATTTTTGATAATTTGTGATTTTGTGATGATTTATGTGATAATATGAGAGATTAAAAGTTAGGTTTAACATAACAAAAGATATGTTGTGGTGCTTTTGTTTGATTTGTGATGGATTTGTATGTTTAATGATTGTTCATGTTTCAAAAGGTTTTACCGCGGTATTTGAAAATAATATTGACTCGTAATGTATTATATGTGATATAAAAGTTAAATTATTGTTGATTGGTAGAATATCTATTGTGATAACAAATAGTTATTTGTTTGACATATGATACTGAAAACAAATGAACTATTCGTACACTAAAAAAAATTATGAAAATATTTTGATGCAGATTTGAATGAGACCTGTGCAAAAAACAGCCTCATCAAACGAAAAGAATCAACAACAAGTACAATTGTCGTTGAAGAAAGCACAACATCTCCACAACCAAATTGAAGAAGCTCAAACACTTGTGATATCACAAGTTCCTCCATCACCACAATTGATTCAACAAATAGAAGAAAGCTGATACACATGTGATATCACCAGCGACATCACCTGTGATATCACTAGTGATATCACCTGTGATATCACATGTGATATCAAAAGTTTCCCCGAAAGCATCTGGGAATAAAATGAAGGTGTTTGTTGATGAAGCAATGAAGAGGAAGATTGTTGAAGAACAAAACTAAATAAAACAAGTTGATGAAAACAGTTGCGTTGTTATGTTTTAATTTAAACGGTTATAAATAAATGTGTATAGTTGACAAGTTGGAAGTCAATAGTAGGTATTTAGTTTGATTGAATCATGTTATTTGTCACAAGAGATTCAAACTCACAGAAATGGGCCATAGTGAGCAATTGTTTAATCCATCTTGATTTGTGAATATTTGTTTGATAAAGTTTTGAGTGGTATTTAGTTTAATATGGTAATATGAAAAGTGAAAAGTGTCATACCTGTAGTATCACCAGTAATATTTGAAGTTGAACTCTATATGTGTATTATCACTAGTGATATTTGTATTATCACTTGTGAAATTTTGTATATTTTATAGGTTTTTTTGTTTACTTGTTAAACTTTATTTTACTAGTGCTATTGAGTAAACCTAACAATTCAGAAAAAATAAATAAATAAATAAATAAAATAATAGTATCACAAATGATATACAAGTCCAGGATAAAATTAGCAATGCTATTAAATAAACCTAACAATCCAGTAAAAAAATCAATCAATCAACAAACTAATACTTCAATTGCAGCGACTGAGAAACCGCCTCCACTTTCAACTACGCCGCCGCCTCATTGACATTTGAAACTTTTCCCTTGTTTGGACAAGTATGTCTATTATGATCAATTAAACTACAAATATTACAACCCTTCTTTTGGTTCTTACTTTTCTTAATAGCTTTCTCGCGTCCACCCTTAATACGGTCATTCTTATGTCCTTTAGCTCTCTCAGGTTGTCTACAAAAGAAGTCCAGTATCATAGACAGCTTATCAGTAATTTCAACAATAGAAACAAATTATCAAACATATCACTAGTGATACTACACATATATCAAGCATATCACTGGTGATACTACACATATATCAAACATATCACTGGTGATACTACACATATACCATCAGTAAAACCATTTATTGTATTTGTCTATTACACTGAAAGGCACAAAAATCATCTTGTATATAAAAAGTACATAATTAATACCTTGGTGTAAAATCTAATAATGATCTTCATTACATACTCAGCATTAAACTTAGAAACAACACGAAAAATGCCAAGAACTTCATAAGCTTTTTTGGTTGCCGTGCAAGCATTTAAATAGAGCATCACAGAAAAGACTTCAAAACACTGTAAGCTACACCTTAATTAATAAATAATAAGCAATATTACACTATAATTAATAACTTATCAGTAACTTATACTCACAGCTTATCCCCACAAACTTATATTTTCATCCTCATCAAAATGTCAAAAATATTATATAAGAAAATTAAACATATTAACATAAACAACTTATAAATAAACAAACTAACAACTATCATTTGTAATACTAAACGTATATCACTGGCGATACTAAACCAGCTTATAATCATCAACTTCAAATATCACTGGTGATACTAAACGTATGATACAGAGCAGATTCAAAACCAAAATTAGACACAAAAACAGCATTCAAATGCAGTTAAAAACATAAATTCAACTAATAACTTAATTAATAAGCAAAATTACAAAAGCAGATAACAAAATTATCAAATATTTTTCACTCACACATTTTATCAAACACTTGGTGTGCAACTTGATCACAAGGAATGTTAAACAACTTGATCCACATAATTAACAAACGACTCAACAACACTATCAACAGCAACAATATCCATCAAATCAGCTTCTGAAAAAAACGATTCATTCAAATCAAAAGAAGATATAAAAAAAAGATGATAATGATCGGGAGGTGATTATGAGATGATGATCGGAATGGTGACTGGAATAGTGATGGTGATGATGATCGGAACGATGGTGTAGCAGTGGTGTTGCGGTGGTAACTGATTATGGAGGGAAAAGGTAATAGATTATAGAGGGAAGTCGATTAGGAGAAAACAAACAGTTTGTGTGTGAAAAAAAAAAAGAGCGAATGGGAAAAAATAAATAAAATAAAACTTTATATAGGTGGGGTAAATTAGTTTTAAGTGATTAAATCTTAGATTAATCTAAGCCATTAGATCAAAAAAGATGGAAGGTGAGGATTAGTCCATTGGTATGCACCAAAAAAATGGTATGCATTTGAATTTTCCTCATTGGAAAGATGGATAATATGAAATTATGATCACCTTGTCATTATGTTTACTAACTAGTGTTGCAAACGCGACATTGGGGCACATTGTTAGTACTTAGTAAGTACTTGTAAATTTGATTTGCTGACTTTTACCAAAGCAAATTCAGTAGAGTCAATACACGACAAGGAATAAGAGGTATCCTTTGCGCTCGTGGGTAACTCATGCACAAGTCGCGAAGTTGAGACGAATCATACATCTTTGAAATTACTTAGCGATCTGTGTAATTACGAACAAAGAAACAAAAAATGTCAATCTACCTTATGAATACTATACATGATTTCTTTGTGTGTATTATGCACATGCTAAAATAGACTAAAAGATAACTGTGTTGACAAAACCGTACGAGAGGATTTGCATACTTTAAGTTTTGATTATTACACTTCATTCCATGTTGTAAACAGTTGTACATATATAACATGATTTTTATTGTACACTTTAAAGTGTGCCAATCGAAAATTGGAGTGTGAAATCACCCTCCAAACTGTATTAGCGAACATCATAAAGCCATCTAAAATGACTACTCTCTCTATAACATAATAAGTGTCGACTTTCAAATTGCACAAAATTTAAGGAATTCCCACAACTACACTACTCACTAATTATCATGTTCACTCATTAAATTATATTTTGATTGGTTAAAGTATACAATGAATACTTATTATGAGATATCTGAAAATAGTAATATGGACGATTAATGTGAGGCGAAGTAAGTATTATTTTGACCAAATATTTCATTGTTTTGAATCTAACGTTCTTTTCATCTCTATCACATGGCTTTAGATATCTTAACTACATATAAAGCATATTTTCTTTGAATGTGCCTTTCGCTAGGGAGGTTTTGGTGCTTATTCGTAATTGGTGTGAGATTCCTTTTCCTCCATTTACATCTCATGAGCAATGGAAACTTTGGTTTAATGCGTGGCATGCTCCAAAAGTGAAATTTCGTCGGTAATATGTTATCTTTGCATCTTATTTTTTGTAGATATGGAGGTACCACAACAACATCACTTTTTGTTCGCATTTGATGAGAAAGAGTGATATTTTTTACAACATCCGTTAAAACTGTGTTCTCAAGAAAGAAAAAAAAAAATAGATGTAAATTAAAGAAAGAAGAAGTAAAGTAAACTTTCACCCCAAAAGTGGGGTGAAAGTTTTAAAGCAAAATCAGACAACTTTCAATCACTTTACTTCCTAAGAAAAACTTGAGAATATAACAAATATCACTTTCACTTTCTTTCCTTTCTTTTACTATACTTAAGAACACAATCTTCTTATTCTTGGCTCTATCATATGGGTCATATGTCGTGTAATTGGTTAGAATGGTTAAAGAATTATTTGCTGCTTACGAGTTCCTTTTGATTGCTTCTAGGAGTATCGAGCATCTCGAGATTGTTTGTTTCTTTTGTTTCTATACCTTGCGTGTTTATTTTCCCGGGGCTTGTTTTTGTCTATATCAAAAACACTCTAGAGTGAAAACCGGTGGCTCAGCCTCCGTGATTGGGGATTTTTCTTTTGTCCCAGTTTCACTATAATTAACAAAAGTTTTTCCATCCCGCAATTAAAGTATTGGGTAGATTCTAGAAAATGTAGATTTTGTTTATTTCTAGTCTTGTTTATGTACTCTTTCATAGTACATATATTAATTTCTGACGTTCAAAATAAAAAATACGAAAGCAAGTAAGTAGGGATGGCAATAGATCGGGTTCGTGGGAGTTTTAGTGCACCCGTACCTGCACCTATTTGTAATATCCACATCTGTACCCGCTGGATTCCGGTCAATATTATTAATCGGTTTTTCGGGTTTTTGCACGGGTATCTGTTATCTCTTATTGAATATTTTATAAACAAAATTTTGGGTGTCAAGATTGAGTCATACTAAAACCCACCGACTATTGTATTCAATTTTTTTAAAAGTTAAAGAAAACGAGTATCGTATCAAACGATTTTATGCATTCAAATAATTCATGCACAAAATCCAAATTGTTTTAGATTTTTTTTTTCTTTTGAACATCTCAAACTGTTTTAGATAAAAGAGACACTTTATATAAAAAAATATAATTAAAGAAAAATTATATAATAAATTATTATAATAATAAAGAGGGTACTGATTCGGGTAAACGGATATGGGTATAGGTAATTGTACGGGTATTATGAGAACCCGTCACTGAAGCCGTATCCGGCTAAAAAGATTTATCAATACCCAAACTCGCATCCAAACCTGTTAACTCGCTCCCGAACCCGACCCAACCAATTCGGGTTTCGGTTTTCATTGTCGTTCCCGGGTGCTTTTGCATCCTTGCAAGTAAGATACAACTATGATTATCCTTTAAAACAATATAACTACTACAGCTAGCTAGCTAGCAAAACTCTGTTTCATATATAATAAATTTAGTAGTAATTTAGCTTACTAATGTTAAAAACTAGTAGTCTATTAGAATTATTATCATTGAAAGAAATTAGATTGTATACATACGATTCAATGATTTAAATAAAGACGTCGGAACGATAACCAAATATAATTAGGTGTACAAAACATTTTGTAAGTATACTAAGTAAATACCACTAGAAACACATTTCCATAGACTATGGACATTTAAAATACACTTAAAAAATCTATGTTTTATTTTTTAAAAATTAACTTACATCCAAAAAATTCATAGGTGTCCCGAGACCCCGCGAGAACTTTGTACCTAACATATGGGCATACGGTTAGCTTTGTATGGATCTAAACAATATCAAGTAGCACATACTTTAGAATTTAGATCTAGTGTACTATGTATTTTTACGACGATCATATAACTTTAATTAAACAAATAATTAAAAAGTTAAGATATTATATCAGAATAATTGGTAGACAACTAAAATCCCCATTTTTATTCTTAGAGATCCAGATTTTTTTCTTATGGAATGCCAATTGAAAGAAAGATAATAGCATATTGCAATCAAAATCAACTTAGATATAAGTTTGGTCACTCAAATAAAATATGAACACCGAAAACATGTGATCATCTTAAATATTACTAATATAACAGTTTTGAGGTGACAATTAAATATAATATGTAAAAAATTTATACTCCAATAATTTATTTAGTAGTCTACGAAGATATGTTATTAAGTATGTTTGAAAATGTATAGATATAGTAGCCGTTATATTATATAAACCCGTCAACAGGAAAGAAAAACATAAAATAGGGTGAAGACTTATGAACTTATCTCCTTCAAATACCATGGAATTAAAGTAGTTAAGTACGGTGTATTGCAACGTGAACCGGATGTGCTTTCCTTTTCTGGTCAACTTCCTCTATAGATTAGAAACATATTAAGAGTTATAACGTATTGTGGCGATCGTTAGTGGATGGATGGGATTTTAAGTGGGTGATTCCCCGGACTTTGGTAGATCTGTTTGTTTGGTGGATGGACATGGCTAATTTTTCAAAGTGTAAAGAAGTATGGGGAATGTCATTTTTCTCGGTCTTATGGCATATTTGGGAGGCTAGAAATAAATGTGTTTTTTCTAATAAGGAAACATCACCCTCTCATATTTTAGACCTTGTGAAATTCAAGACAGGATGTTGGATTAAAAGCTTTCTTTCCATCATGCTCGTATTCACTATTAGATTTCTATGTTGATATGTTCTCGATTTCAACGAGCCATTCTCATGACAAGTATGAAAATCTTCTTAGTTGGTGTGCTCCAGCTCATGGAGCTTTAAAATTTAACGTTGATGGGTCAGCTATGGGTAAGCCGGGGTTAGCAGGTATTGGTGGTTTGTTACGAAACTCCGAGGGGGTTGTTTTGGCTATTTTTTCAATTCCAGTAGGTGTTTTGGATTCGAATGTTGCTGAGGTGATGGCTATTAAAAAAGCATGTATCATGGTTAAAGAGAATGAGGAGTTGAGGTCCGTTAATATAACTATTGAAAGTGATTCGTTAAATGCGGTGTCTTGGGTTAATTGTCCAGATCAGAGGCCATGGAGGTTGCTTCATCACTTTCACGAGATTGATGATTTCCTATCCGGGAGTTCTAATAGAGTGGTTACGCATATTAAGCGAGAGCGTAACAATGATGCTGATAAGTTGGCCAAAGAAGGTGTATCTCGATCAGTTCCATTGGTTGTTGGCAGATGGCTTGAGTGTCTCCCTTGGGGTGTTGTTTAGGTGGTTTGTTGGAGGTTTCTCGGACTTTTTTTTTTCCGTTTTATCGTTGTTTGTTGCTAGTCTTCTGTATTGTGACTTTTAAGCATTGCAATTTTAATAAAGACATCATCTTAAAAAAAAAAAAAAAAAAAAAAAAAAAAAAAAAAAAAAAAAAAAATCATTAGAGAATAAAAATGTAATTAAAGTAATCAATCAATGTGTCTATATATAAATATAATCAGATAAATGTTAAACTAAATGATGTATATCTTCTTCTAATGAGTTCAAACTCATTTTCAAACTTTAATCAATACTAAAGGATATGGACGTCCACATATATTTATCTATAATAAATCATCATTTTTCTAGTAATTTATTCGTGAATATCACCTGGAGATCTTAAAAGGGAAATAAGACAATGTCCCTTTTTGTTTTATGTGCACGAACTTTATTGTTTCAAGTTAAATAATTACCATCAATAAATCATGGAAAACGAAATAAGCATCTCTCTAGTAGTTTAATCGTGAAGATCACCTGGAGATCTTATACAAACTTTATCTGATGATGAAATTTATTAAAAGGGAATTAAGACAGTGACACTTGGATATATATATATATATATTTTTGAACGGTTACTTTCTTTCAAGGGAAATCCATGTTCAATTTGAAACCCGATGGGGGGAAAACCTTCAACTTAAGCCGTCCGAAGGCACGACCCTGGTGGGTTGAAACCTTTATTGAAGGACTTTGAAATCGTACCGACAGGGCAGTGGTCCACAAGTGAGGACTTCCCGGTTTAGTCACCCAAACCGGTACTACTCTCCACTAGGCACGCTTAACTGAATAAGACATGCCCAGTGGACCACAAGCCCATTGGTGACACTTGGATATATATGAAAAGGGAATTTAGACAATGACATTTTTTTTTATATGTGCGCAAACTTTGTTGATTCAAGTTAACTATGAAAATTGTAACTTTTAGATTAATATAAGAAAGGATGATGGAAAGTGAGTCCATCCAATGACTTTGTGTCTTAAGACCGGGGTAATAACGACCTTTGTTATCATTGTCGATTCAATTTTACATCCGTTTTTTAACACTGCTAACATTGCCATCAATATTGTGTAACAAGACCACCTACATCGCCATTAAAATACACTCAAATAATGATCTACCATCCAATGATAGTCTGACACTTGCACATGCACATGCTGTCACGTAAAATATCTTATAAATTGGTCTGTCATCGTTGGTACACAACTATGGAAATTTAGCAAAAAGAGAAAGAAAAAAAATTAGATATATATACATTAGGTAAACCTAACATCGTTTTGTCGTTTAAAAATGTAGCAGGGTATCCGCGCGTTGCGGCAGCGGGTACCCTGCAAATAAATTTTTTAGTGAGATATGTTTTTCAATTTTATGTTTCCCGACACAATAACTTTATGGATGATGTCAATTTTAGGTTTAAATAGAAATGAGTGCTATCAAACTAACCATATAAAAATTGTAGATTACCCTCGTGATATTATGACAATACAGAGGCGGTAGTCAAGGCTATAAACAAACCAGACAAACATGAACAGAACTTTGTTCATGTTTGTTCATCTAATATATCTTGCAAAGCGCAGAATTATCTACCTTTATTAATTGCTTACCTCAGTTTAGAAAAACTTAACAACCCAACATGAAAAAGTCGAACCTATTATTTTTGGAAACAAAAAAAATTGTAAATCTGCTGCGCAGCGCTGTCAACATTTACTTCTTTAGCTACATTTTGTCATTTCAATTCATTAATCCTAATTTTTATTTTGAAACTAGGCCTGGCACGTAAATGTTACAAAAAAATTATTGAGTGAATCAACCCAAAAGTAAATAAATGGTGACCTTCAAAATAGTTTAGTTTAAATTATAGTAAATTTCTTAGGGTGCGTTTGGTTCACAGAATGTTTTTGAAAGAATTGTAATCTTTGAAAGAAATTGTAATTTGAATAAATTGTAATTCAAAGAATTGGAATGTGTTGTAATTTTAATACATTGGAATGTAATTGATGAAATTTATCATTCTGTTTGGTTGACTCGCAACGTAATGTAATTCAAAAAAAAATTAATAATAATAATAATAATAATAATAATAATAATAATAAAATAACAATAACAATAAAATATTAATATATTAATAAAATATTAATAATAATAAAATAATAATATTATTATTTATTTAATAATAAATAATATAATAATATTAAGATTAATAATAGTAAAATATTATTAATAATAATAGTAATATAATAATAATATTAATATAACAATAATAATAATAATAATAATAATAATAATAATATAATTTTATAATAATAATAATAATAATAATAATAATAATAATAATTTTTAATAATAAATAATATAAAATATTAATATTATTAATAAAATATTAAGAATAATAAAATAATATTATTATTATTTATTAAATAATAAATAATTTAATAATAAAAATAGTATTAATAATAATAAAATATTATTAATAATAAAAGTAATATAATAATAATATTAGTAATAATAATAATAATAATAATAATAATAATAATAATAATAAATATTTTTTAATAATAATATTAATAATATTTTATTAATACTGATGCTTTGAATTATAAAATACTGAATTAAAACGTAATTCAAAACTTTCCACCCAACTTGCTATGTAATCTGAATTCTCTCGATGTAATTGAAAAGATTGAATTACAATTACATTGCAAACCAAACAACCTACGTAATGTAATTTGAATTACAATTACATCCATTATGCAAACCAAACATACTACGTAATGTAATCAAATTACAATTACATCAAATTATGTCCGATTACAACGAACCAAACGGGGCCTTAATGTTAGAATTTATATAATTAGAAAAAAAAAAGTGTATAAACAGTAAATTTGGTATCAATCATAAATGCACTTATTGATGATGATAATGATAACAATAACGATAGCGATAATGATAATGGTATTTTTTTTTAACGGAAAATATATTTAAAAGCTAGCAAGGTGCTAGAAAAATTACAAAGTTATGGAGCTAGGACATTTCATCCAAGTGAGCCAATCAAAATTACATTTACATCTACTAGAGCACCAAGTATAAGATAATAAAACTATCTCATCGTAAAGAAGCTGAACTTCCAAACAAAAGCTGATTTCGAAATTTCCAAATGGCCCACCGCATGACGTAGAAAACACCTTCCAACACATCCTTAAGCTCTTTAGAAAGACGAAGATTGGTGAACCAAAAGAGCCAATCAGCATAAGAATGAATGTCATCAATCTCTAGTTCCCACCAACGCGCGACTTTAAGCATTAGATGACGTGCTACTTGACAAGTAAAAAGAAGGTGAGAACTCGACTTCCCAACACTACTACAAAGGGACATAGAATAGACGAAATATCTATCTCACGGAGAGACAAATTTAGCCTCGTAGGAAGCATTAGATGACGTGCTACTTGATATGATAATGGTAATTAGCTGCAAGAAGTACAAATATTGTGTTTGTGTTTTGAAGATGTTTTTATAATATTATTAAGGTGAATAATGAATTGAGATATAAAACAACAACACTTAAACATGTTTTCTAGTTTTGCAAAATGAAAAACACAAACACATGTTTCTCAGGCTAAACGCGTTTTTTAAATTTTCTATTGTTTTGTGGAAATCAAACTCCCCTTCCTTTTCCTACAAAACAAGAAATAGGAAATGAAAGAAAATGTTTTCCAACTAAACGCCACATAGGCATCTCAGAATGAAGCACGCGAGATACACGTTCATCTTAGAGCAAAGAACATGCAACATACTACTTAAATGAATGTTTAGGTAAATTGGTGGTCTCTCGCAGTGCAAGTGCTAATAGCTAATTCTGACCACATATAAACAGAAAACGAATCTATTTTGAGAAAACTCGGCAAGTTATGATTGTCTTTTCTATTGTTAGTTTAACCATACTTTATGTTCTTCTTGTATGTTTTATTTCGATCTGTTTGTTATTGCTTATCGGTGACCAAGTTTATTAAAATTCAAATCCTACTACGATCATCAAGGTTACAGGGTGCTCGCTTGCACAGGGCCCATCTTTTAAGGGCTTCCGATTTTCAGAAATTAAGATTAATATAAACTCACTTTCGGATGATTTAAACCTAGTACGTGGTGTTTAAGATGAAGAATATTAAATTTTTATGCCTATGAACGAACTATTAAAACCTCAAAAAACATAACTTGGATTTGTGTTTTAATGGAGTTAAGGTTTGGACGGGGAAGAACACCCACTACAAGAAAACATCCATTAAGTCATGCTTTTAGCGACGCTTCTAGCGACTTATTTTGGCTTAGCGACGCATTTAGTTACACGACACTAAAAGTCGCTACGAGAGAAGTCGCTAAATTTTGTGACATCTAAGACAAGTTGTTACATATAGAGACAACTATAGCGACTTCCTTTCGTAAGTCACTATTTAAAATAGCGTCACATCTCTGTGTGTCCCTAACTATAAGTCGCTATTTGTGCCACCTATCGCTATTTGGGTTACTACGTGTGTCGCAATTGGTCCACCCCTGACGCTGTTTATGTCGCTATCTATATCACATATGGTGTAATGTGACACTGTTTAAGTCGCAATTTTTGTCTGTTTATAGCGACATTTCAATTTTGAGTCGCTATTTATGTCGTTATTTTTAGCAACAAAATTATTATACGTCGTCATCTAAGACATTGCATTTCGGTAACTTTCACTAAACCATAATTACAATAATACATACGAAGATCCGAGATATTAGCATATATATAAAAAAATGTCGATATATGAAGTTTGCTAAGCATTCCATTCCAACATAACATCTAAACTAATGTGACTAAGAACTCTTTCAACAAATTCTGAACTAGTTCTCATCTAGTTACAACTTATTCAAGTACTAAAGAAAACAACACTATCAAACCTTCTTATCACCAATTGCTTTTAGAATTTGACGAGTGGCTTTTGACATTTCCTGAGAGACGACCTTCCCGACTTCTTGAGCAAGCACTTTAGTAACCTCCTCATAGACTATCTTTTTTAGGTTTTGCTCGTACGATGCTTGGGCTTCCAGAACCTGAGCTAGTTTCTTGGACTGATCTTCCTGTGCATTCCTTAAGGTGACAATCTCATCTCTCACACATCCCTGCTACAGTTCCTGTTCCTTCAACTTGTCTTCAACACGATCAAGGTCCTCATGTGAATTATTGACCGAAGGCTCATCATCAGTATCATGTTGAAACAAATACTTATCAACCCCTGATCCAGATCCATAATAACTTCCATTCTTGGAGCCAACATGACCAATCCATCTTTTGTGTGTATTAGAAATATTTCCAAAACTAATGTCGAGAGTCATCTACACCATTTTTTTTTTGTATATTGCTCCTGTATTAAAGACAGTCGTTTAGAAAAGAGTCTAATGTGATACTTATAAAGAATCAGACCATATATAGTATCTGATCGGGTCACCTCTTGTGAGCATGATTAGAATTAACTACTATTAAAAATTGTAAGATGCACAAAAAGTGATTACATGTCAGCCACGCTAACCTGGCCAAGTTAACATGTACTAAAAAATGTCTCGAACCCATTTAGACTTGCTGCACAACAAGAAATATACAATGATTTACATAAAGAATTATATGATGACTATCACATAAGTTGTTACCTCAAGACAATACCGGATTCAGTTGGTAAAATCTTCGTCTGCATAGCAAATAAACATAACGTGACTAGATGGAAAAAAATGAGCTATGTTTTTAACTGGTTCTATATCTCTCTCCACATACATCATCAATTAGCAAATGTAATAGTAAATGATATTGAATGTTACTAGTGAATAGGTTTGAGACTTCATCAAGAGGAGTGCAGCAACAACTCATGTTCTTCATATATCCATCGTTTGCCACTTTTAAAGTCGCAACCTTCCCCTGTTCTTTGAATATGCAAGCAGAGCATGAAGAGTTTTTAGCCTCGTCGCATAAAAGAAGTTACTCTACAAAACTAGAGAGTGATGAACTTGATATATTTGGAAACATAAGCAGCTATCTGCATAATAATAAACAAATAAGCTATGTTTTTTGCCATCATTTTTTCTCCAATTCCAATTATCCTACTTTTAGACCACACACTTGATGGTAACCAGCCATAACAAGAAGATGATATTGAAGCACATTGTTGTGTATCGAGCTAAAGTTATCCTTATAATTATAAGAAGAAAGGCTTTAAACATGATCATTTACCTGAAATGTCTTCAAATTCATCGTTAACCTAGAGCAAATATTTTGCAACGCCACGTGGCATGTATTTACTGCAGCTTGAAAAATAACTCAAAACGGTCAAAAGCGAGTCATTTCTTAACATAAACTTTGGCTTTAAAACTTTACAAGCAGGGGTACAACATCAACATGTAGGATGGTTTTCAAAAGGTATATACCTACTCAATTCATTACACCTGTTTCATTAACATTACACCCTCAAAATGTCAAAACGTAGCAAACACCTATGAACGAATGGGTTACTTCATGTTATGTTTATCTCTGATGGGTCAGGCATGTAAAATCACAACAAAAAAATCTTAAGCATTAAAGAAGGATCCATGAATCTGCATTATTATATGGAGAACAAGTGGGAGAGTATAAAAATGAATATCCAAATGGCAAAAATAAAATTCAATCAACGCAGAGCTGAAATTTATCTTAGATGCAGGAACTACTTCAAGTACATCAACAAATCGTAATCAGTTTCCTAAAATATACCGTAGTTTCTTGCAAGATGAAGCATAATCTAACACTGAGTAATCTTTTTCTAAACTATATAAACTACATCACTAATAAACACATCCTTGAAGAAAAAACTATCACCATGCAACTCTACTATTTATTAATTAAACTGTCAAGTGAGACCGGACCTTTATTATCATTCAAGCAAGTAAATAAACACATCTGTTCTAACTTCAAAAAGTACCGTTGATCTCTTGCAACATCATCGGACATCAATGATCTCCTAAAGCGCATTAGTTTCGTACTATTAGTTAAGACAATTTAATTCAGCTACAATTAAGTCACGTCTTCTGATGCAAGTTACTACACAGTATGCCAATACTTATATCCAGAAGTTACTTCACTGATCATTGCTTTTACTAACCTTGCTATCATTTAAATCGCAATCATATTTCAACCTCTTTTCTTGTCTGTTTTCAAACGGCTCAATATACTTATTTACTACCTGCAATAAAAAATCATATGCATTTATCAATAATGCATAGGTAATAAACTACACTTAAGACAGAAAAGTGATTGAATACAAGTGTTGTATCAATGTTGACCTCTGGTTATATTTGGTGTTTTAGCACAGCGTGCATAATCTTGTCTGCTTAGCTTTTCTCTTATACAGCTGCGTGTCTGCCATGTACAGTCATCATATGCACTTATGAAAACTTCAAAAGAGAAGTAAGCAAAATGTCCAAAGTAACATTAGATTAAATTTGTATGTGATCTCATACCATTATACCTATATGTTTTTTAGTCATCTGAATTTCAAAAAATATCAGCATTGTAGTTATCATCCCCTTTTTCATCGTCCCCTACCTCTAAAAACACGCTGAAATCAACAAGGTTCCTGTAACAAATCACACCGTGCATGTATGAGCTATAGATAACCAAGTAAGCACTATTGGTGTAAAGTTATCAATGCCACTCATACCATAACAAATAATACAAAACAAGTACTTCATAAATCGGAAGGTCCACTTAACAAAATAATTGATCACCAAACGATATGTCATTGCCTCCCCTAAAAAAGTACATAATCAACCTAGGTAAGATGAAATTTTGCCGAATTTTCCTACAATAAAGCATCAACACTACTTATAGGCATTCAATTCTGATAGAGTTTATTCTCAATATCTAATCGTAATCGACATTAAAATCTAGCAATCTATGCCGTAAAAACGCATTATTTGCTCATATAAAGAAATAAACCAATAAACGAAGACATTAAGTACAATCGAGAAAACGCGTACCTTCTCGATGGCAAATTTTGCCGAAAACAGTTACAGACTTACAATTCAATTGATTATAACTGTCATCGTCATTCGACGGTTATGAAAGTTAATAAACCTCCAAAAACTGCCATTAGGTATGAATCAAACTCCTAAAATAACTCAATTGAGTGCCATGGAAGTTTTCGATATTAGCCCTAAGTTTATTGAATTATTATAACCACATACCTTACGGATTAAGTGGAATCGAGAATGGAGTGTGATGGTGGTACGGTGGTGTTATGGCGGCGGTGCAATGGTGATGCGGCGTTATCCCGGTGGCGATGCGGTGTTGTTATGATGCATTGGCCTTGATGAAGGATTTGGGGGAACTATGTGAAGAAGAGTGAAGAACGTTTAATTGTACTGTATCAAGATCCAAGTAGTAATAATAAAGTAAAAAACTTTGTGTTACAGTTAATTATTTTATGCCACAATGCATTGTACTATATATCATTTGTGGGCGATGCGAATTCCGAGTTTCCATTAAATAATACTTTTGCCACTTTATGTTATAAAATTGTTTCCTGATGCAGGTTTTACTGACCAGGTTTTAATATTTATAAAGTCTCGTTTACCTAAGGTCTACCTTTACGCACTAACGGACAGTGTATCCGATCGTGTGTGGTATAGTCAAATGGTAAAGCCGAGGTCGTCCCAAGAGCTAAGGTGCAGAAATTATCTAAGTCGTGTCACGTTTAAAAAGGGGTTTTGAGTTGAAAGATTAATTAAACTAATTAAAAGAAATAACAAGACAATAAAGTAAATAGAAGAAAATCAGTAAAGAGAAGTAGTGTTAACCTAATTACTAATCTTGTTATAATCATGATTAGTTTTTCTATAGGTGCATCCTATCATATCGTTCGGGGATTCGATATTCATTTTGGGTCAGATGGTCAAATTCGCCTAGATCTATCTTATACCTTGTGTTGGGTTTATTGATTTGATGATACAAAACAATAAGAATGAAACAAGAAGGACTTAAAGTGACATGGAAGAATTCTTCAAATAAAGAAGAATAAAACACAAGGGACTTGCTTGTTAAAGAATATTTATTTATTAGTCCCTCGTAGTAATTTGTAAACCCTAAAGCTCTACTATATAAAGAGATCAAGGGTGTAGGGTTTTATATTCAAGTCTTCCACAATGTAGACGTCTAGTAAAGGTGTGTGTGTGTAACCTAGGCATAGAAGATAAACGCCTAGCGTTTAGTGTTTTAGTTTAGATAACGTGTTCTACTTGATCAAGGTAGAACATGTTAAGTAGTTTGTAATCGTTAGAGAAGTGAATGATAATAAAAACCTTGTTCATAATAATGATTGATTCTATGTTTGAATATTCCGCCTTCATTATTATGTGTTATTAGATATAATATTAGACCTTGTCTAAGAGCTACAACGATCTTATCACCTTGTTCTATCCAAAGCTATTGTAAAGCCGTGGGTTCATCAGTACGAAGACATAAGAGTCATTAAGTGCCTCTACTAACATCGAAGGGGCTAACGAATGCGGCATGGTCAGATCTTACACCCCTCTAACTCCGTTAAGTGTCTAGCATTGGTAGGTGGTCCTAGGGTTAATTTACACATGTATGGTGATATTGCTATCACCAAGTCAGATCCCTAGCGATTTGCTTCCTAGGGTTAATTCCACAAGTATCTAGAGAACAACCAACACTAGTCACTACGGGAACTAGAGTGCCCCAAGCCTCGCTATGAAAGTAACAAACAATAGATAATAGATGCGTGGAAAACTAAATCAATAACATAACAATTTCATAACTAGGCTAACACCAAAAGGTGTTTAGTCACTCATGTTCATAATTGCAGTAAAACAATGTTGAGTTAATACAAATCTAAGCATGAATCAAATACAAAGTAAAGGAATGAAAACACTTATGATTGGTGTGTGATTCCTCCCTTGGAATTGACTTGGATGTGGCTAGAACTTCGTTCTCCCTCCTTCCTGAGTTTTTCCCAACGTTGCTGTGGGGAAGAGATGGGAAGTGATATGAAAAACTCGGAATTAGGGTTGGTATTTATAGGCCTCGACTATGTTACGGCGTAGCGTATTAGAGTTGTTACGCCGTAACCTTTGCAGATTGTGTTACGCCATAACTTGATCAAGTGTTACGGGCGTAAAGTCTTCATGATAAGCATCCTACGGCGTAGTAGATAAGGTTGCTACGCCGTAGCTTCTTCCTTGGCCTCGTTAGTTCTTGACTGCCTCAAATGAGATCCTACGTCGTAGCTTGGAAAGTTGCCTACTCCATAGTGTTCTTTAGTGGACTTCTACGCCATAGCCTGATGTTGGGCTATGCCGTAGTCTTCATAAATTCTTCATTAAGCCGTAAGTAGGAGAGCTTCTACAACGTAGTCTTCGTGAAGCCTTGCTACGGCGTAGGCAGATGAACCTCTACGCCATAGTTAGTGCAGAATCCATAATTTCCACATATTTGCTCCAAAGTCCTTCCATTTCCGTGTAAGTTCGTTCATTTACTCATCTTTAACCTGAAACCAAAATAGGAAGAAATAAGAGTATATATTCTTCATAAAAGTAGAAAAGATGAGTATTTTAAAGGGGAGATTAACACTTAGATTGGGGGTAAATTTGATGTTATCAAATATCCCCCCACTTGAACTCTACTTGCCCTCAAGTAGACCTTATAAGAATGATTTTCAAAAAGATATCCCCCAAGAAACTGGAAAATATAAATTAAAAATTCCCTATGCTAGATTTTATCAATGCCGAACACCTCACAAAATTGGAACAAATACTCACATCTCTCTCCTAATCTAAGTGTTAATTTTGGGGTGATCACTCAACGCACAGTCATAGAATGTATTCTATCATAGGCTTGGCAGTTACACAAATCTCTACCACTAGAGCTAAGGTCAAAACAATTCTTAAAGGCAATATTGGGTGAACACATATAATGCTATTTGGGTGTAGCGTTGTTACTAACATACTATGGCAAGGGCGACAAAGGCAATGGTACATGACCGGAACGCCGGGCAAGACACCAATGACTGCTCAAATCCCTCACCTAAGCATGATTCACAACTAAAGGGTAGGATAAGACATGGAATGCACAATAATGGTGTAAAATGAAAAAGAAAACAAATAGTCTTATCCTATAACCAAGTTGCTACCACTTGCCGTTCATCCAAAGTCCAAGTTTCAAAATGCGAGAATGGGATCACGTAACAAGTATGTGCCATTAGAGGACGTCATGATGGGGCACCACACTTGGTCTTCATGTTGGTGATTAAGAAACAACAGCTTCATTCTTCAAATATGACCGAAGTGGCCTCTTCGATCCTAAATCTTTCAAAGCTCTTATTACGGTGCTATACAAGGGTGCACCAAAGTTAACATATCTACATACGGAAATTCACATTTTTTTTCAATATCAATAACATATTCCCCCCCCCCCCACTTGGGATGAAAAATACGGTGCTATACAAGGGTGCACCAAAGTTAACATGATCTTCAATGATGAGTCTTCAACGTAGGTGTGATTCTTGAACCTCTTGACTTGGACCTCAAATTAGAACAAGTGGAAACTTCCCGATCATAAACAAAGACTACACGGTAGGCTAAGGTGTATAGGTGTATCGAAACAATAATTTGGGTAAGAAACAAAAGGATAGGCTCAAAAGGGTGTATCTAGGGGTATCTTGCACTAAGGGTGAGTGCAACAAAGGGTTTTAACACGGGGGTCGAATAGTCGATGTGGCTAGTCGATAAACACACACATAAAGGTTATTTGGGTGATAATCCTAAAATATTGCCTTCTTAAAAAGTTTCTTCCAAATGTATTAAGAAATCTCAATACACTACTCGTACATGGTTTAAAAATGATGTAAAATCCAAGTTCTAAAGTTTACAAACTACCGGCACACTCATATTTTTGGTGGATTTGGGGTAAAACAGGGTGAAACTGAAATAGGCTAAACCTCACCATGGTATTAAGGGTTAATGTGCTCGGCTAAGGTCCATTCTAGTTAGGTTCGGAAAAACATGTCAAAAGTTTTAAAAGTGGCATAATTTTTCAAAATAAACAAGAAAATTGAGGGCAAAACAAAGTCCAAGTAAATAATTCTACCCCCGTCCCCCCACTTGAGTTGTACAAAGTCCCTTTTGTACATAAAATAAAAAATAAGGAGGAAAAGTAGAATTAGAACGAGAACTTCCCTAAAATTCACTCTTGAAAATAGAAAGATCATGTTGAGAAAACGTGCCTTCACTATGCCTTATGAGCAAATTTCAATTCCCTGGAATCACACAAATAACAAAAGCATAAAACCTAAAAAGAAAAAAAATAAAAAGAAAAACCTAACTCACTTTCGTAGGAATCACGGTTGCATTTAGCGTATGCAACAAGCCTTTTAAACCACTTGGTGTCCCAAGTGGACGAGTGAAGTCTCGTGAGGGTTTACAGGGAACACACCCACAAAGTTCATTTAAAAACTAATACAAGTTTAAAGAATGTTTGGTAAAATAAAAAGCATTTTTAAGGTTCGGACGGTAGCTACGGCATAGCTTAAATGGGGTGCTACGCCGTAGTTGCTGAATAAATCCAGTATGAAACCTGGAGGATGCTACGGCGTAGTCAATGGAAAAGCTACACCGTAGCAATGCTTCCTTGAGTACCTGCAAAATATTAGTACAAAACATACCAAACCAACAAGATAGAGAAAATAAAAGGAAAAGGATAATTCGGGTTGTCTCCCGAAAGAGCACTTTTGTTTATTATCGAGTCTTTAAGTTAGACTCACTGTTGCGACCTTCAAGTAGGTTCATGAAGGACTTGCCCATGCTCGTCCATCTCCTTCATGAGGTGTTCTCTTATCCAAGCGACATTTGTAGTGGTACGAAGTAGTTCCTTTTTACCTTGACTCTTGATCTTTGTGAACTGTTCATCCGGTCCGATTGAATATCTTACTACTTCAAATTTTTCAGTAATAATAGGTGGGGGTTTCTTGTAGGGTATACCGAGCAATTTAAATCGTCGTTGCTCGTAAGCTTCATCTTCTTCATCAACAAACCCATCATATCCTTGTAACTCGAGGTAATCAATTATCCCTCCTAAGTCATCATCATCAGATTTTGTATCTTTGTACCAGTTGTTATCAAGCTTTTCTTCAATTAAGTCAAGGATTTGCTGATTTCTCTCGTATTTTGGCTCAATCTCATAGTTCTCTTCGTATGAATCCTCTTGTTCATCCTCATCCATAGTCTTGGAGTGTTCCTTCCAAATCCTCTCTTTAGTCGATGAGTCAGTCTTACCATATTTAATCTTTACCCAATCATTAAAAGTTACTCCATTGACCCATGGTAATTCACTCCTTTCACTATCATTGGTGGATTTCCAATAGTAAGACGTATTACCAATGCGTTCCTTACTACTTCCACCATCGCACTTTTCCTCGTACGGATTGCATGATGCCCAATATGATATTCCATTCTCATGATGGATCCAAACCTTCTCACACCAATGTTCATTATCACCGCCCGTGTCACCTTGATCTTTCTCACTTGTAAAATCATTGGTTTCGTTCTTCGGAAATTGGTCATCATTGTGAACATGATTAACTTCCTTCTAAATTTCCAATTTTTTATCCATATCAACTTTTCCATGGACGATTAATACCCATTCGTCGAAAGATATTGTTCCTCTCCATTTCAAATTTCTTCTGAATTGATCAAGAGGCGAACTCCATAGATGTTTGTTCCCTTGTAATCTTTTTTCGCCACCTCCCCCGTCGCACAACTCAATGTTGGGGTTGCATGATGGCCAAAGATCGTAGGAGTTTCGATTATCAACCGGAATTGCAACATACCAATGGTATTTTTGTTCAAGTGTGCTGGGATATTTAGGTTGACAGTTACCTTGTTTATCGATTAGGGGAGTTATTACAACTTTTAGCTCTTCGTTTCGGGTGGCCTTGTCTTGAGTACACAATGTTTCTTCCATAGGACATAAAATCATTTTGCGGGATGCCTCAATCATACAAACCTTGGCTTGTTCATTTTGTTTCTTGGCATTACTTGTCAAGAGTTCTATCTTTGCTCCAAGGTTTTTGATTACCTCATCATGGCTTATGAGGCTCTTTCTAGTTGCCTCTTGGAAATTCTTTAGCCATTGATCTTGCTCTTCCTGCTTTCTTCTTGATTCTTCGAGGTACTTATTTATAGTGTCCTCAAGGTTTGATCTTCTCTCCCCAAAAGGTTGTCAATTATATCCATATGGCCCTGTTCGATACCCGTTACCATGGAATGGTCTACCTTCCCCATATTTCACTTCCTCCGTTTTAGCATCGCCCTCATTCAAAGGGCAATCTTTGGACAAGTGGGGTCCTTCACAAACTTCGCAACCAACTTGAATAGCATGGACATTTTCCTTCAGTTTCTTCATGTCACGCCCCACGCTTTCTAGTTTGTTGGTGATTAAGGTAATTCCATCCGAGTTTCCAGCAATGCTTCTACTACTTCCACCTTCATGCCACTTCTGAGAGTGGTCCACCATATCTTCAATAGCTTTTAAAGCTTGAGCCGGAGTCATGCTAGGGATTGGACCCTGAGAATCTAGCATTTGGCGGGTTGAGATGTTGATCCCCTTGTAAAAAATGTTGACCATTTGTTGCTTGTTGAGATCATGAGTAGGGCATTTGTACAAAAGATCATTGTACCTATCCCAAGCTTGGTACAATGTTTCATCCCCATCTTGCTTGAAGTTGTGAATATCTTCAAGCTGTTTTGCCGTCGTTGAAGGAGGGCAATATCTTTGGATGAAATGCTTCTTCTAAAGAGCCCAAGTGTTCAGTGTCCCTGCTGGTAGTCTATCAATCCATCTCTTTGCAGCTCCAGTCAATGTCATCGGGAATACCCTGAGCATTATCGCATCATGAGATACTCCTGGAATGTTGAACAAACTGACAATGTAAAGAACATTGTCAATGTGCTCGTGAGCATCTTCCGTCTTGCATCCTGAAAATGGGTCTTTACGTAGTTCCCTTATGAATTGATTTTTAAATTCGAACTGCACATCATCCCCAATAGCCGGCCTAACCAAACCAGGCCCTTGCTCTTCTCGTGTAAGAGCCAAGTATTCTTCAAGCGTGAGGTTGTCAATGTCAGTTGCTGCCATAACACCTGAAACTTGAAAATAACCGTCAGTACTGAAAAGAAAATAAAACAAAATTTAAAAACTCAAATAAATTCCTAATAGCTCCCCGACAGCGGCGCCAAAAACTTGAAGCAGGTTTTACTGACCAGGTTATAATATTTATAAAGTCTCATTTACCTAACGTCTACCTTTTACGCACTAACGGACAATGTATCCGATCGTGTGTGGTATAGTCAAATGGTAAAGTCGAGGTCGTCCTAAGAGCTAAGGTGTGGAAATTATCTAAGTCGTGTCACGTTTAAAAGGGGTTTTTGAGTTGAAATATTAATTAAACTAATTAAAAGAAATAACAAGACAATAAAGTAAATAGAAGAAAATCAGTAAAGAGAAGTAGTGTTAACCTAATTACTAGTCTTGTTATGAGCATGATTAGTTTTCCTATAGGTGCATCCTATCATATCGTTCGGGGATTCGATATTCATTTCGGGTCAGATGGTCAAATTTGCCTAGATCTATCTTATACCTTGTCCTATCCAAAGCTATTGTAAAGCTGATGAGGCGAAAAGTGAATCACTTTTAAGGGGTCATTTAAGCCCGAATTCAAGATTATTCGATCATTTATTGCCCTAAATCGTTCCTTTTGTCAGTTTAGGTACTTTTGGAGAGAAATCTAGAAAAGGAAGAATTTTGGATGTTTTTGGAGCATAAAAGTGAAGAAAACGGCAAAGTCTCAGTTTTCCTTGTTGGGAATAGTACCTGACGGCGTCACAACTTCCTTAATGACGGCGTCAAGAGTTACAAAAGAGGTGGATGTGAAAAATACACGTGACGGTCCAGAGGATTTTTAACTATAGGACCTGACGACGTCACCAAGGCCGTCAAGGTTAAAACACAAGTGACGGCCCAGAAGAATTTTACACATGACGGCGTCAAAATCAGATCTAGGCAATACGATTTCTATTATGGCGGCGAGTTGACGGCGTCACAACTTAATACATGACGCCGTCACCCTATAAAATCTATATATAGTTTTCCAAATTTCATTCATTAGTGTGTAACTTTTGAGGGAAAAACCCTAGGCCGAATTTTACATCTTTTACAAGGGTTCCAACCCTTTGAATCTTTCATGTTCAATTAAAGATAAGTACTCTTTCAAATAATTCATTTCTGTTATTTTATTTTGATTGCATCTTAGTTTATTGGGTTAGTTGGCTAGCAACTAATTCCGCCCACTCTTCAAAAAACCGAGATTTTACTTGCTTTTATAAAATATAAAAATACAAAAAGAATCATCCCTCACCTCTAGACCTAGTTTAGGAGGCTTTCTAATCCTAGCGACATTATTCCTGAGTTGAAAGATCAATCCCCCGGTACTTGTCACTATACTATACTACAACGATCAGGTACACTGCCTGGTGGGGGTTGTAAGCTTCTCAAGATCCCTTGAGAGGTAAAACCTGGTGCGATTTCCACGTATCAAGTTTTTGGCGCCGCAGCCCGGGGAATAGTTATTGTCTAGGTTAGGATTTCTTTTTATTAGGTCTACTTGCTAGATTCCTTTCTAGTAAGATTTTATTTTTATTTTTAGGTTTTCTTTAGTCTATCTCATTTCTTCGTGTCTTTGTTCGTAACCTTTACCATCCGACATCATAGAAGGTGGTAACCTCTTTGAACCCATCAACCCACCAAAACAAAACCACCCACAAAACCCACCACTAGCAAACCAACCTCTTAGGCCCCGAACCTTAGGAAAGTAGTCCCGTCCTAGCCACCAAGGCTATCGAAACACTATTGAGCTCACTCAAGGAGCCAATGTGTCCCCCTTGCGATCCGACACCATCCGGTTGGTGCAAAGCAGATGTGTATTCCATGGACTTCGTTCCGAAGATCCTAACCAACATCTCAAGGATTTCCTTAAAATCGTAGATTCCATAGACCTTGATGTTGTAACTAGAGAGTCGACCCGATTACGCCTATTCCAATTCTCTCTACATGATCAAGCTAGTCAATGGCTTAAATGTTTTCCCGCGGGATCCATCACCTCTTGGGATGATCTCACGTCTCGTTTCCTTGTTCCCACCGGGGAAAACTGCGATGCTTAGAAATGATATCTTGATGTTCCAACAACGTCAAGGTGAGACTTTCTATGAAGCACGGACTCGTTTCAAGGACTTACTCCAAAAAGTCCCTCACCATGGTATAAATCTTTGGCTATTAGTTCAAATCTTCTATGACCATGTCGACTTTCACAATAAACGCACCATTGATCGAGCCGCCGGAGGCAGGTTGCGTGATAAAGACGCCGAGGAATCTTGGGAAATTATTGATGAGCTCGCCTTCGACAATCAAGAGTTATGGGAAGTTACTCATGTTATAAACTCGGCTATCAACGCAATCTCGACACCTGCAGAAACCAATCAAATCTCCGAAGAACTCCTGTGCAAACTTGAGACAAAGGTTGACTATCTCATGGAAAAACAAAAGAGACCTTTAAGTCCTAGACGGGCAACAGTCAATTCGGTCTCAAATACGATTCCGACACCGTTGTCTGAGTCACCCTCTAGAGAGAATGTCGAAGCCTTTCAAAATTATACTCTGATGAGGCGAAAAATGATCCGTTTTTAGGGGGTCATTTAAGCCCGAATCCGACTTTATTTGATCAAATATTGCCCTAAATCGTTCCTTTTGTGATTTTAGGTGTTTGGAGAGTGAATTCTGGAAAAGAAGCTATTTTGGACGTTTTTGGAGCATAAAGTGAAGAAAACGGCAAAGTACCAAAAATCCAAGCTGAGGATACAAGGTGACGGCGTCAAGACTTCCTTCTTGACGGCGTCAGACATGAAGAATTAAATATCGAAGGTGGTGACGGCGTCAGACGTACTGGTGACGGCGTCAAAGTGGCCAAGAATAATTTACCGTGGGTGGTGACGGCGTCACATAGGCCGTCACAAGTGGATCTAGGGCGTCCGAGGAAGTATATGGCGGCGAGGTGACGACGTCAGAATTAACTCTTGACGCCGTCAGACTGTTTTGCCTATATATAGTTTTCTAGTTTTTTCATTAAAAGGAGAGAAGTTTTGGTGAAACCCTAAAGACGATTTTGGTGCCTCTTTCACAGGTTTTTCAAGGGTTCCAAACCCTTGAGACCTTGCATTGTAATTGAGATAAGTGTACTTTCAATTCAATCAATATGTCTATGTGTTGGTTGTTTATCTCTTGTTCTTGTCTCAATTCCACTATGCTAGGCTAGATCTCTCTTGTGTTTGCTTAGATCTAATGAAACCTAGATGTTGATTATGTGTTGATTACTTGTCTATTCTTGTTTTGAATGAATGATTTATATGTTAGGCTTAAGAAAACTGGCAGATCTCCAAATGGTAACATGCTTGAACGTCTTAAGAAACATGAACCGAGGCGTACTAGGTCTTTATTGGTTGTATTTAATGCATGAGCCACTGTTTACAATCCCTATAGTTGTGCTGGGTCATGGTGTAGGAGGAGATAAGAGCTCATAGAGTTGGGGAGTTATGTATGCCACCCCACGAATGGTATTAAGGAATACAACCCGTCATTCATACAAGTGTAACAAGTAATTAACATGTAAAAGATATCTAGGGAGTAGTGAAGTCTAAGTAAACACAATTTCTCCAATTACTGCTCACAACCTTAGTTTAATCAGTTTAATTTCATTTTTATTATTTTATTTTGATTGCATCTTAGCTTTGGGTTAGTTGATTAGCAACTAATTCCGCCCACTCTTCTAAAAACTGAGATTTTACTTGCTTTAATAAAAATATAAAAATACAAAAATAATCATCTTTCACCTCTAGAACTATTAATTAGGTTTTCTAATCCTAGCGACACTATTCCTAAGCTGAACGATCAATCCCCCGGTACTTGTCACAATACTATACTACAACGATCAGGTACACTGCCTGGTGGGGGTTGTAAGCTTCTCGAGAGGTAAAGCAAGGTGCGATTCCCACGCATCAAGTTTTTGGCGCCGCAGCCCGGGGAATAGTTATTGTCTAGGTTAGGATTTCTTTTTATTAGGTCTACTTGCTAGATTCCTTTCTAGTAAGATTTTTATTTTTATTTTTAGGTCTTCTTTAGTCTATCTTATTTCTTCGTGCTTTTGTTCGTAACTCTTTACCATCCGACATCATGGAAGGTGGTAATATCTTTGAACCCATCATCCCACCACAACAAAACCCACCATTAGAACCCCTTAGGCCCCGAACCTTAGGAGAGTATTCCCGACCTAGCCACCAAGGCTACCGAAACACCATTGAGCTCACCGGAGCCAATGTGACCCCCTTGCGATCCGACACCATCCGGTTAGTGCAAAGCGGATGTGCATTCCATGGACTTCGTTCCGAAGATCCAAACCAACACCTTAAGGACTTCCTCAAAATCGTAGATTCCATAGACCTAGGTGTTGAAACTAGAGAGACTACCCGTTTACGCCTATTCCAATTCTCTCTACGAGATCAAGCTAGTCAATGGCTTGAACGTTTACCCGCGGGATCCATCACCACATGGGACAATCTCGCCAACCGCTTCCTCACCCAATTCTTTCCGCCGGAAAAAACTGCAATGCTTAGAAGGGACATTTTGATGTTTGAGCAACAGCGGGGTGAACCTTTTTACGAGGCTTGGGCCCGTTTTAAGGATCTCCTCCACAAGATCCCTCATCATGGCATAAACCTTTGGTTATTAGTTCAAATTTTCTACGACCATGTTGACTATCACACTAAGCGTACCATCGACAGAGCCGCGGGAGGCAAATTGCGTGATAAGAATGCCGAGGAGTCATGGGCAATTATAGAAGAGCTCGCTGTCGATAATAATGAGATTTGGGAATTTAAACATACGGTAGAAGCGGCCATCAATGCAGTTTCGGCATCTGGAGGAACCACCGAAATCCCTGATGAACTCTTATGCAAACTTGAGGCAAAAGTTGACTATTTTGAGGAAAGGCAAAGGAGACCCTTAAGTCCTAGACAAGCTACTGTCAATTCTATCTCAAGATCAACTTCGGCACCATTATCTGAATCACCTTCTAGAGAACATGTCGAAACTTTTCAGAGATACACCCCACCTTGCTCTCCTCCCAAGGAACTTAGCTCGGAATTTGAGGCTAGGATGAGAGAATATATGGCGACTCATTCTGATCGGCTTGCTAGATTCGAAGAAGCAGTTTATAAGCAAAAAGAGGAGATGCAGGAGAAAATGAATGAGATATTGGGTCTATTGGAGGAGTATGCCAATCAGAAAACCCTCGAACGAATACTGCTAAGGAAAGAAAGCGCCACTCCCACCACCCAATTTGTTAACTCCATCACCATTGTCCATAAAGATAACGAGAAGGTAAAAACTCCTGCTAAACAGACCTTAGAAAAACCGCCTGAGTCCCAACCTTTGAGTTACTACCTGAAACACGACATAAACAAAAACACCATAACAAATTGGATTAAGGATGATAGGCGTAACCAATCCTCCGAACAGGTTCCCGAAAAAGAGAAAGAAGAGGAAGATGAGTATGATATGCTTATTGGAGGATCAGTGGTCGAGAGGTTACTGGTACAGAAAGTGGCCACCAAGCAGGTAGCATGTGGGAATTTTGAATTACCAACGAGCATCGGGGACTTGAAACATCTTAGTGCTTTCGCCGACCAAGGATCGGAAGTAAATCTTATGCCCCTGACTATCTACATCCAACTGACGTCGAAGATGCCAATACCCACTCGTGTTAGGCTGTCTCTTGTTGGGCACTTGTACATATACCCCCTAGGAATAGCAGAAGATGTATTAGTCAATGTTGCAGGATTCATGTACCCCGTCGATTTTATGATCATTGATGATAAAGGGGATGGATGCATGCCAATAATCCTTGGGGCACCATTCCTCACCACCGCTAGGGCTGTCATTAAGTATGAAGATAGGAAGATTGAGCTTAAATCTGGGAAGAGAAAGATTAGCTTCCACATGACTCCGCGAAGTGGGCATGAGAATTTGAGTTGGAGAATGATTAAAAACAACATTGGCACGACGCCCATTCGTGTTCAGAATAAAATTCTTGCATGGGAGGCAAGAATCAAAAGCTATAAGAAAGCTAAGGATGAAAGAAGAAAAAGCAATGAGGTTCCGATTGAACTCAAACACACTCAACACGAAAGCACTCGTACACCGTTTGAGGAAGGGAACTTAGTACTCTTGAGACACTTAGAAACAACAATACCACCCGATAAACCAAGTCCTTGGTGGTATGGGCCATTCACAATCGAAGGATTGAGCCAGGATGGGGTAGCTAACTTGAGAAGCAAATTAGGTGGGAAGGTGATTGCGAGTATTGATAGATTGAGGCACTACCACCATAACAGTAATGATCGCAATTATATGGGGTACATCATTTCAAATGATGAGATCACGTAGTAACCCACGACTTTGAGTCTAGCTACAAGACTCGTAAATAAAGAAAAGCGCTTCTTGGGAGGCAACCCATGTTTTGTGTGATTTTTATTTGTTTGATTGTTATTTGCTTCCGTATGCATGTTTTATTTTTATTGTTGGTTGATCATGTTTCTCTACTAAAAAATGGAAATACTTTATTATGTTGTTTAGCCTAGTCTTAACTTCAACCTAGAGGTATTTTTTGCAAAAAGATAAGTGTAAGGGGAAACCCCAAATATGTTTTTAAGAAACAAACCGATCATGATTATCCACAATATTTAATGAACATGTATATTCGTATTTGTTAGAGTCAAATGCTTGTATTGAGTCATAATGAAGTTTTGCAGGATTTTCCAGGAAGTAGGACAAAGTTTTTCCAGAAATTTTCCGGAAACTTAACATAAGAATTTCTGCAGGTCCATTCTGACGGCGTCAGGGTTTGCTCTTGACGGCGTCAG